>PVJL010000959.1:0-316296 GCA_004026885.1 Lyroderma lyra
AAATCCAAAATTACTTGATGCCAGTACCATGCAGGCATTTGGGGGAGGAAAATTGTGTGTATTGTGAAAATGATTTCCATACACGTTCCTGGTGCCACCTCATTTCACCTGAGAGACTGCAGGGTGTCACTGTGCAATTTCTGACAAAGGATCTGACACCATCCATTATTGTTCTAGTTCCGATTCTCTTTTGCTTGCAGTTTGCATTTCCCATTGTCTAATACAACTCTCTCAAGGCAAATGGTCTTTTATAAATATAAAAGCCTCCCTTGTTTCTGTTCAAAAATCTCTTTGAAAATATTCCCCGAAGCTATTTCTTGAAATCTTTGCTTCTTAAAAACTTACACCGCTGATACAAATATAGAGTAATGTCTCTCTTTAAGTAGGACATATGTGGATGATAATTCTGGATTTAGGGCAACCAGAAAGCAAATTCTGAATAATATATACTTTATATATTCTTCAATGAAATGTTTGTGAGTTTGTATGTTCATGTGTGTATTATTTTGTAGTCACGAAATTGATTAGCGATAAAATTTGATATTTAAAAGAGCTATTTTTCTCTACCCTTTAGAATTTATAACGTAAACTACAGCCTTTAATTTACTGAAATAAGCATACATTTTAGAAAATGTAAAATTAACCTAAATAACAAAAGTGGAGGCAAACAAACAAAATTACAGCCTGAAAACGCATATTGTTAGGATAACATAAATTAATTCTAAATTGGAATAAATACTACTTATTAGTAGAAAAAACCCTAGGTGACTTCTGCAGAAAAGTTAAAAAATGTATATCCACAAGTATGCAACTCCTTGCATGCATGAGCTATCTTACAAATTGTTCTGTCTTTAAAAATATATACTATCTTTTTAAAAGGCTAGTTTCTCAATTAATTTTATCCTCTGCTTAAATTCTAGAAGGTAAAATATATTCCTTAGAAGAAAGTTGTGTTTAAAACATCTTTAAACATTAAGGAAACATTAAGTCTTTGGAGATGGATTAGTATTCACATTCAAAAGTTTAGCAAAATGAATTCAAGATGACTTAAAGTGTTATAGGAAAAATCACAAAATGACACAAATATTCTGAAGGAGTTGATTAAAGTTAGGAAAGGTCTTTCTAACCAGGTCTAAAACAATACCTCCTCAAATAAGACAAAACAAAAATTGAATTAGACCGGTGTAACTACGTGACACTTACTGGAGAAAATTTTTATTTTTTCATACTTCAAAGCACACTTAATGTGAATTAAAGGTAAAGGAAACATTGGACAAATATTTGTAACATATATGAACAAAACAATTTTTTTCACTAAATATGTGATTATTAAAGTAATAAAAAATAGGTAATTTCATTCTTGCCAATAGATTTATATTGGTTCTTTTAATTATTTTCACATGAGGTTTTTACATTGTTATAGTCTTGATGTCATTGATATGCAGCTTCTTTTACAATATTATAATTATAATAGATTGAGCATTTCTTTTGATAGTAGGGATAAATTAGATTATTGCTAGCAAATATGTATCCTCTTCCTTCCCCATATCCATGGGCAGAAAATACTTTTGTGCCCCTTGTCTTTGGGCTTGGTTACGTGACTTGCTTTGGCCAATGCAGTGTTGGTGACCATGAAAGCTCTTGGGCTTGTCTTCTCACGTTTGCCATTACTGTGAGAAGCAAAGGGGATATTCTGGCTAGCCTGCTGGTCATAAAAAGAGGACGAGCTATGTGGAACAGAGGTAACAAATTCCAACATGACATGGCTGTAGGGATCAGTTGCAAAGACTGTGATAGGAACCAGAAGTGTTAAAATTAGGAGTTTCACTGACCTACTGTATTTAATTCACTGCAAACTACAGGGCTAGTGACATAAATGGGGAGTTTATGGGATTGATTAGTGGTTAAGTTGGACAACTTGCTAGGGGCAACCCTAAAAAAAACAAGGAGAATAGGTTAGTGAGTTTTCAACCGTATAAACAAGAAAGTTTAAAAAGAGCTAATCAGGAATAACTTTGTGGAAATGAAAAAAAATGAGTAAGGCATGAGAAACTTTGAGAAGAGTTAAGTGGTAGGATTTGATTACGTGGCACGGTGTCAGTCAACTGTGACAGAGAAAACGAGTTATTTCAATATTTAGAGACAGACTGACGGTGAGAATGAAAGTAATTAAAATCGGGTGGCAAGGTAGTTTGTGCAATGGTAACTGAACAATAATAGCATCAGAAGTGGAAGAAAACATGCCTGCCTTTGAGCATTACTTTTTAAAGAATAAGTATCAAAATAAGTATCAAAACACCTTAGTAAGACTAACCTGCTTGTAGTAATGTATGCTGTGCGTTTTTATAAGTGTTATATACGTATTACCTTATTTAATCTGAATCATTTTTTAGAGATGGACATGTTTTTCTCATTACATAGATGAGTTTCTATTTCCTGACTAAATTCACGAAGAGTAAGGAGTAGTGGCAGCATTAAAACAAAGGTGGTCGAACATCAGGCTTCAGGGCCTTAACCATTCACCTTGCCTGAGGAACTGAAAGGGACGCATGACTGTTGGTTTATCTTGCTTGTTCGTTGCTTTCCCTGTTGCACGCCACTTATGAGTCAAGTCCTGTCGTTCTTGACTGTTCTGTCTGACCTAATAGCTTAGCATGATGATCTCAAGATGCAAACGATAACTCAGACAAAGACAATTTATTTGTTACAAGTGGGCGGGGGGCTGGGAGAGTGGTAGAAAAGGGTAAAGGGGTCAAATACATGTTGATGGAGAAGGGACTCCGGTGGCGAACAACGCAATGTATAGAAGACGTAGTACAGAAACGTGCACTTGAAACCTGTATAATTTTACTAACCATGTCACCCCAATAAATTTTTAAAAGATAAAGTACAATAAAGGGAATGAATGAGAACGATTTTCCTAAGTGACTCATAGACATCAAATTTATTCATTCTTGTCACGAAACAGAGTGTTTTCTCAAAGGAATGGATTAGAATGAATAAAGAAAAATCAAATCCTTTTTTTCCTCTTTTTACTTTGCTAAGTAAATGTTGGTATGCTCAGTACACAGTGTGTGTGTGTGTGTGTGTGTGTGTGTGTGTGTGTGTGCACGCGCGCCATGAAGTGTGTGGTTAACTAAATAATGCCATGGGAGGTGTTTTCCTTGTTATAATAATTGCATAACTGACTACCCACCCCAAAACAGACATAATAATCTATCTTGTATAACCACAATGTTTATTTTAAAGATACCACATGTTTTTCACATAGTGTTAGTCCCCCTTATAGAAGAGGAATACGTAAATAAAAAAACATCAAGGAATTATAAATTATAGGAAGAAACAGTGTGGTAACAGTTTACAGAGTGACCGTAGGGAGAGAAGCTGCAGCAATCTTTCCGAGGAGGTGACGTGTGAGGCCTGACCAGGAGGATGTCTGGAGAAGGGTTCCAGGTAGAGGAACCAGAATAACCCAACGTCCTGTGCAATCCTGTCCTTAGCACAGAGGCCCATGTTGCTGGCGCATGCTGAGCATGGAGACATGGTACAGATGAAATGGGAGAGATGGCCAGAGCACGATCAAACAGATGCTGCATCTGCAGTAAGGAATTTTGATTCCATTCCAAGAGTAATAAGAAATGATCTGTGCAATTCTTAACAAGGATGTGACATGATTGGATACTATGGACTCTTACTACTTTTTGGTCTAGGATAAATATTCTCATACATATGAGGTCTGAAAATTGAGTTTGCGAACTCATCCTAGAAGAAGAGTTACACACCTCATTGCGGAGTATCACTACGGTCACCTTCGAAGTCCTCCCCTTGGGAAGCTGTGCACCAACGCCAGTGCCTAGTCCACCCTTCAAAGCAATTTTGGAACTCTTTTTCTGGAATGGCCATCAGAGCTCTTGTCATATGACCCTTGATGTCCTGAATGCCATAAAATGTCTTCCTTGCAATATTTCCTTTACAGTCAGGGAAAGAAAAAAGTCACTGGAGGCCAGATCAGGTGAGTAGGGAGGGTGTACCAATACAGTTCTCTGTGTACTGGCTAAAAACTCCCTCACAGACAGTGCCATGTGAGCTGGTGCACTGTCATGATGCAAGAGCCCTGAGTTGTTGGTGAAAAGTTCATGTCGTTTTAGTCTAACTTTTGTCATGCAGCCTTTTCAGCACTTCCAATAGTAAACTTGGTTACTATTCGTCTAGGTGGTACAAATTCATAATGGACAATCCCTCTGATATCAAAAAAAGCTACCAACATCGTTTTGACTCTTGATTTGGACTGACAGAACTATTTTGGTCATGGAGAACTGGCTGACTTCCACTGTTCAATTTGATGCTTTGTTTCAGGGTCATACTGTTACACCCATGTTTCATCATCAGTGATAACACGGCCCAACAAAACTCATCTTGCCTCTCCAAAAGGCAAGTTCATGAACTTAACTGCCAGACCATTCTTTCTATCTATCTATCTGTCTGTCTGTTTATCTATCTATCTATTTATCTGTGCGTGTGTATACATATATGTGTGTGTGTGTATAAAATATATTACATACATTATCTGTGCATATATTTGTGTATGTGTGTGTGTGTGTGTGTGTGTGTATTTTGCAAATCTAATTGTCAGACCTCATATTGAAACTCCAAAAACAATCAAAGTCCTAAAATAAAGAGAAGTGTTTAACCCAATATTTTACAAATGTATATGGCCACAGAACATTTTTACAATTTAATATATATTGCTATTATGTAAAAACTACATTGTTTTGTTTTGTTTTTATTTTTTCATATATTCTAGGAAACAAAATCCCAGGTCATTGTTTTTGAAATTGCTCCAAGAGAACTTGGTGCTTTCTGGAGCCTCTTTTGGTTGTCAGGGGGTAGAGTTGCAGGCCCTAGGGCTTAGAAACGTTGCCTACTAGTTCAAATATTTAAGATTTCATTTGAACAAATGCCACCTTGATTTTAGAAATTAAAGTCAATGATATAGAAAAATAGGCTACTGTGTTCCTTTAGCAAAGGACATTTGAAGAGTAATGAAAACAATAATTTTCTAAAAATAAGACTTCTCAGACAATGTCTGGAAGGAGAAATTTTTGGCAAAAGTGTCTTATTGCTGTTCATAAATTTACTTGGTTCTTTACAACAACAAAGGAGTAAGAAGGTTCTAAGAAGAAAGATTATTTTACCCACATGAGCATGAGGTTTGCTGAGAAGATGTCATAATATAAAGTAGTGTCTACTCCGAGTCATAAAGGACGCACACAACTGAACATGGGACAATAGAAAAAGCAGTGCTCTCCACATGAATGGCAAAGGCAAAGTACAAAGCTCTGGGACATCCTGCTGTGACATTTTGGGGGGCGGGGTGCAGAGGTGCTGTATTTGCTTCTCTTTTGTATCTTCTCAAATAGGGTGTGTGATGACAATTGTTTTCTAAAGGCTAAAATACTTGTATATGTACATGAGATGTGACGATTAAGTTCGCAAAGTTGCATGACGCACTTAGGTTGGCAGCACTGTGCAGACAACTCGGTGAGGTGTCACAGCCTTCGTGTATCTGTGTCTCTCAGCTCTGTTCACGTCAACCTGTGGTGGTGCCTTGCTGAGAGTCGTTCGTTTGTGTCGTTGCGTGTTTTTGTGTGCTGTTGCGAGGACGTCAGAACTTGAATTAGAGCCATGAACAAGAGTGGAAGTGAAACGAGAGGCATACTAGTTCAAGTTTATAGGGAAAGTCCTATGAAGAAGATGGCAGTGTACAGATGGATTAAATATTTTTCCGAGTGGAGAGAAAGCATCACTGATGAAGGGAGGTCAGGGAGGACAGTAACAAGCAGAACTGACAAGAACACTGTAAAAATTCTTCAAATTGGGTGTCAAAATCATCGTCTCACTGTGAAAAGCGTAGCAGACCAAGCAAACATCAGTAGAGAAATAGGAAAATCTTCACTGAAAATCCAGGCATGAGAAAGGTGTGTGCAAAAATGGTCCCAAAGGAACAAAAGCAAAGGAGAGTTGAAGTTTGCCAGGACCTTTTGGAGAGGCGAGATGATGTTTTGGGCCGTGTGATCACTGGTGATGAAGTATGGGTGTGCCAATACGACCTGAAACAAAGAGTCTAAGGGCACAATGGAAGTCAGCCAATTCTCCACAACCAAAAATTTTCATCAGTCCAAATCAAGAGTCAAAACAATGTTGCTAACCTATTTTGATATCAAGAGATAGTTTACTATGAATTTGTACCAACTGGACAAATAGTCAACCAAGTTTCTATTTGGAAGTACTAAAAAGGCTGCATGAAAAGTTAAGATGAAAATGATCTGAACTTTTCAGCACAACTCAGGGCTCTTGCATCAGGACAATGCACCAGCTCACACAGCACTGTCTGTGAGGGAGTTATTAGCCAGTAAAAAAAAAAATAACTGTATTGGAACACCCTCCCTACTCACCTGATCTGGCCCCCAGTGATTTTTTCTTTACCTGAAGATAAAGGAAATATTGAAAGGAAGACATTTTGATGACCATCAGGACATCCAGGGTCATATGACAAGAGCTCTGATGTGCATTCCAGAAAAAGAGTTCCCAAATTGCTCTGAAGGATGGACTAGGCGCTGCCATCGGTGCACAGTTTCCAAAGGGGAGTACTTCCAAGGTGACTGTAGTGATATTCAGAAATGAGTTATTAATATATAACACCTTTTCTAGGATGAGTTCGTGAACTTAATTGTCAGACCTCGTACATACATGTACTTTCGTACATCTGATGTTTACTTTGAAATTGGGAAAAATAGATGCTAAGAGAGTTGTAACAGTTGACTGTTGTTGCCTGCTGCTTGTGACTAAAGGCAACACACAACTAACTCACTGTTTAAGGGGGCTTAATGTCAACGAATTGTTTTTTATGTTTTTTGTTTTTTTTGCCTCATCTCCCCGTTAGACTGAAATCTCTTTCAGGGCTGGGCTATCACTATAGTTCATTCAGTAAAATGTACACAGTTGAAGCACTTAATATAGGTTGCATTAAATATACATGGAATTTAAAAGAGGTTTAAAGGAAAAGATGTGCAGTTTTTCAGACTCAAGTATAAAAAGGTAGAGTTATTACTAAATTTAAAAAAATGAATTCTCATTGCATTTATTTTCCCAGACTGTTCCTGATTCTGTGTGCAAGATACTCTTACCTATTTGTCCTTAGGCTAAACTGCAATATAAATTAGTTATTTTCAAACACATTTGTTGAATCATTAAATGTACACAGATGTTTATATATATATATATATCAGAGCTGTCGTCATTGTCAAGGTTATTCACACCTTACTGTGTTGTTTGTACAGTGTTGCCAACATAAGTACACAGTAGCAAGTTCAAAAACTTAATTGTCACATTTTCGGTATGACGATGGCTCTGACAGCCATCCCAGAATAAAAGTTCCAAAATTACTTTGAAGGGTGGACTAGGTGCTGGCATCAGTGCACAGCTTCCCAAGGGGCATACTTTGAAGGTGACCATAGTGATAGTCAGCAAAGAGGTATGTAGCACTTTTTCTGGGGTGAGTTCACGAAATTAATTGTCCAATCTTGTATACTCGTATATTCTCAACTATGTTCTTGCCATATCAGAAAGATGAATTCAGGTAGAGTTTATAAGAGGTAGGATATTTTTGTGGAAATATTGAATATGGAAGCAGACTGCAGGTTGAAGAAATACATGTGAAAAACAAAATCTCCTATTTTGGATGTATGTGCACAGTTACATCACGTAGAACTAAAGTGACAAAAGCCGTATGTGGACTCACCCAGAATGACCATCTCTAGCCTTTCCACTTTTTACAATGAACAGAGGTTAGTGTAGTTCAGAAATGTCTACCCGTAAACCCAAAGGCCACATTTGGTTGGGTTCTTGCAGCTTTATGGTATGGAGCTGCCAGGCATTAATAACATTGTTGGTCAGGGGGAAACTTAAGCACATAGATTCACGGATCCGAATACTGACGTTTTTCTCCTCTGTCCTAACCACGAGTTCTACAATATAAAACCTAAAATAACACCACATTTCATTCAACAGAAGAGCAGTTTAAGACTCCCTTACCTCCAATACAAATTTAACATGTGCAATATGACTGACTCGCTTTTATTTTTCTATATAACGTACAGGCAAAAGGCATTATAAAAAATAGTTCAAAAGAAAACAAAACATTTTATGACTTGTAACATAGAACAGCTCTGCTCCCTGGCTGCATTATGGTTTAAAGGGCTTTCATACCCAACTCTCATCATCGCAAAGGAAAAGACAACTTCTCTTATCAGAGAGGAATAAAGCTTCAGCCTTGCTATTAATATAACGTTTTCTGCAGCTCCTGTTTGCAAAGACAGATCCAAATCAGCCTTGAACATACAACTGATTGGCTGAGCTCCAGTCCCTGCACGAAAAGCAGTATAATTGGCTCTCCAAAAAGTGCTGTAAACATTCATCATGATGGCGCTGGCATGTTGAATCTAGTCACTGTTACCCTTGTACAATATTTCCAAACAGGCCGATTTTCCATTTCTCCTTTGAGTATTTGCTACTTGCTTTTCTTTATTCAGTGCTGAGATTAGCATCTTTAAAGAAATCATGAATTTCTGAATGTCAACTCCATACTAGGACAAGACCTTTGGGTTCTGAAAGTGTGGTTCAAGACTTCAAAGTAAAAATATTTTAAATCAAGATAACATTGATAAATAAATTTACTTGGTATCTGTGTGGTCTTTATTTTTAAATATGGCAATATTCGGTCCAGTACTTACATGGTAATGCATATGAATACTATTGTCTCTTTTATTAACCACTGGATAGAAGTCAACATTCCACATCTCTGTTTTGCACAGAAGCCTTATCAATGATGTCTACAACATACCCTTGAGTCTGAGACCAACTGTGCTGAATTTCTAAGTCTTGTTAAATACTTCACCATTCCTTTGCCCAAACCTTCAAAAGCTTTCAGACACAATCACATTCTTTAATTTTCATGGGAGCCATGACAAGATCACATAGCCTAGGCTTTTTTCAAAATCTGTAAACATTCAACTTTTATGGAAGCATTAACTGATTATAAGTATAAGTGGCATATTCCTGCTACCAAGAAAATGCAAACACAATAAAAAATAGAGCCTTGGTAGAGAACAGCCTCAAATTGTTTCACTTCTTATATGATCCAGGCAGTACACTGCTCTCAGAGGCACACGTCATCTTCGCCCTGCTCCCATGTGTATAAAGACTGGTTTTCCTGCATTTTTATATGTGGTAGTTTATTGTTTATTATATGAATTAAATATAACAAAACACTTTATGAATATACAGATTATAATGGTACAAATCTGTGAAAATTACAACTTATGGTAATTTATAAGAATGTCTCTTAGAAGCAAGTAAAAATTTAGATACTCTACAGGTGTGAAATTCCATGTGTTGCTTTTTAACTAACATGTTTAAATTAAAATAACCTGAAACCTTGAAAGAAAAGCACTCATTTATATGTGTGGATAGTATTGCCATTTAAAAATTTTGGTTATAATTCAGAATACTAAGACAGATGTACACCACTCTACTAAGGTCATAGGTGATGAATCTTTTCATGACACCACTTAGAAAGAGTGTGGAGGAATAAATCCTACATACTATTTTTTCAAGGTTGGTTTCAATGAAATCATCTCCCTTATTATATAACATTTGCTTTTATAAAACTTTCCACTAACATTTTTCATTTAATTCTCTCACCAGAATAGTGAAGGGAGCATCACTATTTGCCATTTTATACATGGGAAAACTAAGACTCAGGATAAGCAATTTGACAAATTAAAACAGTTAAGTTCATAACTCTAAGGCCTTCTGATGTTGTTTAACTTTGTCCTAAAAAATGATATAAGAGGTAAATATGCTAAACAAAATAATTCAGACTAAGAAAGACACATACCATGTGATCTCACTTATATGTGGAATCTAAAAAACAGAATAAACAATCAAAATAGAAATAGACTCATTGATAATAGAAAAAAACTGATGGCTGTTGGATGGGATGGGGTTTGGGAGATGGGTGAGAAAGGTGAAGGGATTAGGAAGCTCAACTGGTAGTCACAAAACAGTCATGAAGATGTGGACTACAGGGTGAGGAATATAGTGAAAAATGCTGTAAAAACCATGGAAGGTATCAGGTGGGTACTACTTATTGTGGGAATCACTTCATAAATTGCATAAATGTCTAACCATTGTGCTGCAGAGCTGAAAGTAATATAAAATAATATTGAAGGTCAACTGTAATTATATCTCTCTCTCTCTATATATATATATGTATATATATGTATATATATAGAGAGAGATAGATATAGATATAATCATGGGATGTAGAGTACAGACTAGGAATATAGTCGATGGTATTTTAACAGTTATGTAGGGTATCAGATGGGTAATAGACCTGTTGGGGATATCACTTTGTAAGGTGTGTAAATGTCTAATCATTATGCCTTTTGTACATCTGAAACTAATTTTAAAAAAAGGAGAAAAACAATAGAAGTTGATATTTTTAAAGAGTTTGCGTGATTTAGCCTGCTGATTTGAAACTGAGATAAATATTTAGAGAATTATACATATTTGCGGCTGCAATAGATTGAGAAACCTAAATTTCTCTTTCTAGGCTTAATAAAGAATTTTTGAAATGATTTGAAAATGAACTTTAAGAGGTAATTATTTATGACTTTATTTTGCACAGTTTTTAAGTTAAATTACCTATTAGGTACGTAGTACATGTTCTTAGGATACGAACACATTAGTGCACAAGATAAACGTTCTTTATGTTATTTTGAATCTTCCTAATTTCAATGGATATGGTTGCCTAAAGTTATTTTCACTGAGAAAGTAGTAGCCACTGTGGAGGAGCTTCCAACTCTCCCATTTTGTGCTTACTATCTACCAAACTCCTTTGAATTTCACCTATGCACCCTTTGAAATGCTCCAGGAACTTTCTGATACTAATTCCCCACATTATTGGTTACTTTCACTGTATTGAATCATTCTCATCAGTTTAAAAACCTGCTTTAAAAGCTCCCTGTTTGTCTTGTTTCTTGGTTGCTTTCAGATTTATATATCCCATGTAGAAGTGGAATCATATGGTTCTTGACCTTTTCTATGTGACTTATTTTGCTTAGCGTAATAATCTCAGGATCTATCCATATTGTCGCAAATGCCAGGATTTCATCTTTTCTTATGGCCAAGTAATATTTTATTGCACACAAGTATTGTATCTTCTTTATCCAATCATCTATCAAAGGAAATGGTGGTTGTCTCCATGTCTTGGCCACTGGGAATAATGCTGCAATGAACATAGGGGTACCTATACCTTCATGAAAATTCCACACTGTTTTCCACAGCAGCGGTACCAAGTTGCACTCCCACCCGCAGTGTACGAGGGTTCCTTTTTCACCACAGTCTCTCCAGCACTTGTTACATTACGTGCCTTGTTGGTGGTAACTACCATTCGGACAGGTGTGAGGCAGTCAGGCCCGGTCTCGCCTGATAGCTGAAGTTAAGCAGGGTCACGCCTGGTTATTCTTGACTGGGCGACCATACTTCTTCATTAGAAAATATCTCAGAAGATTTATTTTATTGGAACTTTCCAATTCCTTCTCAATTAATTCTTACTGGGCTTCCATACCTACTAACCCATTTAAAAAAATCTCATCTTTTTGGATCTCCCAATAGGGTCTAAACTCAGTTGACTAATTTCTTCTTGAAGTACTTTTTTCTCTTGGCTTTAATAATGCCACTTTCTAATGATGTTTGTCATAATGTGTAGGTTCAGTCCCAGGGTCATTTGCTAGCTCTTCCTCCTCTGCTTGGATAATAATATTTTAACATATTCATTGACTGCACGCTTTTCTCTTCTCAATGTACACTGTTCTCACCGGCTCCATGGTTTTAAATACGATCTGTATCTTTTTAACTACCAACCTTATAAGTGCAGTCTGACCTTTCCCCCGTACTCCAAATGCGATTCCCTGTCTGCTTACTGATCGCAATTCTTGACACTCCATCAGACATTTTAAAACTCAAACGTAGCCGGAATCCAACATTTGATTCTACCAGCTCCTTGCAAATCTCACTTTTCTCCTGTCTTCCTCGTTTTTGTAAAATTCACCAATTGTTCAAGCTAAAAAATAAAGGGTTTTATTTTTTTATTGTGTTAAAATGCATAACATAAAATTTACCATGGCCACCATTTCTTCTTTTTCCTTCTATTTTGTTTGTTTCTTTTGTTTTTTAGATTCCATATAGAAGTGAAATCACATTGCAACTGTCTTTCCCTGACATACTCTACTCAGCACCATACTCTGCAGATTCATCCATGCAACTGCAGATGGCAGTAAAATGTCTACATTATTTCGGGTTTGGGGAGGCAGCAGAACAACTGGCATTTATACACTGCTTACAGGTTAGCAAATGGGCACATGCACTTTAAAAAACTAGCAGTGTAAACTGAAGCTAAAAATGTACTTACTCTATGATACAACAACTACACTGCTAGTTTCATACTTAAAAAGAACACGCACACAACATCAAGAAGTGTACATTAGATTGTTCACAAGAGTTCTCTTTGTAACAGCCCAAATGGAAAAGTATCCCAATGCCTATATGCAGTAAAATAAATAAATATGTTTTGGAATAGTCACAGTATATAACAAAATATGTCAATAAGAATTAAACTATTGCCCCACATAACAAGATGAGTCTCTTAAGCGTAATGTTGAGAAAAGATGTCACACATAGTATATCTTGTTTGATTCCATTTTTGTTGGCTTCAATAATAGTCAAAACTTATTTATAGTAATAGATGTCCATCTACTGATTAGTCTTGGGGTAGACAAGGGACAATAACTAGGAAGAGGTACAAACAATTTCCTGAGAAATCAGTATTTTTTTAGTTAGGGTCTACTTAAAGAGATATTTTCACTGTGAAAATTCACTGAGTTATTCATATAAGAGTTTGTACTTTTCTATATATATGATTCCATCAAACTTTTTCATACATCTACAAAATATATAATAAAATTATTGTGATGTATGTTCTTTAGGACAGAATTTGAAATGTTTGTAAAAACATATGGCTAAGGCAATAGTTCATCTGTCTTGATAATGATAACAAATCACACAGATGAGGTTAAAATGTTCCCTCAGGAAAATAGCCATTTAAATAATTACTCATCCCAGGAAGGTTGTTCCGGATGCCATTGTCAAGGTAAATAATGCATTTATTTTCTCAAAATAATGTTCCATTATAGCCAGATATTATTCTGTATCCATTTTACATTATGTGTTTTTCAAAATTTTTGAGGTTCTGACTTCAAGAAAACAACTTGTTTTTTGTGTGCTTATTTACAAAAGCAATGCCTTAAATATAGATATATATATAAATAAAATAGTATTTATTATTTATATTATCTTTTTGTTTTTTCCCTCACATGACTAAACATGAGTTCTGAGTACTGTTTCCTATATTTTCTAATATGCACAGAAACTGCTATCAGGGTATGGAGTTAATCATGAAACTCACTCTTCCAATACGTATGCAGGTGATTAGCCACGGTAGAAAAAGTGTGGGTACCACAGTGATGCTGAAACAGGCTTGAATATATGTAAATTTATTCAAGTTGTGTATCATGGCTATGTCTCCTTCTCCTCATTCGTGAAAGGGAGATGTTAATCTTCAACTTCCTAATTGCTTATGAGAAGACAATAAGATAATGAACATGCCTAGATTAGACCTTCACACATTGTAAATGAAAGCATTATACATGATAGAAAATATGTTATAATCTAAATACACAGCATGCACAAGTAACAAGATGGCTTGTTTGGCCATGCATCACTGTTTTTTATGTAATAGATCAGCTAAGAATAAAATGACATAAAATGGATAAACAGATGAAAAATACCAAGAAGAATCGATATTGTACGATACTGACCCTATTGCAGAAGCAAATATTCCAAAAAGGGTGCCCTTTCTCTGAATGAGAAACTGTGACTGAGCACTTCGGTCTGAATGAAAAAGAGTAACTTACTTAAAGTAACGAGAACTATGTCAGTAAACTTGTAAACACTGAGAGGGTATTATTTACCACTAAATAAAACATTGCACTGTGTAAGCAGCAATTATATGTAAAGAAAAAGGAACAAGTTTTATGGGATTGCTTTCAATAAGAAGTCCATGATTTGACCAGAGCAGATATAAATACCTTTAAAAATCCTTAAAACTTTTACTGATTGTGACACTATAACATGCCTCATTTTTAAGTGTTTATTTAATTCCACATCCCCATCCAGATTTCCAGTCTTCACTGCACTGATTGCCTAAGTACTCTCTAAAGCTCTCAAAAGTGCAACCAGCCTTTTCCTTGGTGATGTCAGCTTCCTAGAGTTTTCCAGTTCTCAGCATGGTATCATCCTGAATCTATTATAATCTGTTGTTAGGCTCTATTAACATTTAATATTTGTTTACAGGTAGACAGCCAGAAATTTCTGCCTGGAGGTATTGAACAGGAAGGAAGGGAACAATTATCTACTGGGTGCACAAAGTGTGCTGTATCAGGTTGATTCGACCTGCATTCAATCTACTCCTCACTTTTCTGACGGTCCATATTTATGTGTAGAGAAACCATAAACAAGTGTGATTTAAATTTTTTGGTAGATAGCCAGAAGGGAAACTGTCAGGTCATAGAAAATGCACATAGAATTGCACGCCTGGAGCCTACGTAATTCTTATTAACCAATGTCACCCCAATAAGTATAACAATAAAGAAAGACAGGTGTGATCTATACAGGTGGAAGAAATATCAGTCTTTCCAGAATGAGTAAAATATAAATAGTAGAAAAAAATGTAATCATCCCCAATATTGTTAATTCTAGCAGGCATTGTTTTTCTTCTCTTTTGTGAAAGCTATTTATAAGAACTTCTATTAAAACATGTAGAATACTTTTGGAAAGTATAAGCAATAAAGCTAGGCTATTTAACTTTGACTCCACTTTTAGAAATAGCAATGACAGGAGGAAGAAGATAAGTTTTCAGATGCCATTTCCAATGACCTGATTTTTAGCTTTCTAAAAATAATACTTTCACATAAAATCACAAACTCATTACTACATTCAATTCTTAGAGAAGTGATCTAATAGTAAAATATTTTGAGAACTTATTGTAATATATGGATATGCTTATGAATCATGAAAGTATTACTATGCTACACGAATAAGTACCATATTTTTCCATGTATAAGTCACCCCCATATATAAGATGACCTTTCCTTTTCTAACCCAACATTAAGAAATCAATATCAACTGGTTATTCTCATGTATAAGATGACCCCCAATTTTTGGTCTAACAATTTTAGACACAAGTATCATCTTACACACAGAAAATATAGTACATTGTAATATCCAAGGGCTGTCCAGAAAGTAATATGAAAAACAGAAGCATTTGTGGCTTGATTTTTTTTTTTCTGGACAGCCCTCATATACACAAACTAGAACTTTCGAAAGAATGAGATAAAGATAAGAAAAAAGTATTAATAAAGCTGGCTTCATGCTATGCTAGTATGCTAGGCAGGCTTCTAAAGTGGCCCCCGATTTCCCTGTACCTGATGTGACACTGTGGGATCCCATTCCCTTTAACATGGGCAGAATCTGTGACTAAGATAAAAGAATCACTTTTGTGACTTTAAATTTAACAAAAGGGAGATTATCCTGGGTGGTTCTGGCTGATTCAGATGACTTCTTTTAAAGAAAGTGAAATAGACAGATTTCCTCTGGGCCCCATGGAAAGGCACGGCAGACAACCTGTAGGTGTTGAGAACAGTCTCTGGACAACAGCTGGGGAGCAAATGAGCACCTCATTTGTATACTCAAAAGGAAGGGAAACCTGCCAACCACCCAGGTATGTCCAAAGAAGATCCCAAGACTACAATGGAGAATCACTCCTTGATAACTTCATGTCAGCCTGACAACAAATGAGCAGAGGATTCTATCTATCTATCTATCTATCTATCTACCCACTGACCCTCAAGTTTCTGACTCTGAGTAAATTGAATTTGAGTTAAGTAGAAGTATCCACAACTTATTCGTAGGAAAAAACAAACAAACAAACAACATCAAAAAACTTTCCTTGTTTTTCCCAACTCTACTCTCGCTCCGAAATAAAAAGAAAACTGAGGCTTACAGAGATTAATTATTTATCTGCATGAAGAATACATAACACCAACTATGATAGGAAGAACCTATTCTTCAGTACCTTCTCATTTTAAAATGTTAATTTCTTATATTTTATTGTTTTCAGACATTTTTATTTAGTGATATATTAACATGGTGCTGATTTTGAAGACTGTAAATCAAGTTTTCAATCCTAGAAACATCTTGAGTAATAAAGCAGCTGGGTCTGTATGAAATACATATGGTACATAAATCACTGAATTTCCAGGGCAGGAGTCACAGTAAACTCTGTCCTACGTTGAGCCTATGCCACCTAATTCAAAGATCAATATTTTAGGGTTTTGATTTTAGAAAGTACAAAAAGCAAAAATACACTAATAAAGTAGTATGTAATTAAACTGATATGTTTAAAACTTAAATAGAATACCTTAAAAATGTCATATTTAAACTTAATATTTAGCAGTTTTTCTGGTCGAGTTTTTATGGCCTTTTTCTGAACTATTTCTTATGGTTTTATTTTTTTGCCACATTACAGGATTGTGTGTACGTGCATGTGTATGTGTGCGTGCATGCAGGATTATTTAATTATGGATAACAGCATGTTAATGATAGGCTATAAATCTGACACTAACTCAGGATTAATTAAAAGTACAGCCTGTTGAGTTTTTCTTCCTTGAGACATGTATTTTGTAATAGAGAGTTTGAGAGCCACTAGTTGAGTGCACAGAAATTAAAGCATTATTTTTCTCCTTGCCATTAAAAAAATATATATATTATCACAAAATGTCGATAGTAAACCAGGTCATGGCAGAAATAGCATGCATTTGCAATCATACTCCAGTACGTAGCATTCTATTTAGGAGGCAGGGGGACGCATGTTATCCTAACACGATGCAAAGTGTTTTAAAGTCTTGGCAAATGTTTCCTGACAATTCTCAATTCCTATATCCCTTCAAATACAAAGTGTAAATATTTATTATGCATCATCTCCTTTCCATCAATATAGCTCTATGGAAAAGCATAG
This sequence comes from Lyroderma lyra, assembly GCA_004026885.1. Lineage (NCBI taxonomy): Eukaryota > Metazoa > Chordata > Mammalia > Chiroptera > Megadermatidae > Lyroderma > Lyroderma lyra. The sequence goes on from PVJL010000959.1 coordinate 17,258, forward strand.
GTCTCAGAGTCATTCATATGTTTATTGTGGTGAATGGATACACAGATAACAGATGACACTCAAGTACTCATTGTATTTTTCTTTTTGATTATTTTTGTTGTAAGTTCCCAATGTTAGGTAGGTCAAATAAAGCATGTCTGCTAAATTTAAAATGTCTTTTTTGCCAATGGTTATATGAATGGCCATACTTTAATCGGTCCCGGTAAGCAATTCTTTGATGGTACTTTATGCCTCGGTGCAAACAATTCACAGCAAAATCAATAAAGGCTCACAAAGCACACTCAGAATTCCAAAAGGAACACCAATCCTCATTGTTTGAAGACTTTTGTGAATTTCTTAAAGAAATTAAAATGCACTCATGAAGAGGCAGTGCAAAAATTGGGGATGGGAAAGCATTATAGTTTATGAATGACATTTCTTACTGAGAAAAATCAATTTTGTGCTGTGGTGAAGACTTGACTGACCTCCCAGTGCCATTACCAAAAGTTGTCCCACGTTTAACGCTATGTCAGAGATATGTAGGCTCTCCCCTCTATTATTTCTCTTTGTAACATTAGGGAGCCCTGCAGCAGCTGCGTGTGGCATTACTTCCTGAGCATCTAACTGTATTTAAATCATTTATACATTGCATTTTACAAATGTAATAGGGAAATGTGGTTTTTGCATTCATGCTTAAGAGTTGGAACAGATGGTGAAAGGCTCAGTTTAAACTAATATGGACATTAAAATAACTGATATTGCACGCATTCCTTGATGTAACAGAAGTTTAGTTCACCATAAAATGGGCTTGTGACTTTCTGGAATATATTAAACCTAATGTGTTTTTAGCAATTGTTTTTCTTACTTGAAGAAATACACTGTTAGAATTTCCTCCTAAGAACTGTTCAAACTGAAGAAAAATGTAGCCATTCATTCAGCAGATATTTACCAAGCACCTGTTATTTTAAGGCACTGCACCTGGTATAGAGCTGTTTCATAAAGACGAAAAAGAACTGATCCCTGCCTTCAAGATAGGTCCATGATATGGTGGGAGATGGGACTGCATAAACCACTGATGACACTGGAACATTCGGAGCACCTCTATTTGCAGTGACCGTGGTGTTTTCATACTCTCTAGGAACTAAGCCTACAATTCTGATAGTTACAGCCAGTTGGCAATAGAGCCAACTCCACTGGGTCTGGAGCCAAGCTGAGACACACTGCCCTTTTTTGTAGGCATGGACAACTGAGCAGAAGTTAACTTAATTGTCATACATTCAGTCCACATTTTTCATCAAAATAAGTGAAAGAATTAAAAAAAAATACATTAGTCAGCAATCATTTTTAAAAATAAGTAGACCTTTCCACATAATGGAATTCTACAGTGGTCTTAGAATTTTCCCTGGGGTCTTACTTTGCCTGTTATCTTGCCCAGCGTACATGATTTTTGTCATATCTGTGAATAATTCGCTACTAGGTTCAAGTTCTATTACATTTTCTATAGTCCCTGGCATGCATCCACATGTCCCTTGCTGCTAGGGTTTTCTATGTGCTGTCACCCTTGCCAAAGACACCCAGCCCATCCCCAGTATCCTTGTCAAACTTGTTGTTTGCATGCTCCTACTCATCTATTAGAACTTGATTTAAAGATCAAATTTTCATGCATATTCTCCCTGACTTTACAATACATTAGATTCACCTGAAATATCTTCATTAAAACTTAAAATTTTCTTTTAAAAACATTCACCTTCATTTGTTTTAATTCATTGGTTAATATTCCCCAAATATAATAATTAGGTACTTAATGAATATAATAAGAAAAACTATCATATACTCTCCCTCTTGTGTTAAGTATAATACATCCTGGTTTGGTTAATTTTTCTTGTGTCTTTATCTATTGGAAATATGGTCTGCAGGCATTCAATAGGTAGAAATAAATTCAAGACCTAACATTTAAATGGTATACTAAAATGAAGTATTATTTTTTTTTAGAAATTCTACTTCAATAAAATGGTAAGAAAATTAAAAAAAATAAAAGGTATACTAAAAATGCTTTATTTAAATCAACACGTTATAATCTTTCTTGTGATCTACTAGTTATATTCAGTCCTTTATGCTATTTCAGAAATGTTGATACATAAGAAACCAGAACTGCAGTGTTAATGAGATTTTAATTTAGCCAGGCTTCTCTGTGGGCACTTTTTTAAGTTTGGTTCATCATCTAGTTTCTTCCCAGGTGTCGCCATACTGTAAGACGACATGACTTGGGAAGTAGCTTTACATTATTTTTTTCCTTGAACCCTCACTGATGACTTCAAGCAAAGTTTATTGGGTGATTTGGAGACTATGTGGCAGTTTAACCACACGGAATATCATTTAGGGCTGCTGCTGAGTCTTTTGCTAATCTAATGAAACTCACTTAAGTCAGAGGCAAATTGTTTACTTAAAACATTAAAGAATCATTTTGCAGTTTTTAAGTAAGAAAGAATAAGGAGTGAGAATAGAGAAAATTGCATCTTACTTCTAAAATGATTTTATATTGAAATCACTGAAAGTGGAAGTCATGATCATTCAAATATGTGCACCTGCTCATACATGATCGTTCTTTCCAACAACCATATAGACTCTCGATATATACCTAATTCATCTGCACTAAGATTTTACTTTGATGATTGTACCGATTTCTGCAGATGTTCTTTGAGAAATTTTCATGAAAATGATTTCCTCAAAGTCTGATCTTTCAAAATTGACAAGAGTAAAATAAGCTTATCTAAATTTAAATTTTTGTTCCTATACATACTGCTCATTTGTCTATTCAATTCTCTACAAAGAGAACATACCTATAAAATATTAAGACTGAATTAACATTCACATATTACTTCTCTTTTATATAAAGAAAAGGAATCAATTATTTACTGAATACATATCATTTCACTTAATTTGGCAAAAAAATTTATGACTTTGATTTGAGAGTGAGCTTACTATTCAGATATAAATAATACATTTTATTTAGATGATACCTTTTACTATATGAAACACTTTGATAGCCACAATATGCAACCAAAAATTGTTTCTTCAATGCAAAATCATATACCCTACTGTCTACATGGCACTTAGATTAACCATATCCAAATTTAAATTCCAGAATTCTCCACCCATCAATAAAACCTACTAAAAGCACAAGCTTCCACAGGGCAGCTGATAAATTCTCTACTCTTACAGTTTTACTGTCCAAGAACTTTAGAATTATTTTTGGTTGTCTCTTTCCCTTATACTGCAATTTAGTGTATCATAAAATCCTCTGGCTCAGATTACAATAAATTCTTAATTCACTAATGACTAACACTGTGCCCAATAAGCCATCTATCTCATCTTCCTAGGTGTCTTGTGTAGCCTTTTAAAAAATGTTATTAAATTTATTGAAGTGAAATTGGTTAGTAAAATTATACAGGTGTCAAGTGTGCATTTTTATCATATAAAATCTATATACTGCACTGTGTGTGCACCACCCAGAGTCAGTTCTTTTTCCATCACTATATGTTTGACTCCCTTTACCCTCTGCTATCAACCCCTCCCCACCTTATCTTCTGGTAGCCACTGAATTGTTATCTGCGTCTATGAGTTCATGTTTGTTGCTTTCAGTTTTATACCCCTTATATAAGGAACATGGTACAGAGTTTCCTCAAAAAATTAAGACTAAAATTACCATATCACCCAACAATCCCTATTCTGGGTATCTATCAAAAACTCTGAAAACATTTCTCTACAATGATATATGTACCCCTGTGTTCACTGCGGCATTATTCATGGTGAAGGCAGGAAACATCCAAAGTATTCTTTGATAGATGGCTGGATAAAGAAGATGTGGTACATACATACAATGGAATATTACTCAACCATAAGAAAAGATGAAATACTGCCATTTGTAACAACATAAATGGATCCTGAGATTATCATGCTAAGTAAAGTAAGTCAGACAAAAAGAGTCGAGAACCGTGTCTCCCGTAGCCTTTTAACTTACCTCCCTGCTCCAACCATCCCCACCCCTCTATACTACACAGAACTGCAGGGGCCTCGGTGCTCTTTCAAAAGTGAGAGGTGTATTTTACCAATCCTCTGTTCAAAGTACTATAATTGTTTCCTCCTTCACCTAAAATAATAAAGTTCTTTAAGTACCTTATAAGGCCTTATATGAATGTACCCCTCGTCCTTTCTCCAATCTCCTCTTCTGTGACTTCCCCTTTCTTCAGTCCTAGCCTGCTGTCTCGTACACTTATCAGGCACGTTGCCATCTTAATGTCTTTACCACAGCTGTCTTTCTGCCTGCAAGCTTTTCCTCCAGATATCCATTTCATTACCTCCCTCAAGTCTTTGTTTGAACCTTATTTTCTCAATAAATAAGGTTTTTAATACCATACATTATTCCCAATTCCCTAGCTGCACTTCAGACCCTCTTAATCTTCCTCAGTTTCTTTTACTTGCCCGTGTTTTTATAACAAATAGCATCTTCTTACATATTATCTTATTTAATTATTCATTTCATCATTTATTGTCTCTTTCCTTTCGCTCTCTGTTGTGTATAGGGAATTTGTTGAATTTGTTTCCTGATGCATCCCATGTGCCCAGACCACCTGGTAGCTGCCAAAAATATATTTCTTGAAATCCTCACTACCTGATGGGCTTCAATCATAGTACTATACATTTTAAGTGTATTATATCAATTAATCATCTGGTAGGTAAATTCAGAGATGGTGTTCAATGAGGCCTGCTTCCTAATATTCACACCCTCGTATAATCTGTCTTCTTGAGCGTGGGCTGGACTTGTCTCTAATGAATAGAATAAGGTCAAAGTGATGGGCTGTCACTTCCATGATTAAGTTACAAAATATTGTACCTTCTGTCTTGTTAGCACTCTCTACCTTCTTGGCACTATTGTTCTTTCACTTTCTCTGACAAATTAGGTTGCCATGTCAGGTGATGCTCTGGGAAAAGGCATGCACATCAAGAAACTGAAAGGGTGAGTCCTCTGGCCAACAATCAGGAAGCGAAGCGTCAGAACAGCCAGCAAGGAACTGAATCCTGCCAACAGTCATGGACGTGAGCTAAAAACTGTTTTCCAGTTGAACCTAGAAATGACTACAGCCTGATGAGAGCTGACCATACCTGGTTTCCTGACCCACAAAAACAGTAAGATAATAAATGGTACTGTTTGGAACCATTAATTTTTGAGATCATATGATACACAGGAGATTACTAAAATAATTCTCAACACAAAACCACGTGTTTGCATGATGAACAGATCTTCTTATAGGACCAGAGGAAGCAAAGAGTTGCTTAGGTTTTCTCCCAGTGTAAAGTTTACATCCAGTCAAGTCATTCCAGAGTCTTTTAAACAAACATCAGTATAACGCCAATTCACATCTACTGTCTTGTCTTATATTATTTTCTGCTAATCAGTCGTAAACATAAATCATAAAAGTTAAATATTTGGTTGAAGTTTTTAGACTCCTATTGATTTTCTTATATTTGCCGATAGATATAAAATACATAAACACAAAATACTATGTGAAAATTAAAAGTTAAGTTATATTACTTCCCTCCCTTTTATTCTCCTTTCAACACTGTGATAAGGTCTTCCATTAGTGACACAGTACTTAAGACATGTAACGATGTGCAAGCATGCTCCACCATTTCTTATTTTGAAATTAAATGCTCTTTTAAAGTATGTCTTTCAGATCAATTAATTGATTTTTAATGTCCATTTATTATACAACACATTTTTTATAAAGGAAAATGACTTCAGAAAAAACTTCTGTACAATAATTTAATAAGAACAACACTATCGAAATTAGCCCCTATCCCCAAAAGCATATTTAAATTTTAAGACCAAAAATGAAGTAAGATTGCAATTAGGTATATAGCATTGTGAAGATACCCCCGGACGTGGATAAAGGGATGATGATTTGTTTCCAACTCTGAAACTGAGAGGCTGGTCAATCTCAAGTCTTTGTGGGCCTCCATTCCTCCTCTAATCAACAGACATCTGGTTTCCATAGTCTCTGTAGTTCTATCGAATGCCAGGCCTATGGTTTATGAAACCAGGAAACCTGTGTTTAGTGCTGACATCTCTACAGGTTATAAAATTCTGGAGCACATGGATAATTCTTCAATGCTTTCTGTAATGCTTAATATGTCTAAATTATCTACATTAGGGCTAATTGAAAATGAACACTAGTTACCTGACCTATATCCATTCTGCTCTGCTTTCTTAAACTCTAACTGTATTTCTCCAAAAGATCATATGCCTACCTAAAGGATTATAATTTACAGTCGTCCTTATATCTAGAGGTGGCCAACAGATGTCTCCCAGGAAAGGCTGTTAAATGTGGCTGACTCACTGAAAATAGAATTCTTTGGTTCTTTCCTTTTCTTTACCTGATAGACATAAGCCTATTTTCCTACTCATGGTTTCTTTAAAATATATATAACTGTTGAGAGGAGATATTATTATCCAGTGGAGTCTTCAATGTATGTACATGTAATATATATGACTCCTATTACATAAAAGCCAATGGGCTGAGGGGTAAAAGTGGCCCTCACAGTTGTAAGTCTTGTACATTTTATTTTAAATAGCATATCATTAACTGTATATACACTGTAATGGTTTAGGTGTGGATATTTTAAATCCAGGAATATATACTGGGAAACATATTAATACAAAGTTCTACAGCTAGAAATTCAATAAATTAATTAAAATAACATAGTAAATAGATTAATATGGAGAAGAAAGGAAGGTAGGCAAACACAAAACAAAATTATACACTTTATAAAACATAGTATTTTAAATAATGAGCTATAAAGTCTAGTCCCTAAATATAAGTAAGTGAAGTGAGAAAATTTTGGAGAAAATAGAGTGAGCCACAGAGTGGAAGACTTAGGGCTGATGAATGAGAGAAGACATAAGCTGACTTGGGTGGACTGCAAATTATGGTGAGCAAACAAGATATCGCCTTTTCTTTACTATTATTCAAATGTACAGTAGACTCTCAGTTGACTGGCATCCATGGGGATTGGGAGATGCCAGATAAACGTAAAGAGACTCTCTATTAACTGGCACTCAAGCAACTGGCACTCTCAAGAAACTGGAAAAATCTCAAGCCAGTTGCTTGAGACTTTGTTCGTTGCTTGAGTTCTGGTTAACAGGGAGTCTACTGTATTATAATTTATCTACTACTATTTCAAAATACTATAAACCATAACTGATTTTTTTCAGAAACTCTTATTCACTGATGTAACTGTGATATTTCTAAACTATTTATACTATTAGCCAACATTTTTTACATAGTATTTTCCACTGATTACATATTTGTACACATTATTCTTTTCTAAGTGACAATAGTTTTGTTTTGTTTTGTTTTTTGTATTTTAAATACATCTAGAAGATATTATTTTAAAAAATATTTTATTTTTTGATGAAGTTAATTTAATGTTCTGAATTTTTAAAATATTCCCTTTAAAGCAACTAATTATGTGACTGAACTAAAGTAAAAGGATGGCATTAGGAGCTTGTGCTTCTGTACTTTTTCTCCTTCTATGTGTCTGCCTCCAGCAATTATAGGCCTGTTGAATTATTACTGCTGGTATTCTGGCTTTCCACAAAATTGGATCATCAGACTTATGAAAATATATAACTTTGTTTATATTGAATTTTCAGTAAATTGGCTAAAGGCAAGTGCCTAAGGAAGTTTAGGGTCTTAATCAATTATATTCATGGATGGTGAGATGACTTTGTTGTCTAACTTTCGCAGCCACCGTTGTTTTTCAGACATAAGAGTGTGGAAGTCTTATCTTCAGCTAAGGATGGTATTAAACTCAATTAAAAGTCTGAATTCGTTCATGACAAATTTCACAAAAAATGAGGTTCTAATTTAATTTCATTCATCAATATGTACACTTTCATGTTTTATTATATAGCTAAAATCTAATTGCAATAAAATTTTTTTCTCCTAAGTTAAAGTTCTAAGTGTTCAAAAGAGAAGGTACAGGATGGCAGATTAGGTAAATTGTCTGGACCTATGTCTGCTGCCTCCCAGGATCACATTAAAATTACAACTAAATTATAGGACAATCAACCTCAAGAATCATCTGAAGACTAGATGAACAGAACTAAGGATACAAAGAAGAGGCCATATCAACTCACGTAGGAGAAGCAGAGATACAAAAGAGGCTGACGCCAAACCCAAAGGTAGTGCTTTTATACCAAGAGGGACACCTCAGTGACAGAGGCACCCCTGGAAGATGGAGGGTTTCCTGCCCCACACCAGGCTTCCCAGTCCAAACGTCCTATGCCATGTAGAGGGGTCTCTACAAAATTTGGCAGTGAAAATCAGAGAGAACTCCATCTATTCCAGAGAGATGGAAGGTAGCTGAAAACCCCGACATCCTCTTAAAGGGCTTGCATACAGATTTACTCACTTGCAAACAATCACGTGGGCTCTGATGGAGGAACTCAAGAGAAGCCAGAGACACACATGGAAAAACTGAGTTGTGTTGCTTCAGCGAGAGGGCTTAAGAAACAGCTGCCATCATCCCTGTGTGGACTTTGCCTCACCTGTAGCCTACAGAAGGACACCATCTTACCTACATTGAACCCTACTCCAAAAGGGCCAAATCTAAGACTGCATTGGTCTGGTAAAATCCACATGTGCACCCCACCTTTGTGACCCTTGGGTCCCCTCCTCTAAATGTTAGTGCTATATTACCAGGGGCACGCTCACCTCCTGGGCAGCTTGCCCCATCCTACGATTTACAGAAGCCTTTTAGAACAGTGGATGGCCTGTGTTAATCTGGAAATCTTTTGGTGGCAGTCAGCCACAACTTGTGCTGTAGTCTCTTTTGGGTGGCTTGCGAGGATCTGCAGGCCTGAGGTAAGTGGTGGCAGACCACGCTATTCTCAGGGCATTTTGCAAAATGGTCACAGGTCCCACACTGGTGAAAGACTTGAAACTGCATTAACTTTGTATAAACCACTGTCCCTCCCTTATGATTTCCTGGAACCCTCCCCTTACCCTGCTAGTGCTTCATGACTAGAGACACTCTCAATACTGCATCAACCAGCCCGTCCTGGACACCTAACAAGGCTTTTTCAACAGCTGAGCCTTATGCGCAGCCAGCAGGTGGCAACAGGCCAAGGGAATCCTGGGCCTTTTGGTAAGCTGCCCCAGCTCCAGTAGTGGTGACAGCCGGCCTAGATTCAAAGTGAGGCTATACCCACAGGCATCCAGGTCCAGCACAGGCAAAGACAATGACATACAACTTTGTGGCTTCTACCAGGTAGCCCCAGGTCAGTCACAGGTGAGGCTGAATTTGGCCTGAATGGGAACCCCTCCTAATAGATACCAGAAACAACATATCCAGAGACTAGTTTTAGATCATACTAGACACTGCCCAATTAGCCCAACAAGAACACCCTGATGGTATTCTCAGATGGCGTAAGAGCCCACTAAAGTGTATCCTCCTCTGAAAAGTCAGCCCCTACACAGCACCTCATACACTGTGGGTATAGCCAGTCCTCACAGCCAGTCAGCTTGAGACTCAAAACCACCCACTGACATGACAAAAGCAATCAAGGCTCAATTGCAAGAGAAGAATATACACGACAAACACAAAAACACTCCTGAAACACATACAAAGTTGATCAGAAAGATGGCATCATTGTACTACAAATGACACATACTATTACATATAAGGCACTGGCAAAACTGAGAGACACAGAAGATATACCTAACACATAGAAACAATTTGAAAAAAAAAAAGCAGCCAAAATGAGAAAACAAAATGTCCAAATAAAAGAACAGGAGAAAACTCCAGAAAAAGAACCATACAAAATGAAGGCAACCATCCACCAAGTCAGAGTTTAAAACACTGGTTATAAGGATGTTTGAGGAACTTAGGGAGAACTTCAACAAATACCTGGGTGAACTGTGTTACAGTAGCAGTGTGTAATATGACATTAGCTCAGAAGATGGCATTAATCAAATAAATGCTAGTGTCACCCTGTGACGGGCTGGACAGTCAAAGAAAATGGTGGAAGCACAGTTGTCATTCGAGGAACACAAGACCATTTTGAAGTGGTATTTGAAATTTGAGAACATTGTGGAAGTACAATGACAATGAAGTTGTAAGTATGCAACAGCATGACTAACAGCATACCTAACAATTGTATACATTTGCAATAAGTTTGAGACACGTGGTACTTTGGGAAGAAATTGAAATGTTATATGCAGGGATACAAGTGGACACTTTGGTCAATGCTACTCAAGCAGTAGTTTGCCATAGTCAGAAGTGTCTTGACACTAATGGTAACCACTTTGAGCACCACTTGTAATTGGCAAAGTCAAATGTGACATGTATTCATCTTTTGTTATCTGTATATATTAAGTATTACAAGTTTCATACAGTTTTTTCCTTTCTTAAAATGTGTATACATTTTTTGGTACCATCTGTATGTAGTAAGGGTAAAGAGGGACAAAGAAACCATTAAAAAGAACCAGTCAAAAATAAAGAATACAAGAACTAAAATGAAGAATATAGGAGAAGAAATCAATAGCAGTTTAGATGAAGCAGAGGATTGATCCATGATTTAGTAAACGAGGTAGCAGAAAGTACCCAATTAAAACAACAAAAAGGAAAAAAGAAGGTAGTTTAAAGGAACTTGGGACATCAAGTATAACACTGTTCACATATCACCGGGGTACCAGAAGGACAAGAGAGGAAAAAAGGTATCAAGAACCTATTAGAAAACGAACAAACAAACAAAAAATGAAAAACTTTCTAACCAGTTTTAAAAAAAAAATCCACACAAGCCCAGGAAGTACAGAGTTCAAAACAAGATAAACCCAAACCCAAACAGGCCCACACCAAGACACATTATAACATATTTTTCCATGTATAAGACATCCCCCAGGTATAAGATGACCCTAACTTTTCTAACCCAACATTAAGAAATCCTCTCAACCGGTTATTCCTGTGTATAAGATGATCCACAGTTTTGGATCTAACAATTTTAGACAAAAGTACTGTCTTATACACAGAAAAACATAGTAATTAAAAAGGCAGAGGTTAAAGACAAAGAGAAAATCCTAAAAGAAGCAAAAGAAAGACAGCTAGTTACTTAAAAGGGAGCTCTCATAACACTTCACCTGATTTCTCAACAGAAAATTTGCAAGTCAGAAGAAAGTGGCAGGAAATATTCAAAGTGATGAAAAATAAGAGCCTACAACCAGGATTACTCTACTCAGGAAGGCTGTCATTTATAATTGAAGAAGAGATAAAGAGCTTCCCAGACAAGAAAAAGCTACAGGAATTCATGACCACTAAGCTTGTATTACAAAAAAAAAAGTATAAAAAGGAATTCTTTAAGAAGAAGAAAGGAGAAAACATATAAACAAAAGATCAAAAATATGAATAATAAGATGGCAATAACTATGTACCTATCAATAATCACTTTAAATGTAAATGGATTAACCACTCCAATCAAAAGACATAGGGTAGCTGAATAGATAAGAAAACAAGACCTATGCATATGTTGTCTATAAGAGACCCACCTCAGATCAAAAGAGATACAGACTAAAAGTCAAAAAAAAAAAAAAAAAAAAAAAAAAAAAAAAAAAAAAAAAAAAAAAAAAAAGATATTTCACACAAATGCCAACAGGAAAAAAGCTAGCAATACTTACATTGGATAAATAGACTAAAAACAAAGACTATGCTAAGAGACAAAGAGGGACATTACATAAGAATAGAAGGATCAATCCAACAAAAAGATACAACTCTTGTAAATAATATAGGAGCACCTAAATATGTAAAACAAATATTGACTGACATGAAAGCAGAGATTGACAGTAACACAACCATATAGTAAGGGATTTTAAAACCCCACTGACACCAATGGACAGATCTTCCACACAGAAAATCAACAGGGAAACAGCAGCCTTAAATGACACACTAGATCAGATGAATATAATTGATATTCTTAGAGCATTTCAACCTAAAGCAGCAGAATATCGATTCTTTTAAAATGGAAATAAAATATTTTCCAAGACAGATCATATGTTAGGTCATAAAACAAGTCTTACTGAATTTAAGAAAACTGAATCATATCAAGTATCTTCTCTGAACACAATAGTATAGAACTAGAAATCAATTACAAGAGAAAACAGAAAAGCACACCGTCACATGGAGGGTAAATAACTTGCTACTAAATAATGAATGGGTCAACAACAAGATCAGAAAAGAATCAAAAGATACCTTGAGACAAACAAAAATGAAAACACAATGACCCAAAATCTATGGGCACAGGAAAAGCAATTTTAAGTGGAAAATTCATAGCAATGCATGCCTAACTGAAGAAACAAAAACTCAGAAATAAACAGTCTAACTTTTTACCTAAAAGAACTGGGAAAAAAAAACAGCAAACAAAGCCCAAAGTGAATACATGCAAGGAAATAATAAAGATCAGAGTGGAAATAACAAAATAAAGGCTAAAAATATAATACAAAATACCACTGAAACCAGGAGCTGGTTTTCTTAAAAGACAGACAAAATTGAAAAGCTTTAACTAGACTCAAAAAGAAAATAACTCAAAAGAGAAAACCCAAATAAATAAAATCAGAAATGCAAGAGGGGGAGTTCCCTGATGGTGTAGCGGCTTAAGGCTTCAGCGTTGGCGCTTTCAGCGCTGCGGCCTGGGTTCAATTCCCAGTCAGGGAGCTACCCACATACCAAAAAGCAAAAAAAAAAAAAAAAAAAAGAAATGCAAGAGGAAAAGTGACAATGAATACCACAGAAATACAAAAAAATTTAAGAAAGTACTATGGCAACTACACTCCAACAAATTGGACAATCTGGTAGAAATAGAAAAATTCCTAGAAGCATACAATCATCCAAGGTTGAATCAAAAAGAAACATGAAATCTGATCTGACAAATTACTACTAATAAAACCAAATCAGTAATCAGTAGGCTCCCAACAAACAAAATTTCTAGACCAGTAGGCTTCCCATGTGAATTTTATCCAACATTCATAAAAATTAATACCTACTTTTTTCAAACTATTCCAAAAAATTCAAGAGGACAGAAAGCTCCCAAGTTCAATTTACAAGGCCACCATTACTCTGATTCCAAAAACAGACAAAGACATTATAAAAAAAGAAAACTATAGGCCAATATTTCTAATGAATATAGATTCAAAAATCCTCAACAAAATATTAGCAAATACAATCAGCAATACATTAAAAAGATCTTACACCACTATTAAGTGGGATTCACTCCTGGTATGCAAGGTTGGTTCAATATCTGCAAACTGATGTAATATACCATGTAAATAAAATGAGTAATAAAAATAATATAGTCACATCAGTAGATGCAGAAAAAACATTTGACAAAATCCAGCATCCTTTTATGATTAAAAACTATAAGCAAAGTGGAGATAGAGGGACCATATATCAACATAATAAAGGCTATATATGTATGTATGATAAAACCAAAGCTAATATCATACCCAATGGGGAAAAGTTAAAATCATTCTCCTTAACATCAGTAAGAAGACAAAGATGTCCACTTGAACCACTTTCATCAACATAGTATTGGAAGTCCTAGTTGCAGCAATCAGACAAGAAAAAGAAATAAAAGGCATCTAAATTAAAAACAAAAGCAGTAATACAGTCATTACTTGCAGATGACATGATACTATATGGAGAGCACCCCAAAGTTTCCACATAAAAACTATTGGAACTGATAAATGAATTTAGTAATGTAGCAAGATACAAAATTAATAATCATTCATCAGTTATATTTTTATACACCAATAAAGAACTACCAGAAAAATTTTTTTTAAAAAATCCCACTTATAGTTGCATCAAAAATAAAATAAAATACCTAGGAATAAATTTAATTAAGGAAATAGAAGACCTGCACTGAGAAAATTATAATCCATTGAAAAGAGAAATTAAAGCAGATACAAATAAATGAAAACATATACCATGCTCACAGACAGGAAGAATTAAGAGAGTTAATATATCTATACTACCCAAAACAATCTATAGATTCAATGCAATCCTTATCAAATACCAAAAGCATTTTTCACAGAACCAGAAAAATAATCCTAAAATTTATATGAAACCAGAAAAGATCCTGAAAAGCCCTGGAAATCCTGAGGAAACACATACAAAACAAAATGAAAAACAAAGCTGGAGATATCACGCTACCAGAGATCAACCTGTACTAGGAAACCATAGTAATCAAAACGAGTGGCGCAGCATTTGCATAACAACACGCACAGATCCATGGACAAGAACAGAGAGCCAGAAGTAAATCCATGCCTGCATGGTCATTTACTCTGTGACAAAGGAAGCAAGAACTGACATTGGAGTAAAGACGGTCTGTCCAATAAACCGTGCTGGTAAAACTGGACAGATAAGGTAGGAAACTGAAACTGGACCACGCTCTTACTCCACATTCAAGAGTAAACTCAAAATGGAATAAAGACTTAAATGTAAGACCTGAAACCATAAAACTCCTAGAAGAAAATACAGGCAGTAACCTCTCAGACATTACCCTTAGTAATATATTTGCTGACAAATCTTTTCATTCAGAGAAACAAAAGAAAAAATAAATAAATGTCAAGTATAATAAAAAAAAAAAATATATATATATATATATATATATATATATAGTCACAGGATATAAAGTACAGTCTAGAGGTCAATGGTATTATAATAGCTATGTCTGGTGTCAGATGGGTAACAGACTTACTGGGGTGATCACTTTGTGAGGTGTATAAATGTCTAATCACTGTCTTGTTTCATGCACCTGAAACAAATTTTAAAATGTCCTAAGTTTTATTATAGTAGGGTTAGCATGATATATTTGAAAGATATGGACTTTGCAACAAGTAATTTTAGTGTAGATTAATATTTTTGCAATTTCAAGTCCTATATTGGAAGCAATTTCCAGGGCAGTCTTGTAAAAGAATCATTGCCTAAGGAACCAACAAATGTAAACTTTTGCTCACAGAATAGTTCATGAAGGTCCCTATTTAAAAAGAGAAAGAAACAATTGGAGAAAGAGCTTTCAAATGAAACAAACCCTATTGTTAGATAGTAGATACACAGATATAACAGAGAGAAACTGAAAGAGAGAGGAGGAAGCTAGATACTTATCATTTTTTCTCTTAAGTAGAAATGGAAGAACGTCTCCAAGATAGCTGAGATGAAACCTATGGCAATGACAAACTACGAGGAAACCAGTTTTGTCCTATGAATACCAACTGCTTCTTAACTTATTGTCAGGAAAGAAGCAAAGGGTCAGGACTAAAAAAGAGTTGGACCCTTTATTTAATGCTAGTGTCCTAAAAAATGTTTCTTTTCCAGATAAAGCTAAAAGCTGGGATGACCTTAGGTCAGAAAATCAAACTACTTAAGACTGGAAACTCCACTTGCAGCCAATCTTCCTCCCGCAGGGGACTGCTGACATATACAATGGAATGCCGATAAGATAAAATGCTATGCATTTCTTACAAAAGATATATTGCCTCTGATGTGTTGCTACAGAAAGATTTCTGGCAGTGTAAAATGGCATCGGCAGGTTCCTGAAGAGTACTTATATTTTGTATCAGTTATTTTAAGGAATGAGTCAGTCAGTCAGCCTCTTTCTCTCCCTCCTTATCTATCTATCTATCTAAAGAATATTGTGTGTGTGTGTGTGTGTGTGTGTGTATACACACACACACACACACACACACACACATATATAAAAGAATCTGGAAAAAAGAGAAAAAGAACTATTAGATTATAGATACAGATTCCCTGCTCATGCTTACTTCTATGAGAACAGTTATCATTAGTAGTTATTTTTTAATAGCTAAATTGACACATCCAGAAATTGAGGGAGAAAACAGTATTACAAGTAAGAAAGAAATCTTCAACCTATCATAAGAAAAGAAACATGATTTGTAACACAAAGTCCAAGAATCTTCCATTCACTGGCTTCAGGAGCACTGAGAAATTGTGTAAGGCAGTGTTAGGATTAATTAAAATAACAAGATAGTGCTTAACAATATTATTTTTAAAAGATTAGAAATTCTGCTCACTGCGCTATTAAACTCTATATGCAGACTTTCTAAATTTGTTTCCCTTAGATGCAGTCATATTCAGTTCTTTCTGGTTTAATGAGTAAAGTCTATCTTTAACAAGTGATCACAAGTGGGAGGAAATGCTAGACATTTTAGCTATGACAATGGCTCTTTTCATACCAAATATACTGGAAGCATGATGGTTCACAAAATCTGTTTCAGATTACGGAGAATTTGTGTAATAGGGTCTACTGTGCAACAGAAACCAGAAATTTCTATGAACGGATAAATTGAAAAACAAGATTGTATTACAGCGTTTTCCCCCCTTTTACTGCTGTACAATTCCATCTCCCCTTCTGATCCTCTCCCAGAGTCTCCCCAGGATAGACTGCAATAATGAGATCTCTTTCTTTAGCAAACAGAAAGTCACAGACAGAAATGTTTAAGCCTCCCTCTTGACTAGAAGTAATTAAGTATCTAAATTATAAATACACACTCCATGTCTGGGGAGGATAAGCTGATTTTATGAACTGAATAAATGACAAAAGCTCTCCCTTTTATTGAAGAATATTCATCCTCTGGCTGTTCATACTGCTTTTCGTCTTCTATGAAGATCCATTGTTTAATAGTAAATCAAGTGTTTACACTGATGAGTGTGAGATTATGATAAGATTAATGTTGAATTCAAAATTAGGCATATTGTGGACCTCACCTACTCACACTTTTCCAAGATGTGGACAAATCATAAATGTATTCATTTATTTCTGTGCTGCAGGAAGTGAATGAAGAGGAGTTCTTTAATTTCTAACTAGTCAGTAATTGAAATACATGCATGAAAATTACCTGCACAAACACGTTAATTTAGCAAACATCCAAAAATAACATTAAAAATAAAATTCCATTAGAAATTCAGCTGTTAATTGCGTGTGTCACTCTGCATTTTGAAAACCATGTAACACAGATTGTATAGCTTATAAATGAATAAATCTAAAAGTCAGTATTCTTGTTTTAAATACCTATACTACTTCCTTGCTGTGTAACCTTTGATAAACTTCTTAAACATGTTAAAATTTGGCTTCTTCATTTGTCTTTCTCAGTCTGACTACTTTCACTTAGCGTGACAAATACCATATGATTTCACTTATATACGGAATCTAAAGAACAGAATAAACAATCAAAATAGAAAAAAAATTAATTAAAAAATGAGCAGATCATTATGCTATGTGAAATAAACCAGGCAGAAAAAACCAAGAACTACATGATTCCACTCATATGTGAAACATAAAATGAAAACAACAATGAAACAAAAACTCATGGACACAGTAAAAAATTTAGTAGTTACCTGAGGGTAAGGGGGCAGGAGGGTGGGAGAGAAGGGACAGGGACGCAAATATACGGTGATGGAAAGAGAACTGAGTCTGGGTATTGAACACATAACACAACACATAGACGACGTATTGTAGAATTGTACACCTGAAACCTATGTAATTTTTACTAATCAATGTCGCCCACTAAATTTAACAATCATAACAAAAAAACTTAGCTTCTTTATCTGAAAAATGTAAATGAAATTTTCACTAAAATTTTCTTTTAGTAAGTAAATGAGATAAAGTAAAAACAAAGTGCTTGGCATAATCCGCAGGACATAGCATGCACCCTATAAATCATTACTAAATGGAACTGAATCCAGATGCAAAATGATCACTTAAAAATGATTGTATGGAGTATTGCAAGCATAATTACTGGTAAAAATCTATATATTTCTTCAAAGCAGATTTAAGTTTAAAATACACAGAGAAAATTGATGTCTTAATGTTATTACTACTAGAATGTTTGAACCGTGTAGTTTAACACAAACAATGTATATAACTAAATGCATATATAAATACATATCATATTTATGAATATATAATGATACATGCTATATATTACATATCATATAATATATAATAATAAATTGTTAGTCATAATTTGAAAAGATTTTATGGAAAAGAGCATGATTGCATGAGACAGAGTCTATATAATATACAGAAAGCTTTTTTCAATTTCTCTTTGGTTCTACATTTCATGAAATAATTAACATTATAAAATATCTCCTGTAACATTGCTCAATGTACCTATAATTATTTTATTCTAACAGAAAAAGCATCAGATAAGAAATGGGGGAACTGATATTTCGGGAACAGCAAGTTTCATGAATAGAAATGTCGTAAATAAAAATTGGCACAAAATAACTACGTTAAAGTAAACTGTCATTTCTGTACTATCATCATCCCCAGAAATTATTTGATAGTTACTGTATATCAGGCATTTAAGTTATATCCAACGATCAACTAATTCAATCTCAAAAACAACTGTATATTACTATTACACTCATTTTAAAGAAACTCCAGAGTATGGATTGAAGTTATCTAGCTATTAAGTAAAGGGACATAGAATTCAACCCATGGTGTCTAACTAATCTAAGTAATTTTAATTTCAAAATAAATGATGAATTACTTTTTAATAAATTATTCTATAAACCGCCTTAAAATTAAGAATTCAAAGTTTTGCAATCTCCTATATTTGAAGAGCTGGTGTATGAGGGCTGTCCAGAAAGTATCCAGCCATATCATATGAAAAATAGAGGCATATATGGTTTTTCCAGACAGCCTTCATATACTATACACAAGATCTCCAGTCTCCTAGTTTGAAAAGTAGAGTTCTGTGTAAATGAATGTGCAAAAGTATTGTATAATCAAATGGCCAACACATTTTTTATTTCAAATAAATTCTGCAAACTTACTAAATTATAAAAAATTTAATATTCATTATTCAACAAACTGGTTGTATAGCACTGGCTATTCTAGGCACTTAGATACATAGGTATATGAAAACAAAGATCTCTGTTTTCAGAGATTAGGTAAAAATAGAAATTCAGTCAATAAAAATATAAAGAAACATAAGTAAAGTTGTGGTGCATGAGAAATGAATAAATGCCATAAAGACAAAGTAGAGCAAAGTACTTCAATATTACATAATATTTTTAAGTCTTAGGCTTCAAAACATAATCACGATATTCTATTGGGAAAAGTGTGTGTGTGTGTGTGTGTGTGTGTGTGTGTGTATGTGTGATGTTATGTGTGTTAGCATAGCAACTTCATATTACTAGTTAGAAAACTTATACCAGCCAAATTCTAAGTAGATTCACATTGATAAGGTTATCTTCTAAAAGGTCACATACCATGTTAACCTTAGCTATTTGTTTGTTTTACTTGAAATATCTATATTTGAAATACCTGTAAGTGTTCTCACATCTGATGTAAATGATAAAAGATTAGTGAATGACTACAGTGATACAGAATATCTGTAGCACTTGTCATCAGTCATCTCCAAGCAATTTATGGTACTCTGAATGACTTTGTGATAGTTCAATAGTGGTATCTTTCTACTTCAAATTTTACCTGTGTCTAGATGCAATAGTTGGTATTATTAATTCTCATCAAAATGCAATTGACAGTAAGGAAGGATCCTAGAAATCCAACTTGCAGAACAAGAAAAAACAGAAAAGTGATCCTATTAATACATTGGAGATTGTCCTGAATAAAAACTAAACATCACGATGCCTTTAACACTTACTATTCTCATTAACTTTGGAAGAGAATCTAAATCAATTTATCAGTTGGTCAATTTTACATTGATAGGTAATACACTAAAATAAAAATCTTGTATATGTAGCTAAGGAGTTAGTTTTATAGCAAAATTTAAAATCAATGCTTATCTTATTCACATTCAAAAAATTTTAAATCAATGCTTATTGGATTCACACTCATACAATTTATTTAGAAGAGACTCACAATCATATTATTTTTTTCAATTTTAGATAAAAGAAGATTCTAGAGAATACACGAAGGAAACATTGCATTATAAAGTAATTCCTGTCATTAGAGAACATTTAAGTGTTCCTTAATATGTAAGTAATAAAGAATCAAACTTTGCTGCTTTTGGAGAAAAATGAAACAGGAGTAATATGTCTAACTTTCACAGCAATTTGGTAATGCCAGAGAAGCCTACCCTGACAATTTAAAGTAACAGCAAATATGGGTGTGTGTGTGTGTGTGTGTGTGCGTGTGTGTGTGTATGTGTGTGTTCACCTAACACATTATTTTCCTAGCTTTGATAAATTTAGGGCCTTGATTATTATAAATACAGTCCAGATTTTATTATGTATGTATGTATACAAAGACTGTCCAGAAAAAAATTCAGCCGTAAATGCCTCTATTTTTCATATTACATGGTTGTATATTTTCTGGATAGCCCTCGTATAGAGTTACCAAGGATCCTAAATTTCTCAAAGATAGAAAAAGAGTGCGTATTCTAAGTGGAGTAATGTGTTCTTGATTCAGCTAGCTTACTATCATAATATTGATGCTTTTTTATCTTCACTTTGAGAAAACAGATAAATATGAGTGCCTCTTCATAACACATCAAGGTCACGATTATATAAATTTTATCTCCATGTTAATTCCTAAACAATTCTGGGCTTTCAAGTAAAACACTGTCTTTTTCATTTTTTTTTTTTGAATTATGGCAAGAACACTTAACATGAAATCCACCCTCAATACATTTTCAAGGGCTCCCTGGTGGTGTAGCGGCTGGCTTCGGGGCTCTCACTGCCACAGCCTGGGTTTGAACCCCGCTCAGCGAACCAAGCAAAAAAATATTTTTTCAAGAGTGTAATATAATATTGCTCACTTTAGGAAGAATGTTGTATAGATATCTAACAGTAACTCATATTGCTTGACTGAAACTTTATGCCTGTTGATTGGTGTAATAATTCTCTAATTCCCTCTCCCCAGATGCCCTGATAACCACTACTCCACTCTTCGATTCTGTAACTGTGACTGTTTTAGGTAACTCACTCATATAAGTGGAGTCGTGCAGTGTTTGTCCTTTTTGTGACTGGCTTATTTCTCTCAGTATAATGTCATGAAGGCATGCCCATACTGTCACACGTTGCAGAATAACCTTCCTTTTTAAAGGCTAAATAGTACTCCACTGTGTGCGTATACCACCATTTCTTTCTCATTCATCCATTAACGAACACCGAACTTGGTTACATATCCTGGCTATTGAGAAGCGTGCGACAATTAACACAGAAGTACAGCATCTCTTCAAGTTCCTGATTTCAGTCTACTGCATAAAAACCCCAAAGTGAGAGTGCTGCCTCATACGGTAGTTCTATTTTTAGTTTTTTGATAACTTCTACACTGTTTCCCAGAGCAGCTGCACTATTTTACATTCTCACCAACGGTTGCAGGAGTTTCCATTTATCGCATACTTGTCATTACTTTTTTAAAGATGAGTTACTAGAATTCTTCAAATTGATGACTTAAAATTCATGACTTATAATATGTATTTTTATTGGACCGTGGTGGTACAAACTATTAGGAAAAACATGTTTTAAAAGAAATATTTATATAGTAATATAATTGCCATGTTTCTCCTAGAGAAACAAGTACCTCTTGGTGTTTTTCATTAATTAACTAAATGACTCTGAACAAATAATTTAACTCTCATTAGTTTTGGTTTCCTGAGGTTATTTCAGGATAAACTCTGAAAGAAGGGCCTTCTAGCACTATGAATCAGACCTGAATTTCAGACATTTAGGGTGAAATCCTATGTCAGGTAGTAGCTCACTTTTTGAACTGCACACAACGAAGATCATTTTCCGGTTTGAGGCTTCTCATCTAGAAACAAAATTCATTTTTATATGACACCTATTGTAAGAATTGAATTATAGAATCCATGTGCTAATGTTTAGAGATATAAAATACAATAAATACATACAACTACAACTGATTATGTACCTGACCCTCAATACAGCAATTAACACACAGTTGGTGCGGTTTGCTGCTGTTGATGTGCTCTGCCATTTTACATTAGAAAACATGATTTTGGCTTTATGTTTGCTTTATTCCCCCCTAAATTTGAAAAGATGCTCTTGGTCTTCCCACTTGAATTCTCTCACACACTCCAAAATATCCAGCCACCTTGCAATACCATCAACCGAATATTATTGTGGGGGTATCAGAACATGAGAAATGAAATCTCTGAATGGTAAACATTCAGACGTGATCAGACTCTGAACATAACAAACTCCAAGGAGACAACACAGGGCTAAATAAAAAGTAAACTTAGTAATCATCTACTCCTTTAAAATATTACAAAATTTCAAGTTTTATATGACAAGCCTTTACATGTTATATCTTTGTATAAACGTCTTGGTGTAAAGTATACAGCTTTGTTTTACAACTTGGATAAGAAGGTAATATGGTTGTCAGGAATAATTGGGTTCCAGATTTACTAATACCTAGAAATGACTGAATTGACAAAGATCTTTTAAAAGTTACAAATATTAGTAGTGAGATGAGGAAAATAATTGCTCTTATACCCTGTTGGTGAGAATGGACATTGTCATAACATTTCTACAGTTCAGTCTAACACACAGACTAAAAGTAGTAAATTTGGGCAGCTTTTGCTCTGACCCACTACTTCTGTTTCTGAAATTCATAGCAAAGAAAAATGACAAAAGGTTGTACAATATGTAGAGGCAAGAATCTGCATAGCAACAGTATTTGCATATACACAACACACAAAAAATTAGAAACAACCTATAGGCTGATCAACACGGATATAATTAAGTGTAGTATGGTCAGATATGCACAGAATGCTAGTTAGTCATCTAAAACAATTTTGAAAAAAGAATATTTAATTATGTTGAAAGATATTCAAAGTTTATTTTTAAGTGAAGCTGTTTACAATATGATATATTTATAATACGTTTTTTAAATACATGATAAAATTATGAAATATTAGGTAGGCCTGCATTGAAGTTTTCTTGATAGTCACAATCTCTAGATTATTAAAGTAATTTCTCCTTTTTATTATTTATTTTTTGAGTTCCTCACTACACACATACACAGGCAAACACGTGCAGACATGTGTTCTCTTTTAGGGAAAATAATTAATCAATGTAAGGTACACTTTAACTCCAAAAATACATTCCTAGGGCATTAGAAGATTGAATAAAGATATTTTTACTTCAATATATAAGCATTAGAGCAAGAGTATTCTGATTTTTTCTAAAACCTTAAACAGCTACACGAAAATAATAGTGTATAACTATGCTTCAGGAAGACGATGTAAACATGTTATCACATATCAGTGAAGTTACCCTTCAAAGAGAATCTAACAGGTGTGAGGTGGTATCTCATTGTGGTTTTGATTTGCATTTCCCTGAATGCTAGGGAAGATGAGCATTTTTTCATATATTTGTTGGCTGTTTGTATGCCTTCTTGGGAAAGTGCCTGTTCAGGTCCTCTACCCACTTTTTATTTGGATTGGTTTGTTGTTGTTGTTGTTGTTTTGTGGTTGTTTGGGGGTTTTTTTTGTTTTGTTTTTTGTTTTTTTTTTTTGCTGTTGAGTTGTGTGAGTTCTTTATATATTTTAAATGTTAGCCCCTTATCAGAGACATTGTTTGAAAATATCTTTTCCCAGTCAGTCAGTTGCCCCTTTGCTTTGTTGATGGTTTCTTGTGCTGTGCCGAAGCTTTTTATTTTGACATAGTCCCATTCATTTATTTTTGCTTTTACTTCCTGTGCTTTGTTAGAATGGCTATCATCACAAAGACAAATAACAAGTATTGGAGAGGTTGTGGAGAAAAGGAACACTCATTCACTGCTAGTGTAAATGTAAATAGGCACAACCACTATGAAAAACAGTATAGAATTTAAGAACAGAATTATCAGATGACCGAGCAATCCCTCTTCTGGGTATCCACTCAAAAAATCTGAAAACTTTTCTCTGTAAAGACATATATACTTCAATGTTCATTGCAGCGCTGTTCATGGTGGCCAAGACGTGAAAACAACCAAAGTGTCCTTTATAGATGATTGGATAAGCAAGATGTGGTAAATACAGATATACAATGGAATATGAGGGCTGTTCAGAAAGTATCCAGCCATGTAATACAAAAAATAGAGGCATTTGTGGCTGGATTTTTTCCAGACAGCCCTCGCAATGCTCAGCCATAAGAAAAGATATGATACCGCCATTGGCAACAACATGGATGGACCTTGAGATCATCATACTAAGCAAAGTAAGTCACACAGAAAAAGTCAAGAACCATGATTTCACTCATTTCTGGGATATAAAACTGAACACAATGAAGGAGCAAGACTAATAAACAAAGAGAAAAAATCATAAACACAAAGAGTTTAGTGGTTACCAGGGGGTAAAGGAGGAAAGGGAGGGAGAGGAGGGTGGGGGAGTCAAACACACGGTGATGAGAGAACTGACTGGGTGGTCAGCACGTAATGCAGTATACTGGTGACGTGTTATAGAAATCTTCACTCTACAATTTTACTAACCAATGTCACCCTAATAAATTTAATAAATAATTTTTAAAAATAGGACTACATACATCATTAATCACAAAAATAAAATTATTTCTATGATTCACTAATCTCTTATTTCCATATTTTTCCAAAATTACTTTAACATTTTCCTGTGCTACAGTTTTTGCTTGTTCCTTTGTTTAACGGATTAGAATTATAAAGTCAAGAACAACTGTCATGTTTTATCTTTTAAATCTCCAATTCTTAATGTGTGCAAAGTACATGTGCTAATCAATGTTTATTAAAAGTTTTTAAAAGTAATAAACATAATGTATGTTCAAACTATTGTATGATTCAGAAAATAGAAATTAAAAAATTTAAAAAAGAATCTAAATGCTATCAATTCAGTCTTTAATTCTCAGCAGATATTCAGTTATAACATGTTTTGTAATAACATGACGAAACATATGCATCACTATTTTTAATTACAAATAAACACTTGGGATAATCATAATCTCATAAAAAAGTAATATAATAGTCATAGCATTGAAATTTACATGAGTATGATGTTAGTAATTTTCATTCAACCTTCTTGATTTATATATTTGTTCAAAAGAATTCCAAACACGTATTTTCAAAAAAATATTGAGAAAGAAAGATGTTTGCAAATATAGAATTTTCTGAGTGATTTTTTTTATTTATAAGGGATCATATTTTCAGAACTAATTTTCTCCAATTCTTAAATCCAATATATTTTTACTGGTGAAGTTACAAAGTATGGCAGAGATTAATGAAGAGGTCTGATGAAACTGCAGTTGGGAATGATAAAATTCATATTTTAGTTATCCCAAAGTTTATTATTTTTGTTTAAGTTTATTTAAAAGAGTATGTACATTTTTGATGCTTCTTTTGACTTTGCTAATTATACTTGTTTAGGAATTTCAAAAAAGAAAACTGAGTCAAATACTAATATTTCACTCACGTATACATCCACACATACATCGATACTTACATAAACGTTGAAAGCATTCTGCTTACTAAGAGTGAGTAGGACAAAAAATAGGATATGTTTCCTCCTTCATGGAGGCTATTATTTAATAAAAATTTTATTCTAAAAATGTATTTACTGTTAAAAGTATCATTTGATTAACATGTTATGTCTATATTTCATAGGAAAAAAAAATCAAGATTCTTCAGGAAAAAAATCAAAATATTTTATGGAGCCCAAATAAGTATTGTTAAAAGTACAGTTTAACTAAAAAGGTATGATGAGAAGTAAATGAAGGGTTTTAAATGTGAAAGTAAAGATAGGTATTTTATTCATTAGACAGCAGGGACTCATTCACAGTATGGACAATGATTCTATCTATTTTCTGAATCAATCCACTCTTGCATTCTCATCTGGAAGTTTCTTATTTTAGAAAATTCACTCCTTAGCCCAGACTGTAAGTCTCCTACTTGGTTTCATTTTTGCCTTGCTCACCCATGCCTCTCCAGCCATTGTCTGTGGTATCAGAAGAGCCATCTTCATGAAACACAAATCTAATCAATTCATTTCTCTGCTTATGATTCTAAATAGCCTTTCCCTGCATGCAAAATAAAACCATCAGTCTGTGTGTGATCCTGTCTTTTTTTCTCAGCTCACCTCTCGGGGCCATACACTCTATGCTTATAAACAAAGCAGATACTATGGCTTCATAAACACATTGCAACAGTTAACATTTTTTCCTATCTACTTTCTTATATTTGCCTGTGTTACTCATTCTTCTTTCAAGATTTGGCTAAACCTCCATTTCTTCTGCAAAACCTTTCCTAAACTTTCTCCTCTTTCTAGACCAATGCACAATTCAATTACCCTTATTCCCAAAGAACTTTCTTTAGCCTTCAAAGGTAAACTTTTAAACATTTTAATTAGGCATTTGTTTTTCTGTTTCCCATACAAGATGGGGGATTTTTGTCTTGACCTCCCAGTAATTTGTAGTTTCTGTATAGTAGGTGCTCAATAAATGCTGAATGAATAAATAAAATAATTACATAATTTATAATTATTGGAAGCTTTTTGTGGTAGCACTTAATATAAAATTGATGAGACAGAGGAGTTCCTTACACAATCTTAGCCACAATGACCTACCTTTCATTTTTCTACCCTGATTTTCTTCTTTCAAGAGACATTAGCTCATGATGTCATTTCACTTCAGTAATTACCTTTAAAAACATTCTATCTAACCATAGCTTTTCAAAGTATCCTTTACTGTTAAACTAAGCAGTTTATGGCATTGCAACCTCATTGTGTGCATATCTTAGCAAATTTATCCTTGTTTTTTTACCCAGGAAAAGCAAGCATAGGAAAAGCAAGATTGACTAAAATATATTCAAGAACAAATGACCTAACTTAAATCTGTGTCATGTCACTCTGTAATCTACGCATGGACTACAAGCACAAAATGTTCCATTCATTCATTCATTCATTCATTTACACAGCGCATCCTTGCAGTGCGGGACTTGGATATGGCAGCCACTGTGCAACCTACTGGAACGTTACCATTTAGTAAGACACTTTACATGTCTGTGAATGTGTAGGAGGGCGGTCTGGAAAGCACCAGCCGTGTCATAGGGAAAACAGAGGCATCTATGGCTGGATTTTTTCCAGACAGCCCTCGTATGTCAGGTCGTTTACAGTGAAATATTTGAAGAAAAAAGTAAATGATTAGCATAATAATTAAAGGCCCACTGCTGGAATTTTCTTAATACCTTATTTCTTCAAACATTAAATTCTATATTAATTATTTAAAGCTCCTAGGGTAGTGCCTAGAACTAAGAATACTGCTTCCTATTAGTATTCGTTCAGTAAAGTTCCCTGAAATAGGTCCATATGTTCATAATGAGCGTTCAGGTACCACATACCAGAATTTTCATAAGTTCTTAACAGACTAAAAGCACTAAAATAAGTTGTAATGTGTAATAGAAAAGTACATTGTCAACTATCACTTTACATTTTAGCTGAAAAGATGATTATTAATTTAAAATATTGCATGTATTTGCTAACACAGACTATTAATTCTAATAGTCATCATATTGTTTGACTTTTTATCATTTGGCCTTTTACAGAGATCAAGATTAAAATAACATAGACCTAAAGGTCTACTATATGCAAGGAACAATACGTCTGTGGGCTTCAAGATAAAAACCCACAAAAACAAGAGAACTTGGTAACAGAAGAGTAATGTGCTTCGAACTCAGAGGACCTGTCCCAGATCTGACGAAGAATGAGGTAGAGAAGAAACAATTACCTCTGTTTGCTCATTTATAATGAAGATATTAAAAACGCACAGATACATTGTCAATCATTAAATGGTAAAATGTCTACCTTATGAAGAAAATAAAATAAACTTCTTATTTTTTCATCCCACAATATTGTTTAATTTGGGGAATCTGATAAAGTATCCAAACCCTAAGGGTATGATCTCTAATATTCATTTTATAAATTTAAAAGCCAGTTAAACTAAGTGTGGCATTGGTTGAGCCCAAATGTGTGAACACTGGTGAACGCTGGAATTCCTCGCCAAGAGCCCTAGATGCTGCTGATTTAATCAATCTGCAAAGTGTGGGCTCAGCAAAGCAGTTTTGGCTTACAGTATAAAATTGGTAATCTCTCAGAGGGAGGACTGATACCAATCAAATGCTCATGAGTCTCGTGTAGACACTGAGGTTCCAAATCATATTTTAATCTATAGTGAGAACTATGACAGAAGATCTAGAATACTTATGTGTAACTGCTGAGCCTTTCTCTCCCTGCAGGATGATTAGGTGATGATTGCTTGAAAAGCAATGGTGCCAGCAGGTTGATTCCTGTTTAAAGGAATCATTCTTCTCTGTGAATGGGAGCTGTTATATAAGGGGCCCAGAACATTCTTTTTCTTAAGTGGTGCATCCTTCTTTCCATCTCCATTCTAATGCACGTGTTCTCTCCTTGAATATAACCACAGTCTTACTCAGCTGTGGAAATTATTTTCCCCAAAAAGATGACCTTGCATACCAGATGTAATCTTCTACGTCACTTGAACCCTCAGGAGATGGTCTTTATTTCTTATTTTTAAGTTTTGGAGTGGGTAATTCACCTTTGCTGTCATAAATTTACCAAACAACTATTACTGGATTTTGATGCTTACAGTTATATTCTTCTAGTTCTGGATTTTCTTAAATGAGAAAAAAGTTAATACGTGGCTTAAGAAATAAATGAAGAATGTGCAATTTCTAACTATGAAGGATTAAGTTTCAATTAATTTATATAACCTTACATATTTTTAAAGGTAAGTTGATTTTTATGGTCTTTGAAATTACAAATACAATTACAAATGAAAATAAATCAAACCAAGCTTCCTGTATTGTTATTTTTTTTCCTATTGACAAAAAATTCAATGATGTTTTAATTCTTCAAAGTCTCAAAATAAAAAATTGTTTCCTCAGAAGCTAAAACTGGCAGGAATCAATACTTTGTATCATTTTTTTTCTTTTTTATTGAGTTTAATGGGGTGACATTAGTTAGGAAAATTATATATGTTTCAAGGGTACAATTCTATAAGGTCTGACAATTAAGTTCACACACACATCTTAGAGAAAATGCTACACACCTCATTGCTGAATATCACTATGGCCGTCTTCTAAGTACTCCCCTTGGGAAGCTGTGCACTGGTGCCAGTGCCTAGTCCAGCCTTCAAAGCAATTTGGAACTCTTTTTCTGGAATCCCCAGCAGAGCTGTGATCATATGACCCTTGATGTCCTGAATGTCATAAAAATATCTTCCTTTCAATATTTCCATTATCTTTGGGTAAAAACAAAAAGTCACTGAGGGCCAGATCAGGTGAGGAGAAAAGGTGTACTGTTATTTGTGTGCTGGCTAAAACCTCCCTCACAGACAGGGTCTTGTGAGCTGCTACACTGCTGTGATGCAAGAGCCCTGAGTTGTTGGCAAAAAGTTTAGGTAGTTTTTGTCTAACTTTTTCATGCAGCCTTTTCAGCACTTCCGAATAGTAAACTTGGTTGACTGTTGGTCCCGTTAGTACAAATTCATGACGAACAATTCCTATGACATCAAAAAAGGTTAGCAACATCATTTTGACTCTTGATTTGAACTGATGGAAATTTTTTGGTCGTGGAGAACTGGCTGACTTCCATTGTGCACTTTGAGCTTTGTTTCAGGGTCATATGGGTACACCCATGTTTCATCACCAGCGATCACACGGCCCAAAATATTGTCTTGCCTCTCCAAAAGGTCCTGGCAAACTTCGACTCTCCTTTACTTTTGTTCCTCAGTGAGCTTCTTCAGGACCATTTTTGCACACACCTTTGCTCATGCCAAGATTTTCAGTGAAGATTTTCCTAAGTGTTTCTCTATTGATCTTTCCTTGGTCTGCTATGTTTCTCACAGTCAGCCGAAGATTATTACGCACAATTACCCAGAGTTTTGCAACGCTTTCATCAGCTCTGCTCAATATTGGCTGCCGTGACTGCTCTTCATTAGTAATGTTTTTCTCTCCCCTCAAAAATGGTTAATCCATTTGTGCACTGGTGTTTATTTCATGGCATTATCCCCGTAAACTTGGACTAACATGTCCCTGATTTCACTTCCACTCTTGCTGAATTTAACAAGGAATTTAATGTTTGTTCGTTGCTATAATTCAATTTCTGACATTCTCACATTAGCACACAAGAACACACAACAACAATGGACACCTCTCAGCAAGACACTGCCACAGGTTGACATGAACACAGCTGTGAGACACAGACACACCAACGTTATGACACCTTACCGATTTGTTTGTACAGTGCTGCCGCATAAGTGCATGGTGGCAAGTTCATGAACTTAACTGTCACACCTCATACTTCATCTATAGGTTTTATTGTGCATTCACCACCCAAAGTCAGTTCTCCTTCCATCACCATATATTTGACCCCCTTTACTTTACTCTATCACCCTCTCCCCCTTTACAATCTGGTATCCACTATTATTTGAAATATAATTCATAATTGAGCAGTTCCCTGTAAAATTTACTTTAGCTAACTCAAACTTCTCTAATTTATTAATGATGTATATTGTTAATCTTAAAATGTACGTATATGCCAGTCTGTTTATATAAGCATTGAGTAATTTCAGCTGTTTAAAATCATTAGCTTTATAGCAAAAAAAATCAATATATTTTGAATGTTAAAATTATTTGTAAGCTAGTAAAATCAGTTAGGCATGAACTCAGAACTGCAACTCTTATGTCTGCTCTAATTCATAAGTCATAGGCTATCGATTAAGTAAGATAGAATTATTCATACGAAATCAGTGGTAACTTTAGAGCAATATAAATGCAATATTCACAACATCACTGAGAAATTCACCAAAAGTCGATTCCTACATATTCCTAGATTTTGTTCTCTCTCTGGGGAATTATCCAATGGTAAACAAATTTTCTTCCTCTTGTTTTTCAAACATTTCATTGCCCATGGCATGGCTTACATAGCTGCAATGGTCTCTTGTCCTCTCCTTTTACTTCTGATCAGAATCACAGCTCCAAAATCCATTAGCAACCATGTCACTTCCCTTTTGAATATCAGACTCAGCAACAGCATTGCTTTCACACTTCTTGCAAATAGGAGAGCTCCTTTTAACACTAAAAAATATCATGGTCCACCACATCACAGTAAAGCAGCTGTATTAGCTAAATTTAGAAGGGGAAGTAAACAATGCACTCAACCATGTAGAAACCAAAGGAGAGAAATGCCAGTATCTGTTTGTGGCTGTGCTGGTGTCTATATCAGTATTCCTCTGGCTTTTTCTGTATTTTTAAATGACTTCCAAATTTTAAAATAACTAACAGTATAAATAACTAGATTTAACTTCTTTTTTTAGTTTTCAGTTACAATGGACATTCAATATTATATTAGTTTCAAGTGTACAGCACAATGGTATTAAGCTGTTTTATCTTTCAAAATTGTACACACTCTTTTAAAGATTCTCTGCCCCATTCTCTACCTGACGGATTTACACCTGTCCTATAAAACAAAATGGAAGTGCCACCTTCTCTGTGAAACTGAATTTGCCTATTGTGGTCAGTTAGCCACCGCCTTGTTATTTTTAAAGAACTATGTGTAGACCTTATTTCTAATTCAGCACTTACCTCATTCTGGCCCAACTCTTTAATCACTCAATTGTCTCCTTCTACTATAGCGGAAAGTAGTTCTTATATAAAATACGTATTTGAATATATTACCCAGGATGGTCAAGCTTATTAACTCTTCACCAACAAAGAGCCTTTGTTTTTTTTTTAAATTCATTTTTATTGTTAGACTTCTTGGGGTGACATCTGTTAGCAAGGATTACATAGGTTTCAGGCATACAATTCTACAGTGCATTGTCAACTTGATGTATAATAAGTTCACCACCTAATGTGACTTCTATTTCCATCACCTTATATTTAGCTTCCCCCCCTCCTCTCCCACCCCCTCCCCTTTCTCCCCTCCCTAACCCACTCATCCCCAAATAAACATTAAACTATTGATTTGTGTCCATGGGTTATTTGTTTGTTCATTTCTTTTTTCTTTGCTTTCAGTTTTATATTCCGCATATGAGTGAAATCATGCAGTTCTTTTTTTTTTCTGTCTGGCAGACAGAAAAGAGCCTTTCTTTATCCTAGGCACATAAATAAGTGGATTATGTTTCCCAAGCTTGCTTGCCTGTAGGTGTAATTGAGTTTTTAAAAAGTGAGTGGGGTAAATGGGAAGGAGCCTGCGTCCTGAATAGCTCTTCTGCAAACTAACACAGAAGCAGGAAGAACATTCTGATTGGTTTGATCTCTCAGATAGTCAAGCCCATTTGCTAGGCAACTTACCCTACCTAATAGATCTTGCCTAGTAATTACCTTGCAGAAGCCACTCAATAAATTAATGTGTACGGTAAAAAGTAATTACATTGAATATTGCCATTATCCCTAAAGGAAAAAAATGAGCTCTCTAAAAATGAGAAAATATTGAGATTCACTTTCTCATTTTTTTAAATAAGGTACATGATACAGAGACATGAGTGCCAATACCTATAATTATAGGGTGATATTTAATAATATTTTTCAGCATTTTTAAATACCTATGAAAATTAGATCAATGTGGTTTATTTCTTCATTAAAAATGAAATGGAAGCTGAAGATTTGAAAAACGGCTAACAAATCCAATTGCGTTGAAAATCACAGGATACATATTTGTATGTACAGGAAGTTCCATTTAAAGGTAACACTAATTATGGAAAAACACTTCTTTTGCTACTTGGCTCAGTGTAATTGAGGTCACCATTTAGCCATTTAACAGTGTTCATCACTGAATGCTTTTAAATATTTTATGAATTATATAATTGCTCTGAGTATTTTTGTAAGCACTGTAGTTCATGCTAGAAAATGTACCTGCTACCATATGGGTCTTTCATAAAGTCATATGAATGAAGCTTTTAAAATAACCCTAGCAGACAGATCTAATTTAAGAGTAGAAATCAGTGGGTTTATTCTCAGAAGAAAAAAAAAATAATTAAATTTTATTTCCTCTATTTAGTCTCAAATCAAAGGTGAAAAGGCATTAAAATTTTAAACATGCATTGCATAGCTTTTTAAATACTGTATTTTACCAAAATTTAAATATTTCTGATAAAATCCAGATGACTATAATTGCTGAGAATTCAGTTAATTACAATTATTTTAAATTCAGAATGTTCACTTCTTTATAATTGGTTTTAAATTACTTGATTTCTTCCTGCATTATTTATGTAATTAACAAAACCAAGTTTCCACTAAAAAAATAATTCAAAGAATTAAGCCTTGATTAATTAGCCTCTTAAGAGTATATACCTATGAACCATGTCATTTCAAAAATTAATGTTGCATTTTAATGCTTTGACCAGGAGAGAAAAAAATGAGTAAAATATCTCGTTCCACACTATAGTAATTGAATATAATGTTTAAAAAAGTAAATGGTTACTTTTATTATTTTCATTGATAGATTTGCAATATTTAGTGCTAGCACATAGAAACCTAATCAAATCCTTCTTTCTTAGAAATGGACTCTGATCCCCTACTCTTAACCTTATTAAACACCTTTATTTCTAGACAGTAAAACTACAAGCCATAAGAGATATCAAAGTTTCAGGATACTCCTAGAGTATGCCTGGACCATTCTCCTAATATTAGATAACTTCGTAGAGCTTCCAGAGTTCACCTGACTCAAGTTACTACTTTTCTTCTATAAAAGTACATCCAGCTAAAGACCAGGAGTATAACTATGTTAGAAAGAAAGGCTAAACAGATCTTGTGGGAGAACAAGCACCTTTTACCACAGTTCTCATGATGTGATTCAATGAGAATCTATTTTAAAATCACACCTCCAATGGAGTTACTCTTCCTGTAAAGAACAGTGTACTTTCATGCACTAGGTACAACTACCTGCCTGAGTACTGAAGGCATACATTAACATGTACACACAGAGCACTGTAGTTGAGGTTGGGAGAATTACCACTTTAAGCCATTTAAGAAATCTGTTTCTAATTAATAGCTTATCACTTAGCTAACTGACTAGAGACTTCATGGACAAAAAATACAAACTTAATAGAATTAGTTTAATAAAGTCACTAGGTATATAAACAGTAACAACAATAAAAACAAATACAACAAATATAGCAATGTCAACAAATTCTGGGGAGGATAAATCTAATTTTCAGAGTTGCAACATTGTATTATTTTAAAATTCCAGTTGTGAATTTTAAAAAATGATAATGCAAAGAAACAAGAAAGTATGGCACATACACACACACACACATACAAAAAGCAGTCAATAGAAATTATCCCTTAGGAAATAAGATTTCAGACTTACTACAAAAGTTTTTACATAAGCTATTTTAAATATGTTCAAATAACTAAATAAAACTTTGTATAAAGTACTAAAAGAAAGTACGAGAATGATGTCTCACTAAATTAAAGAATATCAACATAGAAATGAAATTATCAACAAAGGACCAAATGGAAATTACAAAATTTAAAAGTACAAAAACAAAAAATCACACACGCATGCACACACGTGCACACACACAAACACACACACCTAGGATAACTCAAAGGTAGAACTGGCATGGCAGAAAAAAGAATAAGTGAACCTGAAGGTAAATTAATTGAGATTATCCAGCTGAAAGACACAGACCTTGACAATAATAATGAAATATAATAATGAAAACAGAGCCTTGACAATCTCTGGAACACTATAACTTGTATGAATACATAATGGGAGTCCCAGAAGAAGAGAGAAAGGGATAGAAAGAAAAGTTGAAGACATAGTGCACTTTGATGCTTTGTTTCAGGGTCATATGGATACACCCATGTTTCATCACCAGTGATCACACAGCACAAAACATCGTCGTGCCTCTCCAAAAGGTCTTGGCAAACTTTGACTCTCCTGTGTTTTTGTTCATTGGTGAGCTCCTTCAGGACCATTTTTGCACACATCTTTCTCATGCCAAGATTTTCAGTTAAGATTTTCCTGTTTCTCCATCAATGTTTACTTAGTCTACTGTGCTTCTCACAGTCAGTCAATGATTTTGACACACAGTATGAAGAATTTTTGCAATGTTTTCATTAGTGCTGCTTCTTAATGGCCGACCTGACCTCTATTCATCAATGACAATTTCTCTCCCCTCAGAAAAATGTTTAATCCATTTGTACACTGCTGTTTTCTTCATGGCAGTATCCCCATAAATTTAGATTAACAAGTCCATGATTTCACTTCCACTCTTGCCAAGTTTAACAAGAAATTTAATGTTTGTTTACTGCTCTAATGCAAGCACCGACATTCTCATGAAGACACACAAAGACATGCAACAACAATCATGAACGCCACTGAGCAAGACACTGCCGCATGTCAGCACAAAGACAACTGTGAGACACAGATATACCGAGGTTACGACACCTAATTGAGTTGTTTGTACAGTGCTGCCGACATAAGCGCACAGTGGCAAGCTCATAAGCTTGACTGTCACACCTTGTAATGCCCACTTTTTTGCCCAGATCTGTGAGGGAAAAGTAAGGACGTGATTTAGACATGGGTTGAACTAATTCCATATTTATATAAATGTTTTTAATTCTTTTATTTATGCTTATAAGTTAAAAGTGTAACTCTAGAAATCAATAACAGCATCTGTATGCAAAATAATACCCTGGAATATAATCATCATTTTTTAATATAAAAAATTTTATACATAAAATTTCTTGTACCATGTATCTGCTCTTGTGCTTTGTAATTATTTGTTTCATAAAATTTTTGTACTATAATATGTTCATAAATAAATGCTAAAATTCTTTTATAATACAAAATCAGTACCTAAATATAAACAAATAAAATTTTTAATTAAAATGAAAGTTTTTTTTCCATGAACATTTAGGCCTAAAATGTAGGTGTGCATTATACATGGCAGAATACAGTAATTCAATACTAATTTGTGATTCTGATAATCAGCTTTTGACAGTTGATAATGGAAACTATCACAGCAAAGCAATGTGAACCACATTAATTAACATTAAAAGCAAGTTCAAAATAAAAGACATAAAACTCTCCTACCGTTTAATAGAGACAGATGGGGTGTTAGGATGGCAAATTGTTTTCCTTCTCATTTTGTATGCCAGCCTTGATAGGGACCAAAGGGATGGTGCATTAAATATACCAACTTTCACCTGGCCCCATAAACTACTTTTACTCTAGATTACGTGCTTGCTGAGAAAAGCCTTCCCTCATAAAGTCTGTGTGCAGTTGGATGAGGTCTACTTTGAGAATAAATGCCATTGTTTTCTAGGACAGAAAGCAATGTGCTACAGCCGAAGACCATACCATTTTTAGAGATGCGTGATAAAGTGTGAGCAGCTGCCTTCTCTCTCTGTGGGCACGTCGTACGTAATGTCCTGCACGCTTTGGCAACTAGTCCCTTGCCTATTTACTCTATATTTGCAGACACTCAGACTTGTTCCAATATCTAGTAATATCTTCCTTTAAGAGTAGGTTTAAGGACTATGAGCCAATGATTTATCACCTAAGTATCAAGTCAGCTGCCCTGCCAACCTTCTCTTGCTCCTTCCAATCATTTCTTCTGTCTGTGATCATTCTAATACTTTGCCTCCCAGGCCAGTAAACTTGGTTCTTTTTGCATGTTTCTATGGAAGACCTCCAAATTACAGATCGTATATATTTGTGTTAGTTTTTTTTCTTAGTATATGATGTCTAGCGTTGCTTTGGGGAACTTACAGGGTCTGGCAGAAGTAATGCCCAGACTTGAGTCATGATTTTATTACAAAATCATAACCACCCATGCTTATGGTCACACAAGTTATGCCCCTTTTTATAAGCTATTCATCTATACCAAATCTTTTAGTACCAAGTCATTGCATGCATGGTTACAATTTTGTAATAAAATCATAAATCAAGTTCAGGCATTACTTCTGCCAGACTCTGTAATACTGCATTATGTAGCTGTCTATTAAAATACAAGTACAACCTTTCTTTTAGAACTAGTTGTTACTGTGCTATTTCCATTATTTGTCATGATGAGAGACCTATCCTGAAAACTAAACCTTTCTAATTCTTGGTATTAACAACCAAATCTCTCTTTTATTATATCTAATAATTTAGATTTCCCTGTCGGGTCCTATTTTTCCCCACCTTCATTTAAACAACTAAACTGAATAATATTTCAGGATCCTCTGGGAAAAGAGTCTCTCAGAAGGCTCTGGACCTGCATACCCTCTTATTTCTGTCTCATCTCTGCCCCAGTAGATGTGCTACTGGCCAAGTTCTTCTATCATTAACGATGAGCCAAACATAAACTATGCATTTCTTAGAAATACATTTTAAAAAGTTATTCCCTAGGGGAAAAAAAAGTATGTTTTGAAATATAGCCCTGAATCTTTCAGGAAGCTCAGTGAGCTAAATAATACCTTATTTATGGTACCCTTTAATTTCTTAAGTCCTCCTACTGTTCTAGGCTGTTAAATATTTAAATGCATGTGCTAGTACTTCATTTCAAAGCATTTATTTGGGCATGTATTAGTTCAACAAATACTCATGTTTCAATAGGCAATTCAGGAGCCTGAACAGGTTCACATAACAAGCATTTTGCTCAACTTTCCCCTTTCAAGGACACACTCCCCAGGAATTCTCTTGAAAAAAGAAAGATTGTTCTGTGAAAGATTTCATCACGACTTTCTTTTTTTGCACCACTTAAAGAAAATAATATGCACTCAATGAAGGATAAAACTATGCCGATTAAGGCATGATGTGTAGCACCTAATGTGTATTTCATAAATATTGCTTACACAACTACAAACAGCCAACAATTACATATAATTAATACTATAGAATTTGTGAATTTTCATATCTTTTAATTTCGGAAATCTCTTTGATGCTATTGAGGATAATAATAGCAAAGTCCTCCATAATTATCAATAAGAAAGGATGACTTTTCAAATATTGAGGGAAGACATAAACTCATCTTTAGATAAAAGAGCAGAGCATTAAAAATGAATTCATATTTGTACTCTATCAAATAGCTTATACAACACTGGTTTCATTTAAAAAGATGCATCATCATTCATTTCAGACATGAGAATTCTTGTATTGTAATTTAAGGAATGGTATCAATTAGCATCATGTGATCCATCCATCATTTCCCCCACTTTTAAAGCCCCAAATTAGATTACTCAAATGTGCTCTCAGAGAGGTTACCCCTGGAAACCATGCTGAGGCTTCTCAGGGTACAGAATAGCCTGGCTATTGATTGGCTTTAGCCTCAGGGAATGTCACACCGATGCACAGCAGGTTCCAATGACTACCAATTTGCTCCCCAGTGTGATGCTAGGTATCCCCCTGTGGTCATTAAGGCCACATTTGGTAAAGGGCTTCACTGCTTACTGACAGCCCTTTCCTTCATTCACAGACACAACAATGACGATGACCAATTGCAGGTTTAAAATTTAACTCTCAAACTTCTCAAGTTTGAGATGTATAGGTTAGTGCAAAAGTCACTGCAGTTTTTGCACTATTGAAATTTGCCATTTGACACTGGAATACATTTTTAAATAAATGTGGTAATGTTACAGCTTATTCTAATGTGCATTTCTCACTTTATGTTTTTTGCTAATGACTTATTACTTTCTGTTTCTTTTGTATTTATTTTAGACTATGGAAATGACGTTAGACAAAAAGCAAATTCAAGTGATTTTCTTATTAGGGTTCAAACTGGGACTTAAAGCAGTGGAGACAACTCACAACATCAACAATGCATCTGGCCCAGGAACTGCTAATGAAGTGCTGTGGTGGTTCAAGAACTTTTGCAAAGCAGACCAGAGCCTTGAAGATGAGGAGTGTAGTGGCGGGCCAGCAGAAGTTGACAACGACCCATTGAGAGCAACTGTTGAAGCTGATCCTCTTACAAGAGAAGCTGATAAATAACTCAACGTCAACCATTCGGCATTTGAAGCAAATTGGAAAGGTGAAAAAGCTAAATAAGTGGGTGTCTCATGAGCTGACCGGAAATCGAAGAAATTGTCATTTTGAAGTGTCATCCTCTCTTATTCTAGGCAAAAACAATGAACTATTTCTTGATCAGATTGTGACGTGTGACGAAAAGTGGATTTTATAGGACACCTGGACAACTGGTGATGACCAGCTCAGTGGCTGGGCTGAGAGGAAGCTCCAAAGCACTTCCCAAAGCCAAAGTTGCACCAGAAAAAGGTCATGGTCACTGATTGGTGCTCTGCGGCCGGTCTGACCCCCTACGGCTTCCTGACTCCCAGGGGAACCATTCCGTCTGAGGAGTCCGCTCAGCACATCGGTGAGAGGCACCGAAAACTGCAGCGCCTGCAGCCGGCCTCGGCCAGCAGAACGGCCCTTCCTGACTCTAGCCTGAAAGGTGACCACTGAAACCACTTCTCCAGGTCCCCTGATTTTGTTCTTTCTTATCTTCAGAACTAAAAGTCAAACTGAGGGAATAACTAGGAAAAGATTTATGCAGAATAAAGTCTAAATAAGGTTTTTTTTTACCCCAAACTAAAAAGACATTTGTAAAGACAAAGTAAACATCAAATTAGGAAATATTTGAAAATATACTTTAGAGGAGAAATATTTTCAGAATAATTATTTATTCATAGTAATTATACTAGCTTGGAAACATCTTGAAGTGTTTAAACTAATATAATATGCCAATCACCCATGTATTTTATGCATAAAATGGATGACCTATTTGAACTCAATAAAAGTCACATACAACATTATGAAAGTTTAACCAATATTAATTTCCATGCATTATAATTATCATTTTATAATTCTTAATTATAAATTAATTTAGCTAAAGGGACTATATTTATTCATAATTTTCTTTTCAAAATCTTCCCTCAGAGAAGGGTAATACAATTTCATGTCTGATTTTCAACATAAGCATCAACATGTTATATGTTAAAGTTTTTAAGAACCTTTGGTCACTATTGGAGGTACAAATCGCACACAGTGAGGTGTAATAGCTGGTTCACTCAGCTTCCTCATCCTTTTAGCTTGAGACCAACAAACTGGAATTGTTACATTCGAGCCATGTTAATTAGACAACATGATATCTAAGATACTTTTTGTCAGCTTGCCCAAAGGAGAATTTTAGTAAGTGATACATTACACTATAAAAATCCTACTTCGACAGACCTTTTATTGATGATAAAGAACTTGTATAAACCCAAGCAATTAATCCCTTGAAAGCATTCCACTGAAATCACTAATAAGACACCCAGAAATGCAAATACATGCCTAAATTATTGCTTTAGAAATTCGAGTTTGGGATTACCACATTTTTTTCTTCATCCTTGAGGATAGTTTGTTTCATTAGTAATTGCAGTCTTTTAAGCATTTATTTAATGGAAGTTCAGATTCAAAAGAGATGTGCAAAATAAAATTATATTACATATGTTAACAAAATACATATAAATTTATTTTAGATATTTTCATTGAGTGTTTTTTAATGTTTTCCTAATCTTCTTCTTTAGATTTTTCTTTGGTAAACATCTATGAAATCACATTCATAGGAAAAATGGAATTTACTTACACATAACTACAACTGAAAATCTGAACCCTAAGAAACAATGAGTACAATGCACACAAAATGGAAAAAATTCTACATTAAAAAAAAATTAATGTAAAGTATATATAATCTCATGAAAAGGGCAGCATACACTCCCTGCTGACCTTTAATATATTTGCCAAGTTAAAAATGTAGACTTTTATACGCTCAATGGTGACTTTCAGTGAGAAAATGGTTAGGGAAAAAGCAAAACAAAAACAACAAACTCCCACATTCCTGGACACCACCCCAGACACCAATATTACAATATTCATTACATGTCTAATATGAATTCTCACATTGATAAAGGACATAGCACTTGGGTCTAACCTTTGCAGGTGGAAGTGTCATGTGTGCCTGGTTGAAACCTGGATCCTTGGTTGGAGGCAAAGTGACCTGTTCATAGACAGGTTTCAACACATATTTTGAGAAAAAAATCTTTTTATAACATATGGTAACATAAAAAAATGTATTTAACTAGAAATGAGTCTTTAGTTAAGGGGACTCATTGTATATTAAACAAAATCAAGAAGTGATGAACCATGCAACTTCTGGCTCTTTCTCAAAGTCAAAATGACCATGAAAGGTAAACATTTTGAATAGATTCAGGACATTGAGGTGGCCACAACAGTGTCACTAAAGACACTTATGAAAGAGGACTTCCCGAACTGCTTCAATAAGTGGCAAGAACAATGGGGTACATTAGTAATTACAAAATTTAGAAGTACTGTGCTATAATAAAACAGGAGGAAAAAGCTTTAAAATATCTGTTGAAATACATCATGTTTTGAATAGAGAGTATTTACTTGCTTCAGTTTTCTCCAACTCCATGATGTTTTCTCTCTCTCTCTCTCTTTCTTTTTCTCCTTCCATCTTTTCTCTCTTACTATCCTCTTTTATTTTCTGATTAACATCAGACAGCTACCTCCATATCTCTTTTCTTGGAAAATTAAATTTTAAAAATCTCTAACACCTGCTAAAGCACTTCACTCCCACTGCATGGATACTTATTGGTATAAATCTAAAAAACCTGCTATTAAAAAAAAAATTGAACCCTGATAACTGAATGTTCAGTGTTATAAAAATAAAAAATAATGCCTGCTTTTGATTAGAAATATTAAAAGAACGTGCTTGGAACTTCCATAAGAATCTGTTTTCCTCAAGAGATAAGCAATAACCATTATCCACCATTTAAATTGAATTTGAAATTCAGACTTTTATCCTGTATTCAGTTGGAAATGTTATATCATCAAGATCAAAGATAGCAAAAAGACCTGAGAAAGTAGGTGTGAAATTGTGCTTTCCTCCTATCATCAAACACAGACATTATTAGTAATATTAATCAACAACAAACAGATTGACCCAGTGACCTATAAACAAAAAACCTAAAGAATCACAAGCATAAAGATTAGGACTATCAAAATATTAGAAAACCAAAATTTTATAGTTGATGTATTTATAAAAATCTGCATATGCACTTGAAAGCAAACATGAATTATAATGAAAGCTGTTTCATACTGGAGTTATTGGCTTCACTTTCAACTTGGGTATTGTGTTAGAAGCATAGATTTATATTGAATAATATTGTTTTTATTTAGCAGTTGACTTGATTTCCAGTACAGAAGACTACAGATACTTTTGTTCGCTGAACATTCATTGACTGTCTTCCATGTATAATAAAATATTGTACTAGGTGCATATGTAATCAAGGTTTCTTAGGATAAATTGACATTTGGGGCCAGATAATTCTTTGCTGTGTGTGTTAGCAAGGGTTCTCTAGAGAAACACAACTAGCAGAATATATACGAGGCTGCCCAGAAAGTATTCAGCCATATCATAGGGAAAAATAGAGGCTTTCATGGCTGGATTTTTTCTGGACAGCCCTCATATGTGCTCATATACATATATATTAATATACACTTACATTTATATATATTACAATGTTTACACATTATATTTATAGATATAATATGTAGGTACCAATATTATTAATAGGATATTTATATTTCATTATACATTCATATATAACATAATATTATTTATACATAAATCTTGGGACTAGTTATATTCCATAATCACATAGCCAATCCCTTATAAGAAATCAGTCTTCTTCTCTCTCATATAGAGACAGATGGAAGTAGATGATATATATATATAGATGATATAGAGATATATAAATAGGTATATAAATAGGTATATTAATAGATACATTAATAGATATATAGATATTCCCCAAATCCGCAGGACGAGTCACCAAGCTGGACACCAAGGAGAGCTGATAGTGTAGTTTCAGTTCAAAGGTCAGCAGAATGAGACCTGGGAAGAGCCAATATTTTAGCTTGAGTCCGAAGGCAGGAAAAAGTTGGTATCTAAGTTTGGAGGCACTCGGGCAGGAGAAATTATTTCTTTACTCAAAGATGGTCACCCTTTTTTTTTTTTTTCTATTCAGGCCTTCTACGATTGTATTAATTCCACTCACTGTAGAGAGAGGT
This sequence comes from Lyroderma lyra, assembly GCA_004026885.1. NCBI lineage: Eukaryota > Metazoa > Chordata > Mammalia > Chiroptera > Megadermatidae > Lyroderma > Lyroderma lyra. The sequence continues at coordinate 60,394 of PVJL010000959.1, forward strand.
CAATCTGGTTTACTCAGTTCACCAATTTAAATATTAATCTAATCCCCAAACGCCCACAACAGAATCACCTAGAATAATGTTTGACCAAATATCTGGGCACCACATGGCCCAGTCAAGTTCACACCTAACATTAACCGTCACATTGTGGAAGGCTGTTTTGTGCATTGGAGAATGTCTAGCAGCATCCTTAACCTCATTCTTCCTCAGTTGGGGCAACAAAACGACAACAAAAAATGTTTCCAGGTCTTGCACATGTCCCCTCGGTGAAAAAGTCTTCCCAGGTTGATAACTACTGTCATAACTACATTCTCATCTTCAATCTTCACAACAGATTTTCTGGGCAGATATTATTGTCATTAACAAATGGGAAACTGTGTCTCAGAATTATTAGATAATGCATAATGTCACAAAGCTAATACAGTTATGGAGCCAGTATTTCCACCCACGTCTGTCTGACTCCAAAGTGCATTCTCTTTTCAGTGCATCATCTTGGCCAACTGGCAGTTGAAATCTGCACTGGAAGCTCAGTAGACAAATCTGGCCAAGAAATGGAGATTGTGAGTTAACACAGCATACAGAAGCTAGGTGGATCCACAGTCGTGATGACAAATACTCCGGAGAAGCGATGTAATTATTCACCTCAAGAGAAGAAACACTCTCTGAGGGCAACTGTGAAATCCTGGAATTCCCCATAGATTCGGGGGCCCATATAAACCCACCCAACGGAGCTGGACCAGAGCATCACTGTGATGATATTCACGTCACTGCCCCGCTGTTGATCCTCAGATGTCTCCTGTTTTTCCCTCATACACCTGAAATATTCACAATAAAAATAGTTGCCTCCCAAAGGCTTCTGTCTTTGTGTTTTAGAATTTACTATCATATGACCCCAAATTAATACATCAGCCTAATAGAAGTTGGCTTAACAGAAAAACAGAGGCTTGAGAGGAAAAGCGATGAAATGCACCAATTTTCAATATGTATAATATCGATAGAAGCTGCCATGGGGAGAAAAACTGGTGAGCACAATTAAAGCTCCTCATTCTAAACAGAAGAAGTGAGCAAAGTTGGCGAGACTCCGATTTCGTAATATCCTAGCCTTTGCCCCCACAATAGAGAGAAATCAGCCAACTGGATTTCACTTGCAATCTGTGGGAACTATTTTCTAAGATGGTCTCCAGTCATTTTTGCCTCCTGATACCCATTTCTGTGCTCAGTCCTCTCTCACCCTGAGTAAAACTGGCCCATGCAACAAATGGAATAGTCCAAAAATAACAGTGTGACGTCTGAATCTAGGGCTTTAAAGTCATTATGGACTCCTCTGTGCCTTCCTTTAAATGACTCACTCAAAGGAAAGCCAGGTGTCCTAAAAAAAGGTCAATGAAATGAGGATCTGAGGTTTCCCACCAACGACAGCACTAACTTGTCGGAAAGGTAAGTGAGCCACGTTGCAGGAAGGTACACTAGCCTACCTAAAGTCTTCCTATGACTGCTGCCACGGCCAACATGGTGACTGAACCCTCCTGAGATCTCTCAGCTAGAACTACGTATGTGAATATTCATGAGTTTGTGAGTGGGTGGAGCTCAGCCTTGAGCGTCCCGGATTGACTCCCAGAGCAGACAGTCTGACAGCAAACACAGAGAAAAGGGAAATTATCATAAAATTCAAAATCTGTACTTATTTTGTTCTCTTTTCTTTTTTAAAAGATATGTTATTTAATTTTCAATTTAAAGTATTTTAAAAATAAAGGGAATGGAATTATCATGTTCATATGATTTGCCAAGCATAGTACTTAGTACATTAGTCACATGATAGCGTTCATTTAAATGCAAAACTTCTAAGACAATTTTAGCCTCCATTTTATAAAACAGGAAACTGTCAGAAAATGTAATTTGTTTGGGTGACATTGTCAGTATGTATTACATCCAAGACTTATATTTAAGTCTATTTGATTCCAATAATACATCAGCTATCTCTTATTATACAATAATGTCAAATCTAGGGACTTAAAAACAACTAATATTTACTGTTTTCCACAGTTCTGCGAGTTGCTGATGGTTCTTTGGGTCTGGGCTGGCTTAGCTGATCCTTATCATCAGCAGGTGGCTAGAGCAGATGTAAGTAGTCTAGGACTCACAGACCTGGCAGTTTGCCAACTGCCAACCATAGTGCCTCAGTTTTTCCTTACACAGGTTTTCCATCAGTGTGGGTCAGACTTGTTCAGGTGATGAGATCAGAATTCCACATTCAGCAAGAGAGCAAGATTCACTATGTACGCACTTTTTAATCTCTGCTTGCATCAGATTTGCTCATGTCTCATGGACAAAACAAGTCATATGACCAAGCCTTGATTCAAATAAAGGAAAAAGCTTTCTACCTTATAGCTTTTAGAACAAGGTCTGAATTGTGTTTTTATCCAAATAATCTCAATTTCACATACTCGAAATACAATCATATTCCTGGATGTTTAATTGAGAAGGCATCTATGATTCTCCTAGCAAGTGACCAAAAGTTTGACCATTATTTGGTTGGAGACATATACAATGTTTAGTCTTTTCCTTCACATCTTAATAAAAGCTTGCAAAACTTATTATGCTGATATATGCTCATGGTGGAATTATTTGAACCCTTTATTTATTTTTCTATAACATTGTGTAGTTTATCTCCATAAAGACTGTCATAAGTTTCTCAAAGTTTGTTTTAGTTGGCGACTGAGAAGTAGAAACCATTCTATAGTCAAAGGAATTTGTTGATTAAAATGCATCCCCTACATAAATGCTTTGGTTAGTAGGCAATCAGTATACTGGAGCATGCAGTATAATTAAAAACCCTGCAGTGTTTGTCTTCAATGTACACAACTTGTGTTTGCTACAACGAAGTACAATACACATACCCGTACATTTAGAATGCTGCCTATTAAACAGAGCGTTTCTTGGCCAGTAAGATCAATGTTCTTCACAGCAGGACACAGCTTGTTATGAATAAGAAATAAAAGGCTAAGCATAGCATGAAAGAAAGGCAAAGACAAATCCATATTGCCTGAAACTTGGTTATGTATTGTCTTATTAGTGAATAGTAGCCTGTGGTCAGGTAAGAAACACTGTTATATTCACACAACTATATTATCTGGTTTTGCTTTTATATTCACCAAGCAACCCTGTATAAGTTCAACAGTGATTGCTTTATAATCACTGTTACCTTGTTTGATCTTGTTTTCCATCTTTTAATATTTTAAGTGAACCTCCATAAACTCTACATCTAGAGAGTGCTTTGAACTCAAAAGATGAGCAAATATTTATCTGAATCCAAAAGCATAAATTAGGCAATGATCAGTTAATTTACAAATTGACTTGTCTCAGTATTCCTTTCAATAGTCACCCTCTGGCTTGTTAAAATATAAATGGATTTATAAATGATGATTTATATATTTGCTCAAAGACTAATATGACTATTGACATAAAGACTGCCTTATAAAACTCATTAAATTTGAATCAATTTTTCTAAAATAGATGCAATAGCAATTTGGGTAATACATTATAATCCTTTTTTTTCTAAAATGGTTAATGTGAAATGGTAACTTTGATAACCTCAAGTAGATGCACTATCACCAAATATTTATTTCAATTGGAACTTAGTCTATGTACAATACCGGTTCAATAATTTTATATAACTATAGGCTGTGTCTTTCTAAATAGAGCACGTGTTTGATATTACATCCTCCTGCCAGATTAGATGACAAGCAATATTCAAGTTACAAAATTCTCTCATATAAACCAGCTGTTATTATAGTGCCAGATTATGACTTTTCGATGACCATATATTTCTAAATATTTATCTAGGATTTTAGAAACAGTGTGTTTTTTTTTCCTGAAAGCAATCAAATAAAATAAACCTTTGTTTTGATCATATTTGAAAGCATAAGTGCTGGAAAGTAAAAGAAAAATGATCTTTAAATCTCAGTTTGATAGAACAGAATTACAGTATTTTGACCTTGAAAACACTGCAATTAACTCAAAAAGCCATTCAGACTCCCAATTAACACCAAAAAAAGTCAGTAAGAAATGTCACAGAAGCAAATTTCTGTTTCTTTTATGAAAGTGTCAGTGAATAGCAACAATGCTTGAAAGCTTTAAACTGCTTTCATTAAAAAGTTTTGAAGGAACTCTTTTTTTTCTCAAAGTGTAATATAAAATTGTCAAAATCACCTTCTCTCAGTTACGTGTCGTGTTTTCTACAATGAAATTATTTACAGAAATAGATCCCAATGCGCACAGCACTGCCCTCTTTGAGTCGGGATTAGATTCTTGCTTTGGTCACATCTGAAGTGCAGAATTCTGAAAAGTATGCGTCTGTGTAACTAAATTCAATTTGAAGCTACGTACTTCTTTCTCTTCTTTCACACTGTTGTATCTAACATTCAACACACAATTTCCGTCACTGACTTTAAAGGACTCTTTACCTTTTTCTTTCCTAAGACTGTAAAATAGTTCCTTATATCCTCAAGTGGCAAAGAACAAATGATGAAATACCCATTTGCCGTGTCATCTATCCAGCAGTCATAGATATGGGGCACAGGTAGAACACAAAGCTGGTTTCCTCACAGCATCTCTGCATGGGCACTTCTGAAACTCAGCAGGAGAAAAATTGCCTATTGATTGCTGAAGGAAAAAAGAGAACCACATTTCCCCAAACACTGTTGCATTTACAAAAGGCTTTATTTATAGGCTTCAAATTAGATTAGCCTTTGACTTAAAGGTCAGAAAATTAAGCAGACGCAAATAAAAAAAAGTAATTTCATAAAGTTTATACGATTAAATTTTACCTGCTGTGAGAAGTGTACTTACTTGAAAATTAAAAAAAAATTTTTTTCTAAGCTGTAAATACATGGATGCAGGTACAAGCACATTTATCAGAGAAATTACACTGGATTTGGAAGCTGAGATGTCATGGAAAGCTTCCAAAATAATGTGTGGAGAGAGTAATAACCAAAAAGCCATCTCCAAAGTCAGTGTCTGGATTACCCATCAAAGGGATATGGTAAGAACAGAAATGCTAGACAAAAGGTATGAGAAAAGCAGAGTAGATGGAAACCATGGCATTGTTTGTACAATTTTAAGTTCAAGGTTGATGTGATCACATTTCAGTAAATAAAAGGCATTTGGTCACCATGAAGTCACCATTGATGTACTGTGTGAAAAAACAAACTTGTCCAGAGACTATCAAATAATACAGCTTCCAGAGCAATTTTCCATTAATCACAGTAGTTTTTAAATTTTTCCTATTTTTGTTTTTAGTTTATTATAATTATTTTCATCACGGTTGATTGTTTGTCCTCTGTCAATTTTAGAATAAAGTTTAACATATCAGTACTTTCATTGGCTTATGTCAAATTTTCACAATTTTAGCTTTTGCCAAAGTTGGGTTGTTTTTCCTGTTTCCTGTTCTTCCTCTCCTTGCCCCCACCCTTTATGCTTATCGAGTCTGTTATGCCTGAGTCGTTTCCAACAAATACAAACGTTCCCAAAACTTATAATCTCCGTGACTGCAGGCTTTTTGCTCATTGATACATTCATTGCTTGTGCTAAAAATGTCTGAGTCACAGAAAGCCCTCAAAAATATTAAGGCAAATTTTAGCTAAATAATACATATGACACCATATAGTTTAATCTTGTGTTAGTTCCATGTTATTTCCTCACGAAATCAAATAAATATTTGATACTTTCTGTTTATTCCTATCTTGGAGCAGAGTGAAAGGATCTGAACACATGATACAGGTAGAAGAACACCCTAATGATAGTGGTGAAATCAAATCCCTGGGGTCAAAACATGCTGAGTTTTGCCAAGTCCTATCTGTTTAGGCCACTTTAACCTCAAAAATAAATAAATAAAATAAAATAAAATAAAATAAAATAAAATAAAATAAAAAGGCGACACAATTCCCTGTTTGTTGGGGTATGAATTACTTCTGAAACTTTTCAGAATACACTAATGTATTTCAAGGTATAGGCCTGTTTTGCTGCTGGCAGTGCTCCATTTTGGTTGGCTTCCTGTAGTTCAGATCTCATGTCAAATGTCAGTTTTGAGAAAAGTTTATTCCTTTCATCTCATTTAAATAAATTTCCCCACTTTCCTATTTCTTAATTTCATAATTCTGTATTTCCTAATATCTTCAGGCTATTATAAGTGAAAATGTACATACTCACACATGCATGCTTACATGTGTATGTTCAGTTTATAACTGTCTACCTCCCACATTAGAAGTCAAATTCAGGGAGGGGTGGCCACAATGGATTTACACAATGGATGGTAGAAATAAAGTAAAAAAACTGGACATTTCTCCCTGTGTTAAAACTTAAGCTTTATACTGGCAAACTTGTCTTTTATTTATGGAAGGTTTCTTTTTTTTTAATGTCAGGAATGTAGAAGGTGCTTAATTAATATTTATAGATGTAAATCAAGATGTCCACAATAGGATCATCTCTCAAGGTTTCTATTTCTTTGGTATCTTTCCCTTGTGCGAAAATACAACAGCTTATTGCTTTCAAGTTAGTTCTCCTTCTATTGTGTAATTCCTTTTAGTTAGCTCCCAAATCCCTAATGCTTCAGCAAACTCCCTAATTATGCAGATTGGACATTTGAGCCAAGGTCTAAGATACAGTATAGATAAATGATTAAGAGCATAGATTCTGCAACCACACTGAGTTTAATTCAAATCTCAGCTCTTTCAATCATTAGGTCTGTGATTTTGAGTAACTTAACTTGATCACTATCTGTGCTATAATCGTCTTATTTGTAAAATATTAGAGCTGTTATTCATACATATTTTGTGAAGATTAAATACTTCAACGTATGTAAAAAATTTAAAACTATATGTAGCACGTTAATAAATAGTAGATGCATTATTTACTATTTTAAAATATAAAAGGGCTGTCTGGAAAGTATCCAGCCATGTTTAAAATATTCAGGTTATTTACTTCTCTGCATTTTAATTAGCTTATCTGTGAAATTGACAATACAATAACAGTGTCTGCCTCATAGGGGTTTCGTGAATAACAACATGAAAAATATTAAAACAGGGCCAAGTACATAGTCAAACTCTAAAATGGTGAGCTATTTTGACAATGATGATGACATTGATCGTATTTTATAAAGGTATAGAAGATGCATGGTAGTATTTTAAGAGTGGCATGGTGAGATTACCGGTAACTTTTATTCTCTAGTTTACGTGCGCTTAACATGTTTTGTTTATAAAACGTTTCTGGAAAAATAAGAAAATATTAGTATTTTTTGAACAGGAAGGCCGTCTGGCTACCAATGTTTCATTAGAAAGAATCATATGAAGTTACTCATCAATGTATGTGACAAGATTCCTGTCAAATGCATGTAATTATTAAGTCATTGGACAAGTTCAATTACCAGTTACTGTGCAAACCCGATGGCTTATAGTTGAAAAAGTATAATGTGGCTTTCTTCTTAATTCAAAGAGGATAATTTACAGACATTTGTTACAGTTTTACATTTGATGATGCTTTTCCTATTTTTCTCATCCTCTAAATTTCAGCAGTGTTTCTAGTTACAGTTTTAAATGATGAGTGACAAATTCAAGCTAAGAGAGGATGAAGAGAGTTTTAAATTAAAGTCTTCACAAAATAAGCTATTGATTGCAGAAGAGTTGCTAGGCAACTTTTGTGTAGTAAATTGCATAAACCTTTCTCTTGATTTTAATGAGCTAAATAAAAAATATATACATACAAGTACAATACATATTCTAGTTTGATATTAACCATCATCTTTTTGTCTTAGTGATAAAGAATACTGAAATAATAAACATTTGTTTTTATAGATATTATCATATTATCTAGGTAAGTATATCTGGAAAGTAATTTGAAAGCTTGTATACTAGCACATAATTATCAGGCAAATTGCTTAAGGTCAATTTTATATCTAATCCATAGCCATAAGATTGTAGCTCTGTCAGCAAAACGATGTCACATAACCTTTATTTCATTCAGAAAATTCTATTAATGCTAATTATTGCAGGCTTAATGAAAGTGAGATTCAATATTCTCTAACTGACCTTGGGCCATTTCCTTCGAGGGCTAACCGTGTGACCAATAAAGGTAAATGAGTCATTTTCACTTCAAATATTTAAACTCACACATAGCCTAAATCCTAAGCAAAAAATAAATTATATATCTATAGCTACATATATATAATAGATAGATAGATAGATTTGTTTCCTGTGTGAATAAAGTTTCATAATAAAAACCTCAATGTAGACTCCTTAAGCTCATCACTGAAACACTAAAGCAGATCCTGTTGGTAAGCTGTGTGTGCCTTCTCTCCTCACTACTTGGTTATTCTTTTAAAATATTTTTTTCTTTTTATTGTTAGCTTTCTTGGGGTGACGCTGATAAGTAAAAACTATACAGGTTCCAGGTGCACCACGCTTTGTTAGCGGGCCCACAAAAGCAGCTTCACGCTGCCCTGGAACCTTGTTCTATTATTTTCTCTGTCTGTAAAATCGTACCTGCCAGTTCTTCGTTTTTCCTGAAACCCGCTTCGTCCTGATGACACGAGTTAGTCCGAAGCTCCGTGCAGGACAGGACTGTATATTTTCCCCAAAACGATTCCGAGAATCGACAGCATTACTTCAGGAAGAGTTCATTTCTAGAAATGCTAATTTGGGAGTGTGCCTGCCGGTTGGACCGCCCTTCACCGGTTCGGTCCTTCAGCATAAATATCTAAGAGCAGCTGCTCCCAGTTCCTAAGTATGAAGACAACCGGTCAGAAATTTCCAGAACTTCTTCGTGTCCTACTCCCGTATAAAATCTATTCAATTAATACCTAGGCTTCCATTCTTTGTTTCCTTTTCAGCATAGAACTTCCTTTTTCACTTAATGTAACTCATGCCTCCTGAAACTTCTGTTCTCTCCTTTGTTTCCCTTGTGTTTCAACCTCTTTCCCTTCAACTTGCCCAGAGTTCACTTATCTAACTCATCACACACACACACACGCACACGCACGCACGTGCACACATACACACGCACACGCACGCACACACGCACGTGCACACACACATGCACACTCACACGCATGCCTGCACACACACACACACACACACACGCACGCGTGTGCATACATACACACGCACGTGCGCACACATGCACACGCACGTGCGCACACATGCACGTGCACACACACATGCACTCACACACATGCCTGCACATACACACACACACACACACACGCACGCGTGTGCACACAGACACACGCACACGCACGCACACATACACACGCACGTGCGCACACATGCACATGCACACACGCATGCACTCACACACATGCCTACACACACACGCACATGCACGCGTGCACACACACACGTGCGCGCGTGCACACACACATGCACGTGCGTGCAGACACACACATGCACACTCACGCACATGTGTGCACACACACGCACTCACGTGCGTGCACACACACACACACGCACACTCACGTGCGTGCACACACACACACACGCACACTCACGTGCGTGCACACACACATGTTCCAGCTACCCCATAGCTTTATCAAATATTTCTGTTCTCACATTTCTCACAAGTGAAAAAATTCCTGTCTCTTCTCTTGATTTTTGGTTGACCTGTTGAGGCACTGCTGCATGCTCTCTGTCCCTAATACGTCACTGAGATTGCTTTGGATGAGGTCATAAGCAATCACCGAGTTTTTTCAATCCTTATTTTACTTTTAAGTACACATTACCTATTATGTCTTCCCATTTGGGACTTTTGTGTCCCTCTACCTTTCATGGTGCTTCTTTCTCCTGCCTCTCACCACCATATCCATCTCTTTCTAGCCTTTCTCACCAAATCCTCTTCTAGGATTCCTACTGTCAGACAACGTTCTCACCATTAATTCCAATTTTTCAGAAAGATTGTAATTTTTTTTCTGGGTACGGCTTATTTAAAAAGATATTGCTTCCAATTTATAAGTATTAAAACGCATTAATTTTAAAAGAGTATAGTTTCAATCAGATTAGAAAAATATAAATGTGACTTTTGATAAATAAATACAAATGGGATGTTTAAACTGTTGGAAAATATACTTCCACTGACACATATATAATGCCTATGCAAATTACATGTACAAACAATATTTCAAGTTTAGAATTATTTTTTATCTGTCTAAAGAAGACAAACTTTGCATATAAAAACTATTATATGGGTGTATTTTTAAAATGTTAATGTTGCTCTTATATTCATGTAAAGAGCCTTGGATGGCCATGGTTTAATTTCTAGTTGTTAAAATACTCAAAGATGAAGATGTAATGTAAGCAAAGCATTGTATCTCTTTATGAAGAAGAAAAGGAAGTATCATATTATAACATTGCAAGAATAAAACTTGAGAATTGTTCTAGACCAAACAATTATTTATATCAGTTACAGTCTTTCTTTCACAAGTCTTTTCATCATACTGACCTAGAATTTATTTCACGGATACTTCACTAAAATATATTGACAGACATTTTTTTTTTTTTTGGTTACCTGCTCATTCACATTCTTGCTCTACAAACACCAGTCTACAGACTGAAAAGATAGTCATTGTTTAAAAAAATTTTTAGTAAAGAATGTTTCAGAATTTCAATGGCATTCACAGATGCTATTTTTAGTGTTTTCTACTGGACAACAAAAATAATACTAAAGTTTCAAAATAAAATAAATAGCCATACAGTATGCATTAATAGCAATAAAGTATACTTAAAATATACCTATTAAGTATATATTTTTTCAGTTTTTCATAAGTTTAGAATGTTGTATGAACCCACTGTATTTAGTTAAGCCACTGCATGGACAAATTCTTAATTATTCTTAATTGAAGTGATAGTTCCTGAAATACCCATCTGTTTTGCAGTGGGAAGAACTGTGTATAACTGCAGGGAGATAATAAAGTTCAATTACTCAAAACCAGATATTATAGGTTGCATTAATCAGATCTTTATATTCCCAACTCTTCGATTAGTTTTACCGTAAAAAGTGTTCTTCTAAAAAGAAAACCCTTTAGAGACAAAGAGAAAACCAGAAGAAGACTCATGGAAATACAAGAAAAAGGAAGAGACAAGGCAGAGATAGTAGTCTGAGAGACCAAACATGAAAGGATACTTCCATTAATTTTTCAAGCAACTTTCTTAGACTCATGAGGGGTCTTTTTGGAATAATTTATAAGTGTCCTCAGTAACAAAATGCATCTTCCGTTTCCTGGCTATTTCCCAGAACATTATTTTATGTTGAAAATTTGGGAGTTAGAGTACCTGTAGTTACACTGTTTTTCTAAAAGCAGAAGGATTTTCCCTAGGCAAAATAAATAAATAATGGGTTTGATCCCTGAATTCATATTAACCAAAAGAATAAACTATGCTTTCCTAGTACTTACAGAATACAACTTTCACACATTATAGGCATTTTTTAGCAGAAAGATAAAAACAGCTTCATATTTTAAATCCCCAAAGAAATTTTTCTGTCTAATATGACTAGTTCAAATGCAAGATTTATTAAACTGTAGTCCATATTTAAGTTCTGAAGTTTTAGCAAAATTCACATATTAGTTCAATGTGAATTATTGAATATTATCCTTCAGCTCACTCTTTCCTAGCTTAATTTTAATATAATATTAATTCATGAGTTTGCTATGCTATATATGTTTTCAATATACTTTAAGATAAAATAATTTTTAATTTGAAAATACATTTTATACTTGGAATGCTGTCTACGGTGGTATATTTAGGAAACCAGTTTTTGGTAGGAAAAATGTTAATTCAATCCACTGTGTACACAGGTAAAATCAAAGAGGTATGTGACACACAGGTCTTTTGTCAGCAAGAAGAAAGATGTATATACTAAAACATGCATTGAAGAAAATCTTGTACAGGTGCCAAAATTTTAATTCAAAGTAATGGAACTGAATGTCACATCCATTCTCTGAAGAAATCTCTAATAGATTAGAAAGATGTGGTACATTCTTCATGAGTATCAGTGCATGTGTATTATACATGCACTATATGTGTGTGTACACACATGTGCACATGCATGCATAAGCATGTGTGTGTGCACACATTTCATAAGTATTACAGCTTTCATCCCACATTAGCATAGGTAATAAAGAGTTAACTCTAAATGACTTTAATCATATCTGAATAAGAAACTCAAAGATAATGCCTACATTGCTGCTAGAATGTTAAATGTTCTTATATAAATTTAAGGTCAAAGAGATGAAATAAAGATTAGGCACTTACATTTCTACCTAGATTGTCAAAAGCTACTTAAAAAAGATAATTCACATTAAATGCACGGTTATAAATTCTATTAAAATAACTCGCTTTAAGTTGTATTTTGCATCCAGATTTTTAAAATTTTTATTAATAAAACAATGTTCCTTTAAAAAACCTATAGTGGTAATTTGTGGCATTTTATGATGCCATTTAAACCATACCTTAACTTTTCACCAAATGAACAAAGTATGTTAAACAAAACATAGGGAGATATTTAAAATACTGAATGTATAACTATTAGATCACAATAAAATATACAGATCTACTTCATTAGTCAATTTCCATCTGAAAAAATCTACAATTTCTGGAAAACCCTAGTCTCTCTCCCTCCCACCCTACCCCATGTGCATTGAATAATTCATAGGATCCTATAATTTCCATAATAAATATATCTCTCAAACTCTGTTGTACTCTCTTACAATTTTTTAAGTGAATAAATAACCCTGATTACGGCACTCCATTGCTCAAACTCTTTTAAGGACACGATTGGGGGACAGCTTCTTTACTCTCATGTCTGCCGACCCTTACGTCTACACCTTCCACAACTCGCCCATACACCAGCCCCCACGGTTATGCAGACATACTGTACTCTGCTCTCGCACGCAGAGTCTTTTTATAAGCTGTCCTCCCGATTTATAATGTTCTTTCCCCGGCTTGTTTTGTTTGCTTGCTAATTATTGTACAAACCAACTCCAAATTCAACTCCTCTGTTAAGCCAACACCGGCTTTAATCACCATTAATCAAGCAGAGGACAGTACCCGCCGTTTCGGATCCTGAATTGATATCATTGTCAACAAATCATCCCTCTCTCCACGTCTCTCTCTTTCTTTTCTAAAGGCAGTGGATAATTTAACCATCAAAAGCATGAGCAACTAGAATTTTTTTGGGTACAGATGAGTATGTGGACCTTTTCCTCAACCTACTCCCACCCTCCAGTCCCCTCCATGACCACTGGCTAACGACTGTTCATTTTGTTTCTATGAATTTGGCTACACTAGTCCCTTTAAAAAGGTGGAATCATACAGTATTTGTCTTTTTGTGTCTGTTTTATTTCACCTAGAATAATGTTCTCAAGGTTTATTCGTGTTATAGCATCTGTTAAAAATTTCCTTCCAAGGCTGAACAATATTCAATTGTACATGTATATCACACATTGTTTATTGATTCATCTGTCAATGGACACATAGGTTGTTTCTATCATTTGGCCATTTTGAATAATGCTGCTATGGGCATGGGTGTACAAATACCCTTTGAGTCCCTGATTTCAATTATTTGGGGTAAACATACCAAAATGAAATTATTGTGTTATATGATAATTCCATTTTTAATTTTTTGAGTAGCCACCCAAATGTTTTTTCACAATAGCTACACCATTTTACATTCCCATCAACAGAGAGCAGTTCCATTCTCTCTACATAATTGCAAACATCTCAGGAACAATTGTTATTTTCTGCTTTTTGCTTTTGTTTTTGTTTTTTTTTTGGATAGTAGCCATTCTAATGGATGAGGGATGGTATCTCATTGCACTGCATTTTGATTTGCAATTCACTAATGATTAGTAATGTTCAACATCTTTTCATGTGATTGTAAGCCATTTGTGTATCTCCTTTAAAGAAATATCTATTCAAATCCTTTACCCTTTTTAAATTAGGTTGTTTGATTTTGTTATTGCTAAGTTTTAGGGGTTCTCTATATATCCTGAATATTAGTACTCCATCAGATATCTGGTTGCAAATATTTTCTTCCCTTATGTGAGTCTTTAATTTACTTTATTAATAGTGCTTTTTATCTATATTAAATTTATTGGGTAACATTGGTTGTTAGTACCTAATGGTACCTAGATTTTGAGATTGTTGGAATGAATAAATAAAACATCACAGAGATGGATACATGGTAAGTGTAAAAGAAGTCCTAGCTATTTTGTTAATTTATAATTATCAAAGTGCTTACATGTTGTCATAAATCACTTTTTAAAAAACATACAGAACACAATTAGAGAATGAAAGACAAAATGAACTGAAGGTGTTTTTCTGAAGGTTGTGTGCTTCCATCGTTTTATCTATAAGGAAACTGAGGCATGGGGAAGTTAAGTAACTCACCTGACAGCCTACAGTTCAGCGTTATGAAAGTGTGAGAACTACAATTTCATTCAGTAATCTTTTTCTTTCATTTACTCTCACATATTCCAAATATATTTATTGAACTAATTTTGATGTTTGCATATAAGCCCATTTTAAATACATTAACTGTAGGACTTCACTGTCCCCCCCGCCCCCACCATCACTAGAATCTGGGCTTCCTCAGGACAGCAATGAAGTGAGCTATCATGAACACTTTAAAAAGTTCCTTGGTGATTGGTATGTATCACTACATATGGTAAAATAAATATCTATATTCATTTTAGTGTGCTTTAGAAGAGTTCCTCATTGCACATCTAAACCACCTTTGTGGTATGATTTAACTTCCTAATGTCTTGACTTTAAAGTGATTTGTCTCTCAGATGCACACTATCATCATTAATATCCAGAACTCACTGAGCGCATGGTTCTGTAAAATTCAATGCATTTCACAAGATGCGTGTTCCTTCCGCCTTTCTTTTCTTTCATAAGTTCCTCAAACAGATACCTTCAAATTCTTGTAAATGTAACTATGAGGAACCAAGAAACTCCTCTCACATGATACTCTTTAAAAGAACTATTCTGAGACTAGACTCTATACAGGCTCTTAGAGGTTATCTTGAATTATATTTTCTAAGAAATTCTATTTTAGAAAGGCTTTTTTCATTCAAGTTTATGGTAATCAAGTTTATGGCAATTAGCATATCTCCTTTCCCTCATTCCTATTATTTTTTACTTCCAACATTCCAACCATAACTAGGATACAGATAGCTATGTAGCAAGATATTTACATTTAGATAAGTAGATAGGTAGATGATAGATAATAGATAGATAGATAGATAGAATCCACCTTCTCAGAAAAACTATTAATAAGCCCTTAGTTCCAGATTAACATAGGCAAGTTTACTTCTGCTCCCACAGCATCCAATGATAACTTCAAGTTTCTCACTTACCATATTAACAAGTGATTATTACTTATTAATTATACTTAATGATTGATACACACATGTTGATTTTTGCAGTGTCAGCACTTGGCTTAGAGCCTGAGGTATTGCATACACATCATTTTAAAAATCTAAACTGTAGACTAAATTTTCTAACACTGAACAACTATTTCCTAATTTGTTTTACAATTAAGTCATTTTATCAGTCTCATAGTAAGATCATCAGACATTATATTTGAAACCAGTGAATTCTTCTATTGTGAATGTTAAAATGTTTAAGGCTAGTGATGTACATGTATAGATGCATGATTAAACCTCATATGAGATTTAATAATTTTCTTACTTGGTTCGTAAATAGCAAAGTGAATGCAATTAGCAATATATGGTGCTCACTTGATTAAAAATTGTTTCTCATTTAAGCTAATAATAATTACCTTCATTGATGGAACAATTAGTGTGTGCTAGGCAAGTTTTTTTATAATTGCACTGAATCTTTGCCACATTTTTATTATGCTATTTTTATTGGTGAGGGATTTGAGGATTAAATAAGTTAGATAATATGCATATTATCCATTTTTCCCCCTAAAGCTCATCTTTGAGTAATATTCTTTTACTAA
Organism: Lyroderma lyra; assembly: GCA_004026885.1. NCBI lineage: Eukaryota > Metazoa > Chordata > Mammalia > Chiroptera > Megadermatidae > Lyroderma > Lyroderma lyra. The sequence continues at coordinate 76,402 of PVJL010000959.1, forward strand.
CGTGATAAAATTATATCTACAGTTGGCTTAAATATACCAGTATGGTAAATCAGTAAGCTAGTTTCCTACCTTACTTCAAAGCCAAAGCCTCAGGCTACACAGGGTGTTCTACTGCCCTCAGGCACACACACACACACACACACACACACTGGCTGACTTCATCTCTTCCCCCTCCTGCCCTCATACATCCATGGCGTCTAAGCTGATGTCTCTGTTATTCTCCAGATGTGCCAAAATCACCCGTGCCACGTGGTTTACATTTATTTGAGCCTAAATGCTCTTACACATACACGTATCTTCATGATCATTTGACCTATTTCGTGTGTGCAATGAAACTTCATTGACTGTCCAAGTATAAATAGCAAGTCTCACCATCACCTTTCCTTATCGTGCCCGTCTTCTGTATTTTCCCAGCACATTTATTACTTGACATGTTTAGTCTTTTTATTTTCTTTTATATGTCCTCTCCCTAGATTTTAGGCTTGAAATGGTAAGGATTTTTGTCGGTTTGGGAATACTATATCCCTAAGACAGAGATGAATGTTTAGTCACAATAGATGCTCAGATAGTACTTGGGGAGTGAATTGATAAATAAGTGAATAATGTGATAGAATGAAATGCTTAAAGTCTATAATAAATTTCACAGCAAATAGTTATCAGTACAGAATTGATTATAGTAAAAAGCTAAATAATTAACAAAACAATTGTCTTTCGAAGTCAGATAGGATTAAGTTGATATTCATCCCTGTTCTATGTTTCATTCACTATGTGACCATAGCGGGCTAGCAGATATGTTTGTCAAGTTCTGTGCCTCTAAGGTATAATGCCAATAATTTCTTCACAGTCTTATTTTGAGTGTTACATGAGAAGACATAGGCCAGTTAGTGGTCTTTCCCGCTTTCTTCGCTGTACCCTGTAGGGTAAGATACACATACGTGAAAGTGATACAGAATTTATCTTCCAAACCAAAGCTCCTTACGAGTGAAAGGGGGCACTATTTATAATTATAGTGAGATGACAGACATACTATGGACTGCCCCAAGCAAACCAGAACATAGGATTAGCCTACCTAATAGGTACATATAAACTCAGATATATATAAAAAAAGTTAAAAGCACCCGATTGTGCTGGTCATAGTGGATGGACGCTTGGCATCGTTTACATTGTTTCTAGAGGCTGGAGCATTAAAATACTTTCCCAAGACTCTTTCACAAGTTTCTGAGTACGCATTAGGTTTTGCCAGTTAAATGCACAGCATGAGATCTACTAACACAAGGCAGAAGTACAGGGGAGACCATGTGTTCTCTGCGTTAGCTGTTACAAGGCGAGCACAGTGATGAGATATCAGAATCAGGTGCCTGTGTCTATGACCGACTAACTGCGCCGGTCTTGAGAGGAAGCGGCTGCCCTGTTGGCTTTGTGGTCCTCAGACTCAGCCACAGTGTTACTTTTTGAAGTCATGAAGAGACACCAGCTCCCTGGCAAGCTGATTGTGCCTGAAGTGGTTCTGATAGGCCGTTAAGTGATGGGTAAGCATTTAAGATCTCATATAACATCTCTTCCTGCTAGTAAGTGCAGGGAGCTTTCTGTTCCTTGCAACTGAAAGCAAACTAACATATCAAGGTGCACCAAGACCCTCTAGATGCACAGGGCTGCCCCTCCACTTACTGCTAATGCAGTCATTCTAAGTGGACTTCACCAATCTGCCTACAGAGCACATTAATGAATGCTGACATCTGTCTTCACCTTAGTCATGAACCTAGAAGAATTAGCACTACAATCAGCTGCTCCTCAAGTAGTTTTACTTCAAATACATCTGTTATGAACAAACATTTCTGGGAGAAATAATATTACCTGTTGAATTACATGGAAAAGGCAGGCAACACCATTAACATTCTTATCTAATCTTAAACAGTTTTTCTTTTTAAAAATGTTTATTAAATTGTTTCCATGTCTTGGCCACCATGAATAATACTACAATGAACACAGAGGCATATATATCTTTATGGATAACTATTTTAAGGTTTTGGGGGTAGATACCCAGAAAAAGGATTGCTGGGTCATATGGTAATTCTATTGTTAATTTTTTGAGGAAAATCCAAACTGTTTTCAACAGTGGTTGCATCAACTTAATGTATGTTCCCACTGGCAGTGTATGAGTGTTTCTTTTTCTCCACATCTTCTCCAATACTTGCCATTATGTGTCTTGCTGATAATGGCCACTGTAACAGGAGTGAGGTGATATCTCATTGTGATTTTGATTTGCATTTCCCTAATAGCTAGTACAGCTGAGAAAGTTTTCATACTCGTGTATCTGTTGTCTATTTGTATGTCTTCTTGGGAAAAGTTGTCTGTTCAAATCCTCTGCCCATTTTTAAATTGGATTGTTTGTTTCTTGTTGTTCAGTTGTACTAGTTCTTCATATATTTTCAATATTAGCTGCATACAAATATCTTCTCTTATTCAGTTGGTTGCCTTTCCGTTTTGTTGGTGGTTTCTTTTGCTGTGCAGAAGATTTTTTTAGTTTGATGTATTTCCATTCATTTATTTTACCTTTTACTTCCCTTGCTGTTGAGGTCAAGTGTATAATATCCTCTCTAAACCCAAGGTCCGTAAGTTTAGCACCTATATTTTCTATCATGCAATTTATTGTTTCAGGTCTTATATTTAGGTCTTTTATTTAATTTGAGTTAATTTTGGTATATGATGATAGATGGCAGTCTAGTTTCATTATTTGACATGTGGCTTTCCAATTTATGACAAACCTGAGCTACGATCATGCTTAATGGTTAGAAATCGAAAGCTTTTCATCTGCAATCAGGAGCAAGACAGGATGTCCCCTCTCACTACTGTTAGTCAACACAGTATAGAAGTTTTAGAGCAACCAAGCAAAAGAAAGAAAAAGCATCCAAACTGGGAATAAAGTAGTCAAATTTTCACTTTTTGCACACGACCTGATTCTTTACATAGAGAACCCTAAATACCCCATCAAAAATTTATTAGAAACAATAAATAAATAAAATAAAGTTGGAGGACACAAATTCAATGCACAAAAATCCCCTGCACTCCTATACACTAATGATTAAATTTCAGAAAAAAAGAAAAAAAAATTTTTTTGCAATTGCAACAAACAGCATAAAATACCTAGGAATAAATATAACACAGGATGTGAAGGATATATACACAGAAAACTGTAAGACATTATTAAAAGAAATGGAAGAAGATCCAGAGACAGAGAAAGATACTCCATGTCCGTGGAGTGGAAGAATCAGCATAGTTAAAATGGCAATACTACCCCAAGCAGCATAGAGATTTAACACAATCTCTATCAAAATATTTTCCAATGGCCATCAGAGCTGTCACTGTTACCAAGGCTAGGACACCTCACTGAGTTGTTTGTATAGGGTTGCCAATATAACCACACTGTGGCAAGTTCAATAACTTAATTGTCAGATTTTGAATATGATGACAGCTCTGATGGCCATTCCAGAAAAAGAGTTCCAAACTGCTTTGAAGGGTGGACTAGGCGCTGGCATCAGTGCACAGCTTCCCAAGGGGAGTCCTTCCAAGGTGACCGTAGTGATAGTCAGCAGCGAGGTACGTAACACTTTTTTTAGGATGAGTTCACGAAATTAACTGTCTGTCCTCATATATTTATTAGATTTTGTTTAAGTGAGGGGTCTTTTGAAAGCTTTATTGTTTAAAGCTTAAGATTAACATATACATAAAAAGATCATACACAATATTTCAGATTTTCATGTTTGAGATCAAGTGTTAAATCTGCAGATAGAAACAGCAGAGTCTCCATGAAACTGTTTATATTTTTGTGAATTTTGTAACTCTGTGAAATGATGAGCAGTGCCTTTCAATAATTTAATATTTCAGTAAACTATTTTAGCCTTAGGTGAAGCTGAGTCAATGAGTATTTACTATGGCCTATGTGAAGATCCCACAGTCAGAAGACTAAAGCTGTTTGGGGCCAGTTTCTTTGCTTCAAGATTGAATGAAATCCAATCGTGCCTACACTATGATTACAGATATGTAAAATTCACGAATGCAAATAGACAACAGTTGGAAGGGAATAGAAATGTCACTGTAGTTGATTTGATAGCACGGTAGGATTTGGAATATTTTAATTTTGTTTTCTGTCTTGTTATTGGACAATAAACACCAATAAAAGTTATAGTGAATTAACTTCTCTCTAGAGTTTCACCCCAGAAGTTAACTTTGATTGTACCTGTATATTTACTATACACGAGAGCAGGGCTGGGGAAACAATTTTAGGGTGACTTTCTGAATAATAAAATAGCTAGTTCACAGTGACACTTGGAGATGTAGCCCTTGCCCTGAGAAAGTCAACCCACATCTGTACTAGAGCAACCACCTGAGGTATACAGTCTGATCAAGTATCTTCCTGATATCTGCAGCACTAATTCAATGATGGTCAAGCTATAAATGGGAAAATGAAGGTCCCAAGAACACGGAGGCTCACATCGACCAAATGGTTCTCTGACTAAACCCGATAATAGGAAAATGAATTAATATAATACCACTACAGGCAACCTCTTTTAGGTTAACCAAGCCAATCTATTAAAAGGAGGCACTTTAAGTAAAGGACTTTCCTACAGGTAAAGATGTAAATAACAACACATTATTTCTCTTGGCATGTAAACACGGATAAGAAAGCGCAAACTGGGCAAGAATATAAAGGGGAAAAGAAGGTCATTAAAATTGAATTATATTGCCTCGGGCTTACACAAGCGATTTCAAAGACGCAATGACCTCTTTCACAGAAATTGTAGAAAATAAAAATCAGACTATTTCCTCTCTAAGAAGTTTCAGAAAGTTTGTGTGTCAAATAGTATTATGCCTTTAGGACTACATATTTTACTGAAGAACCAAGTAAACACCCCTGAGGACTTCAAATATCTTTGATTTACTTTAAAAAATTTTTTTTGAGGAAATTACTTTCCTATAGACACCAGGCCTTTCAAAACATCTACTGAAAATAAAACGAATGAAACATTCCATGATTTTTTTTCTCGATCACCAAAGTAATACAGAAAACCACTAGCAAGAGTAACCCATTTGGGGGCGTTCCCTGGTGGTGTAGGGCTAGGCTGCGGCGCTCTCAATGATGCGGCCTGGGTTCGATTCCCAGCCAAGGAACTACCCTTGCCCTCCCCGCCAAAAAGAGTAACCCATTTTAAAGGCAAAACTTTCTCAGGCCGAGCTTTATACTATTGGTCTGTACTTTACTTAGTGATATCTGCCATTGAGTAACTGAACTCTACCAGGGTCAACAACTCTGCTAATAAACACCAACATTAGCTTCTAAGCTTTGTATGTCCAAGTTCAATACTGTACTTACACAGTACTAAAAAGTTCAAGTATTCCTTAATTTTATTCTGAAAGCAGTTTTAGCTTCCTTAAGCAGTCTTTCTGTGAAAATATATACTGTACCTAATATGAGTTCAATGATTCTTCATGAATATGTAGTTCAAAATCTCGAGAATAAAAATTTAAATACAATTAAATTATGTGCATAAAATTCTTCACTGCTCTCCCATGTGGAAAAACATATTTTAACATATATTCTTAGACCACATCACAGACTTTCTTAGTGCTAGCCAATCTTTAATATTGACAAATAATTTAAAATTATTTAGCAGCTACATTTCATATAGTCTCTTCCTTTACCTTATGAAATAACAGTACAGGTTTAATGTGTATTATTTTGGGATATTTAAAAAAATACAAGACAAGGATTCTCAGTAGATAACTGGGTACATGTCATACATAGAAAAATACAAATAAATTTTTCATGAAACAATTTAAAACTCATTATAATCCAATGGATATCCATTCACAGATAGAATGTTATATATATGTCAAGTATGTGAAAGAAACAAAATGTAGAAGTGTAAAACATTACCTGTTGGGTTGGAAATTTAAAAAAAAAAGTGTAATGGTGAGTTTATGAAGAATTTGAAATTTCAAATCATGTCAATTACATTATAAAATGGTATATTTAAAAAAAAATTTGGCCATATGATTAAATATTTTAATTGCATTCCTTGACTCAGCATTCACAATCTTATGCATTTTTCTATAAAGATAAATTACACTCTTCTATAAAGACAGGTGAAACAAGAAAGTTCTTTGCAATTTTTCTTTTATGTTCTTAAATTTATACATCGATGCATTTATTTCCATCAAAACTTGAGTGTCATATCAATGTCAACAATATAGAAGTATTAGGTAAATTAAAAATTCTCATCATCTACTGAAATCACATTTCTTACTATAAACTGAGCAATAATTTGGAAAATACGTTTATCACGATTTTTATATAAGCATATATGTATCTTTTTCAGAAAACTCTATTTTTCTCACTTACTGCATTTTTCTCAAAATAATATATTAAAATTGACCCCAGAGATTGGTTCACCATAATTTATTCATTATTTCCGTACTGACAGATATTCAGATTATTTTTGCATTTATTTTTTCTATTTCTAATAAAGTAGAATAAAAGTCTTTGTACCATATCATTTCTGTGTGATGACACTGCATTTTCTTTTTTGTATCAAGTCCAAAATGAGATTACTAGTTCAGTGGGTTGTATACATTAATGTTTAAATTGCTGATAGAAAAATTCCACAGTTTGAGTGATGTCTAATTAAATTTGATGGAGGTTATGGTTGTGCTACATTCTTGGCCACACTAAATATAATCAATCTTTCAGATTTCTGTCAATCTGTTGTGTTTTCCTTATTAAATAAGGTCTCATTGTTTGAATCATCTTGTCCTTGATGACGAATGAAATAGAACCTATTTTCATTAGAAAGCTATTTGCATTTTATCTTCCGTAAATTTCCTGATTATATCACTTGCTCATTTTTCTTGTGGCTATATTCTTCATTTCATTAACATGTATAATTTTGGGTGTGAAGTAGGAATATTAATGTGACAATTTTTGATAAACCAAATGCCAATGAAGTATATATAGTTCACTCAAATATTTTAATTCAGTTTCCATTTGTCATTGGACTTTGTAGTTTCATTACCACATAAAAAATGTAATTTTGTGTAACCTGTACTATACATATTTTCTTATACTTTAATATAATAGCTTTTCAGTTTCCTATATACTATAAAATGAAACTATTTATTTTCTTTCAAAGAACGAGTTATTTTTAGTTCTCAAAATGAATTCATTATGAAGAAGTTTCAATTTATCTGCAGAACTGGAAAAATGATTTTAAACAGAAATTCTTTCATGCATGTAGAGTTAATTTGACATTGAAAAATTATTTAAATATTTGAAATCAATAAAACTAGTTATTCCACTTTTCTTATGATTATGGCTTCTATATATTGTGAAATGCAAAATGATCTTGATTAAATTTAAAATTTTAAAACAATAATATTAACACAAATCACATTAATTAAACAACAATTAGTGGTTTGGCCTGGAATTAACGTGCCACGTGCAGTGGGAAAATGGGCCTGATGGCTATGGTTTCTTTCTTACTGAACTAATCCCTTCATTATGTCAGTGGATCATTTAACGACTCAATATTCTCAGCATCCTTGACTTCGGAAACTTTTACTCTATCTTCAGCATATTGTGATATCACTGTCACGTGTCCCCAAGGCATAATGACAAAGACCGTCTCTGTCATTCTGAAAATAGTCTGAAGATTTTAAAGTAATACTAACTGTGAAGTCACATGCTTTCAAGCACAAACAGAAGTCCAGACCCTAAAATCAGATGGTCATTCAATGATTTAGAACATGGTTCTTTATTTTATTATTCCTATTAAAACCAACACATGCAAAGTGTAAAGAGATGCACAAACAAAAAACTTCTGAAAGTCTGGAATAAGCCCAGGGACCACTTTGTAGGGTACTGATACGTGGGCTTCTCTCCTCCCCTTAAGATCTACAGTACAGCTGTGCAGATAAAAACCAGAGTAAAAACAGAATGCGTGTATTTCACACGAGCCACATACACACACTGCACTCTAGACATAATCTCAGAAGCCCTAAGGGAGCACATTAATCATGGCTATTTACCAGAAATGAAACTGAAGCTAAGAGAAATCTAATAAGCCCCCAAACCACATACTCATCGGGCGGGAGACTTAGGTTTCATCCCTAAGCGTATCTTCCAAAGCCTCTGTCTCTCTGCCCCCACCCCTGGAGCAGCAACTTCCAGCAGAGGCTCTGCTGTTGACCTGGTTCCTGCTCACTACATATGGCTTCATTTCACTGCCCTCGTATTTGCTGAAAAATGTTAGAAAAGGCAAACGACTTATTGAAGAAATGAGCCCATGGCAGCCCATTTGAATTCCAAAGCTCTTCCAAAACCCTGGCAATAACTTTAACTTTTCCCCCATATGTGTATGGCACCATATTGGTGAAAAACGATTTACAAAACATACTTTATCATAATTAACAGCAATATGATAATGCAGATGGCTTAAACCTACACAGGCACACAACGAAATGACATCAATGCAGACACACAAAATAACAGCAAAGATCAGACTGGCATGCTTAGTTCCCTGCATTTTAACCTAAATTGGATTCAGTGGTACTTTCAGCAAAACTCCCTCCTGCTTTCCACCTGAAAGCAGATGGAGGCAGACCACATCATGAGTTCAGTCCTTTCAAATTACAATAGTTTATGATGCTCATCTGCATTTTAATCAGATACAAAGGACTCATTACTGAAATGCAAGAAAGTCTATTTTCAGCACCTGGAAACGCATCAGAGAGCTAATAGCCAATAGAGTAAAATATGTTGCACATTTTTACTTTGAACCTTTTCTCTTCAGTCTACGATGGTTGTCCAGAAAGATCCAGCTATAAATGCCCCTATTTTTTTATAGTACATGGCTGGATACTTTGGAGACAGCCCCTGGATAATATTATATAGATAGACGGGTCACTAATTTTATTAAAAGCTGCCTATAATCCTTTCAAATAAGGACAAAGGGGTGATTTAATGCTCAAAAACAATTTTTATTAGAATTCAACTCCTGTTTTAAAAGGTGTTTAACAAATTTAATAAAATAATTTAAAGTATCTTTTATTCTAATAACAATGTAAATTGAGCCTTGCATCTATTACAACCTTCATTAGATCATATAATAATTGATCAGCATGCATTCAGATCCAGGAAACCAAGTAAGGAACCTGAATAGTATTTCTATAGCTAAATAGTATTTTGTGGTAGTATTTTTGTGGCATAGTATTTTGTGTCAGGTCTGTGATAGAATCTTTTCATTTTACTTTTCAGAGGATGCTATTTAGTTATTCACTTTTCTTAATTTTCTCGGTAATTCAAATTACGTATCTGCACTTTTTAAAATGGAAAATTAATATATTACCTTTTTAACTTTTTTGGACTTTGCTACTTTATTGTTAAAAATAGCAAATAGAGAATATTGTCAACAAATTAGTAATACCTTATTTTTGCACTAAATTACACAATCTTTCAATATATACATTTACTTATATTTTTAAATAAAATTATCTTGATCTTTTTAGAGTAGTATGTAAAAGACATAGTAGGAATTCAGCCATATAGAGAAAAAGTATATGTTGGGAGAGAAAATAAATGCAAAGAGAGCTTTAAGTCTAACATTTATTTCACTAGTTGAAGTTAATTGGAGTAAATCTCAAAGCACATATAGGCCTCACTCTTAGTAAAAAGAGAGCAGAGGGGATTTCATAGCACAACAGGAGGGGCTGTAATAGAATACAATCCACATTCTTACATTAGAAAACTTGAATTCCTTTTCGACTTAGTCACTTACTCACTGTGTGCTTTTGAACATGTCGTTTCGCCTCACTGAGACACAGTTTCCTTAGCTGTAAAACAAACATTTACCTCCCCAAATAGTTGTGAGTGTAATATTACACTAGACTCTCAGTTAACCAGCACACACGCTGGATAAATTTGATATTGTTTCTTCAAATTTTTTGCCAGTTGTTTGAGAATGCTGGTTGCTTGAGAGTGCTGGTTGCTTAAGTTCTGGTTAACAGAGACTTGTGTGTGTGTGTGTGTGTGTGTGTGTGTGTGCACGTGCATGCGTTTAAAACTGTTCAGCTAGAGAACTTAAGTATGATATCATTTTGCCTTCCTGTGGAGGTGGGGTCACTACCAAGACATTCTAAGGTCTCCTGTACATTTTTCAGTTTTTACTTTCTATATGTTCCTAATCAATGAGAGACACACGTACAAGATTATTATTGCTATATTTTAAAATATATTGAGGTTTGCTTTTTTTTCCCCCCTAGGACATGGTCACTCTTGGTGAATATTTAATGTACTCTTGAGAAGAATGTATATTCTGCTCCTTTGGTGGAGTACTCCATAATTTTCAGTAGGTCTTATAGATTGGGATTTGATGTCTCAGTTCTATAACCTGCTTCTTTCACTGGGACAAAATGTAAACCATACCTCCGATGTTGAGAGTGGTGTAGGTGGGGATAATAGCCTGCTTCTCACTGAGTGACACTTTCACTTTAGGATCTGAGAACTTGATACATAGGTATGTAACAGCCACTGCTCTCCTCAGTTTGCCTTCTCAGCATGGACCCACCACCACAAAATCTGGGGCAAGGATGGTTGGAGCTTTTGTCCTATGAGTATGGACTGGGCAGAAGAAGGGAGCCTCTACTTCTCAGCTGTACCCACCCAGAACTTATGCTCAGTAACAGGTAACGAATTGAAGGATGAGAAATTATCATGTCTTACCTTCCTGAAGGAAGCCCAACTGGGAGATTTAGGGGAAAGGAGCCCAGTGTTTTTGGTTCTTTCTGTCTGGAGTATAGTTTACATTTCACTATGCTGGAATAGGGTTGGCACAGGCCTTGGGTAAAATACCACAGAATCACAGTTCTCACCAAATTTTAGATTCTCTTAAATTAATGGTTCTTCATTAGCTGTGATCCCATGGAGATTCTTCCACAGAAAAATAATACTTTTTCAAAGTTGAATTTTGTACATTTTCATATGTCCTTTTTCAATAGTGCTGGCACTACCATTGGGAAGGAGCATTGTTTTTTACTCTATTGTGAATTATTATATTGTGAGTCACAATATGAATTATCATCAATAGTAATGATAATATTATCAGGTAATAAAATGCCATGTTTCAAAATACTTCTCAGATTCCAATGAATCAATACAAAAAAACTGTACTTTGGGATGCTGTTAGTCATTTTGTGGTTATTCCTACTAATGATTTACAGAGCCCATCAGAAACTCTTCCCATAAGCATTGCTTGTGGACCCCCAACTGGCCCATGGGTGTTTCCAACACTCCACATGCCTCATCCTCACTTCAGGTCTGGCTACCAGCATGTTCCTATGGACAGCAAGAGAGAGCCTTTGCACTGTACAAACGACTGGCTGCAACACCTTACTGAACCGTTTACACAGTGCTGCCGATGTAAGCACACGCTCACACGTTCACAATCCTAATTGTCAGACTCTGGGCCCAATGACAGCTCTGATGGCCATTCCAGAAAAAGGGTTCCAAAAGTGCTTTGAAGAGTGGACTAGGCACTGGCATCAGCACATAGTTTCCCAAGGAAAGTACTTCAAAGGTGACCATAGTGATATTCAGCAATGAGGTGTGTAGCCACCTTTCCTAGGATGAGTTTGTGAAATTAGCTGTTTGACCTTGTCTGTAAGCCTTATGATAACCCAAAACCAAAAACCTACAGTAGATACACAATATAAAAAAAAAAAAAATCAAAGTACACAGATACAGCAAATCAAGAAATAACAAAGGAATTCAGCAAAAGAAATGAACGAGAAACTGATTAGTAAGATGGCAACAATAACTTCTTACCTTTTGAGAATTATTTAAATGTAAATAAACTCTACTCAAAAGACACAGAGTAACTGAATAGATATATAAAAATAGTGACTGGATGGATATAAAAATACATGCTGCTTACAAGAGACTCACTTCAGCTTCCAGGATATACATAATCTGAAAGTAAAGAGACAAAAAAAGGCAGTCCATTCAAATGGAAACAAAAGGAGACCAAGAGAAGTTGTATCAGAAAAATGAACTTTAAGTCAAAACCTTAACAAGAGGGAAAAGAAGTCGTTTTATAATGATAAAGGGGTCAATGTATCAAGAGGAAGTAACAATTATAAATATATAGGCACCCAAACTTGCAGAACCTAAATATGTTAAATTTATTAATAGATCTGAAGGTTGAAATAGACAGTATTGCCCTAATGGTCGTGGGCTTCAATACCCACTTTCCACAAATGGATAGATCATTCAGCCAGAAAATCGGTAAAGAAATAATGAACTTGAACTATACTTTAGATCATGATATATATAGAATATTCTTTCTCAAAGCAGAAGATACATTGTTCTCAACACACAGGACATTCTTTGGGATAGAGCATATGTAAGGTCACAGAATGAGCCTGAACATGTTTAGGAATATTGAAATAATATTAAGTATCTCTTATGATCACAATGATATAAAACTAGGAATCAATGACAGGAAGAATGTTGAAAAACTCACAAATACACGGCAAGTAGACAATACACTCAGAAAAACTAGTCCATCAAAGCATAAAGCAAAAGGGAAATTAAAAAAATATATGTTTATACAAATAAAAATGGAAACACAATATACCAAAGCTTATGAAATACAGAAAAAGAACTTCTAAGAGGAAAATTTATAGTGATAAACACCTACATTCAGAAAAAAGTATCTCAAATAAACAGCCTAATTTTATATTGCAATGAACTATAAAAAGAACAAATTAAGCTCAAATTTAGTAGAAGGAAGGAAATAACAAAAACAGAGCAGAAGTAAAGGCTAGAGAAAAATAGAAATGAACAATAAAACTAATAGATGGTTTGAAAAAATAAAATTAACAAAGCATAAATAAATAAAATGACAGAGAAGATTCAAATAAAGAAAAACAGAAATAAAAGAGTCACTACAACTGATGCCACAGGGGGAAAAATGTACAGAAGAGACTATGAACAATTATATAGCAACCAATTGGACAACATATACGAATGCATAAATATCTAGGAAAATACAACATAAATTTCTAGAAAATTTTCTAGAAAAAGACTAACTCATGAAGAAATAGAAAATCTAAATATACTTATAACTAGTAAGATGATTTAATCACTAATGAAAATCTCCCAACAGAGAAAAGTCCAGGACCAGACACCTTCACTGATAAATTCTACCAAGCACATAAAGAAGAATGAATGCAAATCCTTCCCCAAGTCTCTCAAAACATTGAAGAGAATAGTTCTAAACTCATTTTAGAAGATCAGCATTATTCTCAGAACAAAACTAGATAAAAACATTACAAGACATTACAAGAAACCACAAAACACATGCAAGACATTATAAGAAAAACATGGCAAGCTAATATCCCTGATAAACATAAATGCAAAAATCCTGAACACAATACTAGCAAACCAAATTCCACAGCACATTAAGAAGATCATATGCCATGTCCAAGTGGTATTTATCCCTGTGATACCAAGATGGTTCAATACACACAAATAAATTAACATGATACACATTAACAAAATAAAGGATAAAAATCATACAGTCAGCTCAACATTTGCAGGAAACACGTTTGACAAAATTTAACATCCATTCATAATGAAAACTTTCAACGAATTAGGTATAGAAGAAATATACTTCAATATAATAAAGGCCATATAACGGCAAGCACACAGCTAACACCACACTCAGTGGTGAAAAGCTAAAGGCTTTTTCTCTAACATTAGGAAGAAGACAGAATGCACTTTTGACACTTCTATTCAGCATAGTGCTGGAACTCCTTATTTGAACAATATTACATGAAAAAAATCAAAAGCATTTCAATTGGAGAAGAAATTAAAATGTCTCTTTTTGCAGATGATCTGATCTTATATATCTACATATCAAATTAAATATATAATTACACTTCTTCCAAAGTTCAAAATCAAAGTGTAAATACAAAGTGTATTTGTTATGAATTAGCCATAAATTGTGATCTAGTCTTTAAGGCTTTAAAAAGGAAGCTATTGTTGTTTCTAATTATGCAGACAAAAACTGCCAAAAAATCATTTTCATCACAAAACTTAAACAGGTTGCATTGTAATTAAGTTGCTATGATTATCATGAAAGCTTATCAAAGAAATTAATTTTGTCTATCTTTTCCCAAACCTTTCTACATAATATTATATAGTGATTTTTACAAGACACAAATTTAATCATGTGACTAAGAAGACTAAATCTCTCCTTTAGTACCTTGTTTTCAGTGCCTCCGGTGTCTAAATATATAAACCTTAACCTCCCTGTAGGCAAAGATGTCCTGATTACATCTTTTGATATTTTTAGTGATGTTCAATGATATTTACATGATAAAATAAATGATGTTCTTTGTATATAGCATTTATTTAGCCAGAGAATGTTTAATACTCTAAAATAAATAAATAAATGCTCACTGACAGAGGCGAGAAATCTATAAAGAGAGAAAGCAGATATATTTCCTTTGAAGAATATACCATATACAAAAATAGTATAAGTACACCTCTCCTTCTTCACTGCATACAAATGAAAACTAGCAAGGGGAGGGTCTTCTTTATCCATTTCCATCCCTATACATAGTTTTGAAATCCAGGGCTCACATTTCCAGCCTCAGAAACTAGAGTAAAACCCATAGGTCCCGTGAGCCCATTTCTTCACGTCTATAAAATACAGATAATGCAAGTATACATCTCTGAGGCTGGCTGATTGAAGTAAAAGAGGTAAGATGTGTAAATTTATACACATAGGGCCCGGCACATCATGTGCCTTCAGAAATGTCAACTATGACCATTTTCATTTTGCTGTGAACATTGTAGTTTACGTTCTAGCTCTTCAATGCGAACAACCTGTTCACACAAGCAAATACCTGTCTGCAAATGTTTGCTAAATCAACCCAAATGACATCAAGGTTTTGAAGCATTTGGAACCATTATGAACTTGTATTTTATTTGATTAAGCCTGGAAAACAAATTAATAATGCCAAGTGAAAAATAAGTGTGGTTGCTGATTGTTGCTATCTGCCGAAGCATAGGACCTTACATTGTTATGGTGCTTTAACGTTTACGGATTAGTGTCACAAATCTCAGCTCAACAGAGGGTTGACAGCACAGATATTTTTAAAAGTGAGGGACGGGGGTGGGGCAAAGGAAAGTTAAATTATTTCCTAAGTTCACAGAGATAGAAAGTGCTCATTTCCATTAGAGAATCCTGTTAAACAATCTTAGAAAAATAGAGTAAAAATATCAGAAGGTAATTTTGAGGACAAATAAAGAAAAATGTATACAGTTTGCTTCAGATAGTATCTACAAAATATTTTTATTCATTCAAAAATATTTCTCAAACACTAAACACTCTTACTGTGAACTTGGCTGCCTCTGTGAATAATGCAGACAGTCTTTATATTAGTGAAGATTAAAAACCAAACCAAACCAAACCAAACAACCACCACCAAATGTAAATGGATCATACATGTTACGAGTTCAATGAAAGCAGCAAACAGGCGTCATGAAAAAAGACAAAAGGCACATAGATGAATGGGTGGAAATTATTCCAGAAAGGATGAGCAGGAAATACTACCTGTCAGATGTGAAACTGAAGCTAAGACACGAAGAGGACACAGAGGGTAAGCAGGGAACGCACGGCACACAGAGGAAGACAACTGCAGCCAGTGCTTCGTGATGGGCTAGAGACCGGCCAGCGTTTGGAGAGCTGGAAGCCTGATTTCCAGGCCTGAACACAGCGAGGAGAGGGGTCCGGCGGCGCCTGAGTGAGCGGAAGGACGTTCAGCGGGGACATTTTGCAGGAAGTTTAGACTTCGTTTTTAGTCTGATAGAAACCTCGTAATGGCCTTGAACAGGGCAATGGCATGATACTGACATTACAGTCAGCAAGGGAGTCAACTGGGAGGCTTTCGTGGTGAAAGAGACTTTTTTAGAAAAAAGAACTGACAGGCTAGATCAATTAGCGGTATAGTATGAGGAAAAGGAGGAAGGTATAATGACTACCTTTTTTTTTTTTTTTATTTGCGGATAATGTCATGGATTGATTGGGGCAAATGGGAAAGAACAGGTTCAAGGCAAGAATCGGACTTAAACTAAGAAGGCAAAGGCAGTATAATGTATCATCCAAACAGGCACAGTTTCGAGAGTAATAGAAGAGGAGTTTCAATAATTAATGACAATTGGAATAAACTGGGGTTGTCTCCTTTGAACACAGGCTCCCAAGTGGTGGTACGCGTACCCTTGGGGGGTACATGCTGGGCCACTCAGGGGTATGCAAAAAATAATCAGTAATGGTGAAAAAAACAACTAAGGCAAAAAATGCAAAGCATTAGTTATGGAACAATAAATGTTAAGTTTATGGAGACACTTCACAATTAGATCACATCAGAGAATGATGATTGGTGAGGGCGTGGCTGTGAACCCTCCCCGCAAACTGCTCTCCTACCCATCAGTTTCCAAACCAATCCATTTGTGACATTTCCAGAGCTTCCCCAAACATATAAATACATCCCTAGCCAGACTGTTTAATCAGTTCAGTTGTTGACTGAGTAAGTGTGTTGTCTTTAATAGTGATTTTTTTCAAGTAGTGTTTTAATTTAATGTTTAAATATTTGATCATTATCAATATTTAACTGTTACAAATATTGTAAAATTAAATCTGTGGTTTGTGCTTGTAGTAATTTTTCTTTCCTAACTTCACATTACCTCATTCCCACTATGAAGATAGACACTGAACGAAAATGTCAGTATTTACAAACAACTGTTCAAAACACAAGGGAGACATTTTATACAAATGGATTTAAAGGGGTACACAGGTGGGAAAAGGTCAGCATCCACTGTCTTAGAGATAAGGAATATAAATAGGTTAAAGAACGAATAATAGCAAATATTTATGAAGTGTTATATGCCAAGTTGATACTTTATTTAAATATTCACTAACAGATTTCTCCTCAAACCTTATTGTTACTATAGACATTCTGCAGCTGAGAATACTGAGGGAGAAAAGGAAGTAATTTGTACAGGTCACAAAGCCAGGAAGGGCTGGCCCTGGGTTGCTCTTGCAGCAGCCCATCTCTGGAGTCTGCACATGACCGGTAAATATTGTGGTCCCTCAAAGGATGCCTTTTCATCACAAAGTGGTGCCTTGTGGTTAGGAAGCACTGACTTCCTAAAGTGACAGAGCGCACGCACAAAGAATGTGGTCTGCACGTTTGGGATGCGCTCCTAAGCCCTGGCCGTTACATCACAGAGCACCCTGCCGTCCTCACGAAATGTACTTACCTTACACCTAGAGGTAGACACCTGGCTGGAGAAACCGTACGTCTGACATGAGAACACCATTAACGTGTCAGTCAACATTTGTTTTAAAAAAATCTCCAAGGCGGCTTTCGGCCTCCCTGTCTACTGGAATTATTTTTTTTTAATGTCTTTTCAACTTTTAATCCCAGGTTTTCCCTTCTAATCTTCCTACTCATTTTCACAGAAAATGAGGTTTTTAGTTCCAGACAAACTACTTTAGAGTCTTAATAAAGAGAAATGGTTCTTTGGTTTTATTTTACTACTTGCCATGAGTTGATTGAATTAGGATTGCTACGGTTGTAGAAGACCACGACTGACTCTACCGAACTGAATGAAAAAGAAACGCTATTGGAGAGATGGCTTGGCTACTCACACAACCCCCCGGAGCAGCTAAGAAAATACCTTCCAGCTGCAAGACCAGAGAGGATGACAGCTGAAGGGACTACAGAGGATGCCATGGAGAGACTTCCTCTCTTCAGCTGTGCCTTTACCAAAGCTCAAGGCTAGTGATTTCCAGTCTCTCGGTCTCTCCATTGAAGCCTTAACGGTCTCAGGTGAGATATTGTGACGGCTCAGCTTTGGTCTACCCACAGATCACGCATCTTGGAGATGGAAGAAGCCAAAAGGGGCCTAGGTCTTCGAACTAAGGTCCTTTCTAGAGGATGGGCTATGTCTGCGTGCCAGAATTCCGACGTAATTGGCATCTTCTAACACTCTCCCACAGGGATGTTGTTCGCACATACATATGCACACAAAGTCATCCACACATCCGACTTTATTGCCCTCTATCCAAAATGCATGCACCTAACTCAGTCCAACCACACTAGACAGGCACTCTTCTTCCCCAAAGGAGACACTGAAAGTGACATTGAGCTAATCTAGTCAGAGATGATGCACTGGATTTTCAGAGTGTCCAGTAGTAGAACCAAATGTCCTCAAATTCTATCTCAATAGTCAAAACCTTTTGAAACCAATCCTATATTACATAGTGCAAAAAGAGAAGAAATACATAAAAATAAATATTCTTTACTCAAAATGAAGTAAGAAAATTATTGCATTCAGCACACGCATGAAAATAAATTTCAGTCCTTATCTTTGCAAGTGCCACGAGACCCTGGGGAGTATACTCGTATATTATTACTTCTCTTCTCAACTTTTTCGTCTTCAGCCCTTATTCTAGCTGACTGGAGTAGAAGTATTTCTCCCTTGGCAATTCCTTTCTATGACCACTAGTTAAGTATGAACTCATAATACAGAGAGTAAAAGTTTATAGACTATTAAGAGTGATGCTAAGAAATGACAGTACATGGATTACGGTCCATTTATTTTGATTAAGGGATATTGTTTCAGGGAATATTCGGAATCATGAAAAGCACCTGCCAATTCTCACAAGGTATGGGCTGCTTATAACTGACCACGTAGCTGGACTTACTCTATGGCATTCCATTGTTATGTAAGGGTAGAGGCTCTGGATTAAAAGTGACTGGTAAGAATGGTAATAACTCTGTAGCTGGTTCCTCAATTAATTTTTTTAAGACAAAGACCCTGGATAATTTTAGAGATGGGAGTTCCATGCTGTTAAGCCCAAGAATTTCTTTCATCTCTGAAATTATAAGCAACATTTTACCCATTTAATGAGTACTTAATGTTTTGGTACGTATACATAATCACTGGCATTTACTGATTAGGGTATCCTGTCCATAGATGGTTGATCATCATGATAATCTTCTGGTTATCATTCAAAAATTTTTCTAGTCTGGGTTTCCTGAGAAGTCCATTGGCAGAGCTAACTCTCAGTTTTTCATTTGAACCACCTCATTATCCAAGTAATGTATGTGAGGTCGGACAATGAATTTCACGAACTCACCCTAGAAGAAGTACTGCATACCTCATTGGTGTATATCATCACGGTCACTTTGAAGTATCCCCTTGGGAAACTATGCACCAAGGACAGCACCTAGTGCACCCTTCAAAGCAATTTTGGAGCTCTTTTTCTGGAATGGCCGTCAGAGCCGTTGTTGTGCCAAAACTCTGCTGATTGGGTTCATGAATTTGCCACTGTGTGCTTACTCTGGCAGTACTGCACAAACAACTTGGCGACACCTTACTGAGTTGTTGTATAGTGCTGCCAACGTAAGCGCACAGTAGCAGCAAGGTTATGACACCTTACCAAGTGGTTTGTATAGTGTTGTCAACGTAAGCACACAGTGGCAGGTTTGTTAACTTAACTGTCAAATTTTGGGTATGACGACAGCTCTGACGGCCATTCCAGAAAAAGAGATCCAAAATTGCTCTGAAAGGTGAACTAGGCTGGCATCGGTGCACAGCTTCCCAAGGCGAGTCCTTCGAAGGCGACCATGGTGACATTCAGCAGTGGGGTACGTAGCACTTTTTCTAGGATGAGTTCACAAAATTAATTATTCACCCTTGTATCTAACAATTGTTACCCTGACCATCATAGAGATCTTGCATTAGGGCTATCCATACAGGAAAATGGGACAATGACAAGTACTTTTGAAAGTTCTAACCACTGGAAGGAATTCCTTTCTGAGGAACATTCCATTCCCCAAAGTACTGGCGTAACATGGAGAATAATTATCAATCGTGATGAAGTCATTTTTGTCACTTTGGTTGGTTAGATAAAATTTCCCGAGATCATGATTGTGGGCTAAGAGAGAGTGCATACACGGTAAGCATAAGAAAATACATACTAAATGCAAAAACGACTGATACATAAACTGTGAATGTCACTATGTCCTGAACCTGTATTTCTGCATCACTGGATTAGTGCAACGTGGTCAGACAGAAAATATATTTCCGCTTTTTAACCTTAAGTCAGTATTTTGTTTTCATGTATCTTAAATGCCATGCAAATCTATAAAATAACAAAACTATAGATTCCCATACTCTTCCACGGCTCCTTTGTAATTAGCAGTGACAACACAAAGTCGCAGATATTTGGGACCTCATTTCGCTGTGTAACTCCCTTCAGGAGCTAGAGCTTCAACATAAGGAGCTCACCCTGCTGACTTGAGAATCTCAGCGCTCCCGGCCCTGTTAACTCAGGCAGAAAACACAGCACTGTACGTTACCTCTGAATGCCCATCTCAAAAAGATTCCTTTTTAACAGTCACTGTCCTGGCTGGAACTCAGCGTTGCATGATAAAATAAAACAACTACCAGAATTGCTGGGGAGAAAAAGATCCTATTCCATTAGATAAAGCAAATTTTTTGGTATTGACTCGCTAGTCTCTTAGAGACCACTGTGATACGTGCTTTCTATTTTCTCTACATAAAATGACTCGGTATGTACATATTAGGTTTTGCATGTTACTTAATTTGAAAATGTACCTATTAGGATTATCTGACACTTAAATGATATATAACATGTTTCAATAGGAAACACACTGAATTTTTCAACACCTTTCATGGGTAATGAGATTTGTCATCTATATTTTGGAAACTGTATGATGCATTACTATTAGAAAGATACTGAATCTTTTTAGATAATTAATGAAGAGTAAGTAATAACTAAGGAAAAAGGAAAATTCTCATGCATTTTTCTCTTTCCATTAGTAATACTTACCAATTAGCTCTTTTAAATGGTAATAGAACTGAAATGAAAATTCCTACCATTCATGAGGTATGTATGGTTTTATAAAAAAATTACAGTACTTTTTACATAGAACATGATTTCACTTAATAGTTTTAAATAATAAATTATACAATATTTTAAGGGAAAAATCATTTTGGAAAAACTATAACAAAAAGTTAAGAAATACAGAATAATAATTATCTCTGTAGGGGAAGAGAGTAGAGAGGTTGAGATGGGATATAGAAGTCTCAGAACTTCTATTGAATAAACGAAATTGAGGATATGGAGGAGTCTATTTTAATATTAGAATTTATAATTATTTTTAGAACAAATTATTTATACCTTTTGTATGCATAATGTTTAATGATATGTATTGGTTCTTTTCATTTTATTTTTTCATTATTTCTGCTGTTACTGAAGTTTGTTATTTTTATGTAGTCAAATCTGTTAGTCTTTTCATTTATGACTCTTTTTGGTGAGGAAGATCTTCGGCACCACAAGACTATAAAAATATTCTCCTTAGTATTTGCTTCTACTAGTTACGTGTTTTGTTGTTGTTGTAGCGACTTTATTCTTTTTTGAGAAGAAAAAATAGTTCACAACATAATTGAGAGAAATTCTCACATGCCTACTGCCCCCACAAATAGATCACCTTCCTCATTATCATTATCACTTTCTTGAATGATGCACGTTTTTTAATCAATGATAAACTTACATTGACACATTATTATCACCCCAAGTCCATAGTTGACATTAGGGTTTACTCTCTGTGTTATGTATTCTATGAGTATGGACAAATATATTATAACCTGCACTTATTATAACATCATACAGGATATATTTCCACTATTCTGTGCTCCACCTATTCATTCTCCCCAGCAGACAGTACTTTTTAAACCACATTTATCATTAATGTTTTGAACTAATCTTTGGCCCTATAGATATGAGGCAAAAAATATAAGAAATAAGTGTTAAAAATACTGTTTGAACTTGTATTCTCTCTCATTACTAAAAATTCCTTTTAAAATGTATGTGACATACTGAATTAAATCTATCCTTACTAAAGATGTCTCTTTGTAGTTTGTACTTTTGTCACATCAGTAACACAATTTACACTAGCATGCGACATTATTCTTAATCACACAAGCCCTCTTCTTTGCAGAACTTTATTTCATGTTCAAAGAAAACAATGTGAATTGCGGTGCCTTGAGTTACGCTAAATGAAAGTTACTAACACCTGTACTCTCTATTATGCAAACAGTACATTTGGAGGAAAAAAACATAAAGGTGAAAAAGGTAGGGCTAGTCTTTGAGAATCTACTTAAGTCAGAGGGGTTGGTTTTGCTTAGCATAATCCATCATTCTTATTTTCTTTAGATACTCTTTCCAGTATGTGAATGTCACCTGATCTGAAAGCTTAGTAGAGTAAGAGTCATGGCACCTGCTCCATAGCCCTAGGCCATCATTATTTTACTATGCATGCCATATTCAATTCAGAACCCATTAATCTGAGGTTAAGGTGTCCCCCACAATTTTTTATGACAAAAAATGAGAATATGATGAAAAATAAGATACACTCCCTACCTTCATTGACTTAGTAATCTGATAAGAAAGACAGATGTAGGAACCTAACTATCATGTTATATGATAAAGCCAATAGAAAGAGGCTCAGAAAAGATGTATCAGGGCACAGTGTAAAAGAATTTTGTGCAAAAGACCTAATATGACAGGAAGAAATAGAAGAATGAATAGGACTTGATGTTTTGGTTTTTAAAATGTGCTTGTATTTTACAGAACACACATATCAGTCAAAACACTTGTTGAAGCTTTACATAGGAAGAAGTTATATTTACTTTCCCAAAATTTAATGCAATATTTTAAATAAGCCAACTTGTGCAGAAAAGACGACCAACTTGAGTTACATTCCCAGTACAACTGGAAGAACTTCAGAATTACATGGAGACCATCGGAAATGTGCTTTAAGTGTTCCGATGTTGTTGCAAATAAGAAAGGCATCACAATGTTGCACTGGGCATTAGACTCTCTTGGCCTTTCTGCACTTGTCTCAGTTTATTTTCCACAGTGTCCTTTATAGTTAGTTCTGAACCATAAAACAGTTACAAATGTTATGAAGGAAAATGTGGAAGTGAAAGAAATCAAGTGAGAAAGTAATTTCAATGAAATAAAACTAAGGTATTTTGACAAAGATGAGCATGTTAAAGAAAGTGCATGCATGCTGAAGAATGCATTGTCAGGGTGCGCACCATAATGGTCATAAGGAAATAAATAAAACGAAATTTATAAGTTAGCATTCATATGTATGATGTGACAAGAATATAGCACTCCCTGTTGGAAAAGCATGAAAAAGGAATTAGCAGAATGGATAGAGACACAGACAGGGTAATCGAGGGCTCGGATCCCTTACCCGTGTTGACTCAGAATAAGACAGTCTGGGCAAGCTAAAGGTTAAAGCAATGGCAGAGGGAAACGAGTCCGCCAAGGAGGTTTCTGGCCAAGCGAGCCTGAGACCTTCAGCACAATCAGGATTCAAGCTCTCCGCGTGCTGTAGACGGCGTGCACGTGTCACGGCCAGCAATGTGTACATTGTACCGTGTAGCAGGCAATTGTTTGCTGCCAACCATATTAATTGTGCAATGACCAGAAGCAATATTTTAAGTGCTTTATCCACATGTGTATTATTAAACTATGATACATATACGGATATTTTAAATATTTTAATTACATTTTAAGAAATTAATTTGAGATTGTGCCTTTATGTAGAAAGTTGTCAGGAAAAGAAATACCAGTGTTTGTTTGAAGGCCTTGAAGAAACCTGGAAGCTTTCTAAGTAGGCATTTTTGACCCCAAGATATACCAGGGTGCCAAATACATGTATACACATTTTAAGCTATGTTATCTATGCATTACTTTTCTAAGTTGAATTGAATTACAGTAGCAATGTATAGTATGATGTTCACTCAAGAGATGGCTTTAATCAAATGAATGCCAGTGTCACCATGTGACAGACAGGACAGTCAAAGAAAGTGGTGGAAGCACGGTATCGTTTGAGGAGTGTAAGACCATTTGTGAGGACAATGGATGGGATGAAGATGTGTGACTGAGTTTCCCCCACGTTCTCCTGACTTAACACCCCTTGACTTCTATGGGGGACCTTAAAGGATGTGGTGTTCTGTAGAAACCCAGCTATACTGGCAGAACTTCGAGAAGAAAGTGAAATGGCATGCACAGCGATACAAGTGGACACTTCGGTCAGCGTTGCTCACGCAGTAGTTCGCCGTCATCAGAAGTGTCTGGACACTGATGGTCACCACTTTGAGCTCCTCTTGTCATTGCAGAAGTCAAACGTGACTTGTATTCATCTTTTGTTATCAGTATATATTGAGTATTTCAACTTTAATACAAATTTTTCCTGTCTTAAAACGTGTATACATTCTTTTTGCACCCTCTGTATTTCGAACTCATGAAAATCTTTCCCGGGATCCCCATCTACTTCCCCAGGCAACCTCACCTCCCACTACCTTATGTCTCAAACTTTACCCTGTGGTAATACTGAAAAACTTCTTGTCACCTGAATGCATTTTCTACTTCCGATTTGCATTTCTTTAGTTAGGGTATTTCCCATGACTAAAATGCCCACATTTACTTGCATCTTCTTCAACCTTGTTAAATCACTCTCACACACGTTCAATGCGTGATATGACTGGCTTTATGATTACTAAGTTCATTACTGATAATCAGAAATGACTGACTTTCCTCTCATTTTTCCTAGTTGGCTGCACATTCTCTTCTTCATGCTCCATAGATGCTTACTTTAGGTTTATCTTACCCCTTAGTGTTTGAGGTCGAGAATGATGATGTACACTTAACATTCTAAGGAAAACAAAAACTAAATCAAAAGGGTAAATATGGCATGTCATAAAAGAAAAATAAGACTTTTCTCAAGAATAAGAGCTTAATTTTAAAACAAATTCTGCTCAAAACAATCATTACCGTTTATTGTATTACAGCTCTAAAAAGGACTTATGTAACTACAATTACCATACAATTAATGTTCTTTCTAATCTAAAATGCTTATTAAATGAATTAGAAAATATGAATCAGTGCATTTGCATTTCTTTTTTAACATGACCAAACTTATTACTACCTGATTTCATTTTTATTAAAGTACATTTTTCTCTAAAATGATTAATTACATGAATCTTTCCCCTACATATGACATGTAAGTTAATAATTTGAATGTCTACCATTATATATTTACATCAAGAGTCACTGGGGGATAATTTAAAGCTTTTTAATTAATATTTGAGAATGATTTTACCCCTTTGTGTGAAATCTCTGCTGTCTATAATTGTTAATGGGAAAAGTGTTAATTATCAAAATGGCTTATTATAAAATAACTTAACATACATTGTCTATATACATATATAGTGTCTCCCAACACGCAGTTACAAAAGAAAGCACACTTGTAATTTTCAAACTACCAACTTCAATTTTACATATTTAATCTGCTTATCTCAACTTCTGGATGAAGTGGTAGTAAATCCAACAAGGTAGACAGCAGGACTTAATTAATCAGGAAATATGGGATGCCCTGAAGTTGTTGTACACATGTCTGAATTGGCAAAATATCCACTTTCTACAAGCCAGAAGAAGTCATATTTCACAGTTATGATGCAATTACATTGTTATTTCACAGCTGTCAAAAAGCATAGTCTTGAAATATGACCTTTTAAAGTACATACTTAAAAAAACTTTCTCAACATTTTAACTAAGAATATTTCAAAGACACTAAGAATACTGTAACTAGAACCACCTTAAATAGAAGGAGATAAGCCAGAATATTTTATATTATTTTCAATAAAATAAAAACATCCCATGTTCTTGATAATGAGTATCACACAGTTCAATATGTGTGTGTGTACATACGTGTGTGTATGTATGTGTGTGTGTATTAAACAGCATATATAAAAAATTATATATATTTAATCTAACAAAATCAAATCTAAATGTCATTCAATATAAGAAATAAATTTAAAACATGTAAAATTTAAAAGAAATTTTTAGAAGTCCTCACACTAGTTTACTCATAAGTAAAGCCATATAGAAATACAACATAAAATGTCATGTGGAGATAGAAGCACAGGGATACATGAATACAATAATAAATAGAAATCAAACTGATTTTAGTATACAAAATAAATAACATCCTCTAGAATTGTTAAATATGGACTCCAAATTAAGCTTTGACTTTCATAATAGACAATAGAAAGAAGTATAATAGATAAAAGATTTATGCTGTCCATGATGTAAAATATAGACAAGAGTATTAGACACCAGGCAGTATTTCCTGGTTCTAAATTCTCACAAAAATAAAGCCAGTGGGTTAGTACAACAGTCCACTACGTAAGGAGTGGGTCACACTTTTCATACTTAAAATGATGCTGTTGTCGTAAAGGGCCACTACGATGAAATCGAAGTAAGTAGAAAACTTTAAAAATATATAAAGAAATGGAAGAAGGGAGCCTAAAATCATTCCTGTTTTATCACCTTAAAATTATTCAATTTGTAAAAAAATTATTTATCCTCAATAATAATAATAATAATAATAATAATAAATTAAGGCATAATACATAAGACAAAGTATCAATGCAAGGTGAATATAAGGAACTAATGTAGTGTAGCTCATAACCACTTCTTTTTCACTAAATCAAATATTCAACAGATGTCACTGAAAACTCTAATCTCAAGTAGCACTGTTTCCTTGAGGTGATAAAAACTAACAACAGAAGAACACCCTCAATTGCTCCTCTTCTGCCATGTTGTCCTGAGAAGCCCTTGCTTGCATTTTATTAAAAGGAAATTAGCCTGATATATTTAGTGTTGAAATAATGTTAAACTCACGCTATGATTTGGGAGAAATAGTTGACCCTGTTTAAAAAGAGTCAACTAATGAACAAAGTGCAGTTCAAAGAACACCAATGCTGTGAGGTATTATGCAATTTTAAGCAATGAAAAAACTGGAGAATCACAAGTCATATTATTAAATTTATGACTCTTTGAAAGACCAGAGGATTGAAATCTAGCATTTTTCCAAATTAATATAATCTCAACTTTTTAAAATATGTGTGCAATACACTATAGTCAAAATTGGAATGGTGGGGGTTCCCTGGTGGTGCAGTGGCTAGACTTAGGTGCTCTCAACACTGCGGCCTGGGTTCGATTCCCAGCCAGGGAACTACCCCCAAACAAACAAACAAACAAACTGGAATAGATTAGGCTCAGTTTGGTCAGAACAACAGCTGAGAATTAATAAACATAAAAAAATCTATTAATGGAGAAATCCACTACTGAAAGAGGCTACTGCACAATTCTAGAATTATAAAAATACCCCTAGAATATTTTATTTAGCTTGATCTTTCAAACCGCTGTTCAGTCAGGAAGTTGTAAAATGTCTAGAAAACACTTATTAGTTGTATTTTTGAAGCTCCTCTTCCTTACTTACTTCACAAATGAAGATATGTACAGAATACCTTAGAGGGTGATGGGCTTGATCTAGAACTTGTATTCATATAGAACTAGAGTAATTATTTGATATAATTTAGGGTATGGTGTCCGTGTTTCTTACTATCAGCTTGGGAGACTTAGGTGCCTGATTTAGAATTGCTAGTCTAGTCTTAAGAACTACTACCGTACTTGAAACAAATCACTTATTTTCCTTTATACTTGGAATTGTTGAGTAGATAGCTATCTTTGCAAAACTAATAATTCTGAATTAGAAAAATCCATAACTTTTTCAAAAAGAATGTTCCTTACAATGAAACTTTTGTTAAATATAAAAACAGCATAAATGTAATTAAACAAAGATAAACGCAAGTAACAATTGAATTCAAAATCTTGTAGCCATGAGAAACACAAGAATGGGAGGAGTGAATTTTGACATGTGTGTGGACATTTCCCAAATTTGATTCATGGAAGATTTACTGTCTGGTGACCAGAAAATGCAGCATTTCAATTCTGATTCTGTTGGAATACTAAAAACAGTAATAATCCTCATAAAAAAATGAGACTTACACAGAGCAGCCAACTCATTTATTTGTGTATGCTCTACACTGCTTGTGTGAACTGACTTTTATTACAGTTGACAGGGAATCCTTTTTTCTCCCTCAAGTTCAATGAAAACAGTTTTCTCTCAAAACGTTTGACACAACCTTTGGACACGGAAAGCCCAGGATGAGAAGGAAACATAGGTGTTCACACATTTATCAATCTTTTGATAATACAAACCATTCAAGCAGGGGAATAGGGGTTTGGAAGACAGGCGGAGGGACATTCGTCTTTTATTTCTAGGTCACCTGCACAAAGCTTACTTCTCAAAAACATGTAACTTGTGCTCAGCAAATGGTGGCACGTCACTGGAGAAAACAGAATCCAGCAAGAAAAAATTTTAGCAATTAACCAAACAAAGTTAATTTGATTAAATAACTATACTAATGTACCACATTTTGAAATATTTAATAATCTTTTTATTTAAAGCCCATTTCGATCGTGGACTGAAACACTTGGGTCCAAAGTCCAAGTCCACTCTGAGAGCAACTAAGAATTTCTCATTTTTCTTACAACCTGCCTTGGTTTTGGCCAGTAGTCCAATAGTTTTCTATCACTGTTTAGATAGACTTAGCACTTACACAATTATTTTAATAATGTAACATTATCTTCTCAGTCACTATGTATTATCTCTTTACCTTTGGCTTATTTTCACTATAACTAAACTGATTTTTATCTTTGAACCTTTTTTTACTTCCTGACTACTGTAATCTATCAATAATGCCATTGCTACCACAGTAACCCCAGAGTGGTATTTTTAAGAAATCTTAATTTCATTATTTCTTAGTTTCTATTTCTATTACAGGCATATCCCATACCATTCAAGTAGAAAGTACTTGCACCACAGTTTAGTTCTGATTATCTCTTACTTTTCCATGGTCTTCACTGTTTACAAATGTAGTCCCAATACCAAAGGGTGGTATTCAATATTTTCCATACTATTTTGCTTCCTTCTAGAGACTTATCTTCTTATATCTTCCTTTATGTGTTCTACAGTGACCTTAGGTTATTTGTCAAACTGCTGCACTCCACCCCCGTCCACATCCACATGGTTTTCTTTCTTAATTCTTTTGGTATAGCTTTCTTTTTTCTGTTAAAAGAACCTCTTCATATTTTTCACCTATCAGTCCATGAAAGAAGCTGTAAAATAGCATATTTATAGTACAGACCTATTCTGTTCCCCATGGCAGAAGCAACCCAAGACACTCTTATACACCTGTCTGATTTTTACCACTGATGTGCAAAATGATTAAGGGAAAGAACTTTATACGAATCTTACGGTAGATACTTAAGAATAAGCCTAAATCTTACAAAGTGATCTGTGTGTGTGTGTGTGTGTGTGTGTGTGTGTGTGTGTGTATCTTAAAGGAATTATTAAGTTAAAAATATGATTTGTATAGTACCCAGTTATTTTCTATATGAAATAAATTATTAGATATATAGTATATATCCAAAAATATTTTTATAGGAATAAAAAACTAGATAAAGAAGTATTCTAGGGAAGAGATATTTGTTTCTGGCCAAGACGTTGTAATGTAAATTAAATTTACCTTCTACTTGAGATAATAAAAATCTGGACCAAATATTTGAAAAAGTAATTTTCAGATATTGCAAAGGCAGGCTGTAAGGGATACCAAACTCTGAACAAAAGGAAATCAAAGATGTGACCCTTATGAGTACCCACAGCTCACTGCACTGAATGTGCCCATCCAATAATGCAGGGAAAGGGAAATGTATCTAAGATAAGGAGCTCAGTGTAGGGATCTAGGGAGTGCAGGCAGCAAGGATTTTCTGGGAAGAGAGCTGGAGGTGAGAGATCTGCAGAAAGAGAGCTCTGGAGTTCTGCAGAGGGTTCCCTTGAGCCTCCACTACCTTGAATAGGTGGCCATTCAAGGAAGCTTAACGAGACCATGGAAAGAACCAACTCAAAGAATTAAAGAGAATAAACCTAAGAGCCTGGCTTGAAATAATTCCTATTCCTAACAGGAAGACGAAAAATCAGAGTA
The DNA here is from genome assembly GCA_004026885.1 of Lyroderma lyra. Lineage (NCBI taxonomy): Eukaryota > Metazoa > Chordata > Mammalia > Chiroptera > Megadermatidae > Lyroderma > Lyroderma lyra. The sequence goes on from PVJL010000959.1 coordinate 106,526, forward strand.
AATAATTAAGTATCAAGTAGAGCACTAAGAAATACTTTGTCTCAGTAGTGGGACAAAATTAGCTCATGACTACAGGCAAGGTTCAAGGGGGTGGGTGGTAAGGTCAAACAATTTAAAATAATATAGCAATATTCAAGGACAAATCTCAAGATTATTGATAAGAGTACCAAAAAATCCATCCCAAACAAATTAAAATTTATAACATCTGTCATCCAATAAAAAACAGCAGGAATTCAAAAGAACAATTAAATACAACTCATAATGAGGAGAAAAATAAATCAATAAAAACAGATCTATATGTGACAGTGAAATTAGTAAACAAGAACATTAAATCAGCTATTAGTACTGTATTCAATTTGACCAAATAGGTAGAGTAAACAACAAGAACGCTAAATTGAAACAAGAAACATATAAAGAACAAAATCACCCTCCGAGTTGAAACTACATCATCTAATAATATCGACAGGATTAATAACAAATTACATACTGCACAACAAAAGGTTAATGAGCCTGCTGCACAGCAAAATGACTGAACAATAAAAAAGCAGAGAAAAATAAAATACAAAAAGAAACAGAGCATCAGTGAACTATGAAACGACTTCACTTGGCCTAATTAATATGTAATTGGAGGCCCTGAAGAGGAGGGACACTAACCTGGAACTAAGCAAATCTGTTCTAAATGAGTAAAAACTATTAACCTACTGATTCAAAGTGCTCAGGGAACCCCACCATAAGAAACGTGGAAACATTAAACTAAATAACAGTACAAACCAACTACTTAAAATTAGTGATATCTGGGAAAAAATAGTGTAAATAGGCATAAATCAATGAGCAAAAATAAAAATTACAGCAGATTTCTCACTGGAAACAATACAACCCACAAGACAGTTGGCCCACATTTAAAGTACTGAAATAAAACCACTACTACTGTTTTAAATGCCACCAAGAATTCTGTATCTAATCAAACTATCTTTCATAAATTAATGCAAACAGAAGCACTTCCACAATGACAGAGTACAGTTCTCTAAAAATCTGTCCCTCAAAAAAGCAATGAGAACATTGTTAAAAATTGTGAAAATCAGCATTTACAAAATTCTCAAAGTGAATAACGGAATTGCAACAATCTAAGGAGCACTTACTCAACAAAATTAGATCTCTCCTGGGAAGAACAGTGAGTTTTGTGGTGTTTTAATTTATCCCATCCTCATCTCTCTCCCCAGCATTGTGAAACCCTGAAGAACAGTAGTCTTATAATTTTGTTTCTGTGATTAAAAGCAACCAAACAGCTAATGGAGACAACAAAATGGGTTAAAATTTCTTCAAAAATTTTATCACCAGAGAATTTTTCCTACTTGACCTAATTGACAGCTCCCTATAAAAATCATTTCCATTTATAGGACATGTTCTTATTTAACTTGACAAGAGTGCTCATTTAGGGTAAAAAGCACTAAACTTTGGGACTATGTTGTAAATAATCTGTGATAATTGTTTTAAATGGTAGCTATCTGAGGCAATGATATAAACTCAAATAAACTCAAAATTATAATCTAAAAATGAGATATTTACAGAGGGTGCCAAATAAATGTATATACACTTTAAGAAGAAAAATCTGTATTAAAATTGTAATATTCAATATACGCCAATAATAAAAGATGAATACAAGTCACATTAGACATCTGCAATTACAAGAGGTGCTCAAAGTCATGACCATCAGTGTCCAGACACTTCTGATTAGGGCGAACTGCTGCTTGAGCAACGCTGACCAAAGTGTCCACTTGTACTGCTGCACGTGCCATTTCAGTTTCTTCCTGAAGTACCGCCAGTGTAGCGGTACATTCTCGAATTTCAAACACCACTGCTAAAATGTCTTGTGCTCCTTAAACAATAAATGCACTTCTGCCATTTTCTTTGACTGCCCTGCCTGTCACATGGTGACGCTGGCATTCATTTGATTAACGCTATCTTTTGAGTGAACCTCATGCTACACATTGCTACCATAATTTAATTCAACTTCTAAGAGATAACATCTCTTAAAATCTGTATACATTTTCGTGGTTCTTTGGTATAGGTGGCTTTGAATTCTTCAACATGTTTCCGGGGGGAAATAAAGGCTGTGTTTATACCAGAAAAGACCTGAGAATCTCTATTCTCTCACCTCTGGCTGACCCCAAGCTTCTATGCAAGCAGGAAGTGAAGGCTAAGGTACAGGTGTAAACCACTGGACTGTTGACAAAATGCTCCAACATACAAACAGAGCCTAGGCAAAGAGTGAGAGACTCTTTGGTTTAATATATTTAATAAAATCTCCATAAAATCACTGGGTGGCCACTATGCTAATCAAGCTGACTTCAGTGTCCACACACAACAAAACAAGAACTTAAAAAAAAAATTAGACCAGAAAAGTCATTAGAAAATCAAACAGCAACAAGCGCACAGAAATAAACACAATAAAACCAGCAACAACATCATTAGCAAAATGGAGAGGAAGAAATCTGAGTTGCCAAGTTACTATATTACATATATTTTTTAATTTCCAGCTTGCGCCAACAAAACATTTATGAAACATATAAAGGATGAGAAAAATATGATGCATACACAGCAACACAGTTACAATACTATACAGAAGCTCTTCATGAAGAAGTATATGGGTTTAACAACAAAAAAATATTAATGTAAATCAGTTAAAATTTGTTCAAAGATCTAAAGAAAAGAGTGTCTAAAGCAAGGGTGTCCAAACTTGTAGCTTCCTGGAGCCACACTGGAGAAATTCTCCTGGGTCACACATAAAATACACTCACACTAATGATAGCTGATGCTTAAAAAAGGTCCACACATAATGTTCGTAATGTTTTAGGAAAGTTTACGAATTTGTGTTAGGTCACATTCAAAACTGTCCTAGGCCACATGTGGCCCATGGGCCACAGGTTGGACAGCTTGGTCTAAAGAATTAAAGGAATGCATCAAATCAACATTGTACCACATAGATAATATTACTGTATTAATAGAGAGAAATTATAAAAAGAACCAAGTAAAAATTATGGAGTTAAGAGGAAAACAACAGAGATGGAAAGTTCACTAAAGGAACTAAGTATAGATATGAGCTGTCAGATAAAAGAATCAGCAAACTTGAAGATAGGCCAACTGAGATAATTCATTCAGATAACCAGAATTAAAAAATAATAGAGATGAATACACATGGCCTGAGACCTGCTGAAATCTATCAAAAGCTTACATAGACCAACAGGAGTCCAAGGAGAGGAGAAAAGGGAGCAATAAAAAATCCTTGAAGATTTTCTTAGTCTGTTTGCATTATAACAAAATACCATGGATTGAGTAGCATAAACAAAATAAATTTATTTCTCACAGTTCTGGAGGCTGAGGCACGCAAGATCAAGGCTCCAGCAGGTTCCGTGTGTGGTGAGAACCCCCTTCCTTGCACACGGCCAGCCATTTACATCTGCGTCCTGATGTCGCAGAGAATCAAGGGTGCTCTCTCTGGGGCTACTACGATTGGGGCACTGAACCCATCCACGAGGGATCTTCCCTCAGGGCCAAATAACCTCCCAAAGGCCCTGCCTCTAATTACTATTACTTTGGGGTTTATGTCTCAACACATGAATTCCAGGGGGAACATTCAGTCTCTGGAAAAGGTATCATAGCTGAAAACTTTTCAAATTCGATGTAAACATTAATTTATACACCCATAAAATATATAGAATTGGGATATGATAAATAAATATAAACATCACGAGTAGAAAAAATATATTTGATTTGTGCATGCAAAGTAAATAACTGAAATATCTTCTTAAATTCCTTCTTAAATTCAAAACAAACAGCAAAATCTTATTTTAAAGCACTTGTCTTGGTAAGAAATAAAGTACTTCTCACTCTCTCCAAAACAGACAATTTTCGTATGTCCTAATTTATCACACAGCCTGCTGTGTTGCTATGAGTGTGGTTGTTTTGCGTCTACCAGAGGGAACACTGCTGTGTAGGGCAGTACGGATCAGAGCAAAACACAAACCTGAAGTGGTCCAGGCCAGAGTTTGAATTCCTGTCACAAAATGCACTTGTTTAGGCAAATTACTCAAACTTTCTGCTATTTCCTATTATTGTTGTTAGGATTATAGTTAGTGAACAACTTGTAAAACATTTGGGATATAGTACCAAATAAATAGTAACTACTATTACGTCATAAAACACTGGGAAATAATATGAGAGAAGTGTCTGAGCTACGGTACTTACATGGGAAAAGAATTGTATCTCTGTATTGCATACTAGAGATTTGTTTTCCTCTTTTATACAAATATACCAAATATTCATTCATAAAACCTTGAAAAAATAGTGTATGAAACATCACATTTTATGAAGATAATTATTTTATATTCTATCATACATGATAATAAAAGGCAAATATCTTCAAAAATAATCTGTGGTTGCAGGTTTTTAGCGAAGAGGGCTGAAGACAGAGTGAAACTTTGAAGATAAACCATATTATTATTTCTCTTTTCACTCATGTTATTATTTTAAAATATTTCTAATTGTATGACCATAAGAATATTCTAATATTAGCTAATTTTGAAACATATAATTAGGGTATATTTGCTCTCTCTTTGTTACCAGTCATTTCAAGCATAATAGATAATTTAAAAATTAATGACAGACGGCCTTTTCTTTTTAGACATGTAGGAAAACTTAAATATTATTTTCTCAGCACCTCCTGAAAGTCCGAGATAGTGGTGCCTTTTGAAATGTCATTGTAAGATGCTATGACAACAACCCTTTCAAATACTCATTGTTAACAAAAAATACAACTTAATCTGACTTATCCCTTTTAGGATGCAAAAAAAATGTCCGTAATATCAATTCTAATTAGACACAGTAAATTCGTGTGAATCCCTGCCAACAGTTTAGCTTTGTGACTAATGAAGAACGTTTCAGTTTAGTTGCATTCAAAATGTTTTAAGTGGATCGCTAAACTAACATAATTGGGTGTCATTCTTATGTGCTTATCTTATGATGTTAGTTTTACCTAAAACCTAACGGGTAAACTAGACTTGAAAATTAAATCATATTGTGTTATTTATCCATAATAACAGGAGTTTATCTTAGAAGCTCAGGGATGAAATGAAATTCTTATATCATTGTGTCGCTTCCTTTCATAATTCCATATATATTAATAATATGTGGGTGCCTTTACTTTACCCAAGTTGTTTCTCACTGTAGTAATAGGTAACAGGCAAAACATAAACTTACTTTCACATAGATTTTCCTAATTCATGAAGGAGGGGGAAAATAAAGAAGGAAAGAAACACATTTTCTGGTTCATCTAAATAAAAGAAGCTTATTGCAAGTACATACGGGTATGCAAAAAATAAGGAGAGATTCTCAACAGGGTTGTTGAGAATTAGAAAATGAGTCATCATTATTTAGAAGACATTAGTAACTGAAGAGCAGTTCTAGGTATTTAACAGTGAATTGTCTAGTTTTACACATGTGAACTCAAGATTATAGAAAGCCATTTTTATCTTATTTTTGTACTATGTGTTACCTGAGTTCAGACCCTAGTTCCACCATTTACTAGCTGTTTAAAATTGATGAGGTTATTTATTCAATCTATATTTCAGTATTCATATCTAAAATAATAAATAAATTCATGGAATTATTTTAAAATGCATTAATTGTCTATTGTTAACACAATGCCACACATTTAGCAAATTAACACAACATACAATTATTATCTTATAGTTTCTGTGAGTCAGGAGTCTGAACATAGGTCCTCTATTCAGAATGTCATCAGGCTGCAATAGAAATTTTGGCCAGCCTGCATTCCTTCCTGGAGTTTGATGTCCCCTTCAAAGCTCATGTGGTTGTTAGCTGAATTCAGGTCTGAGTTTGGGAGCCTGAGGTCGTCTTCTACTTTTTTTTTTTCCTGACTGACATCCTGAAACTTTTCTCAGCTACTGGAAGCTTCTGGCCATTCCTTGTCAGGAAGGCCTCTCACAGGCTATCTGATAATATGAAAATTTACTTGGAGGCCAGCTGGAGCACATCTTATTCCTGTCTGCTAATCTCATCTAGGTTAAAATACGTAATCACAGGAATAACTACCCTTTGCTCTAGGCTATTGGCTAGCAGCAAATCACAGGTTCTGCCCACTGGAAGGTGGTCACCTTAGGGTGTGTTTGATGCTCAAAGATTAAATTAACTAATACAGGTGTCAGAAGTTTTATAATCCTGTTTGGCAAAAGCACATCCCACTAATTTTAGCTCTTAGCCACTATGGCTGTTGTTACCTAGTAAAATTTTCTATTCCTATATGCTTTCCATTGTTGTATGAGTTCAGTTGCTTCCACTGTTAGGCTGCCTTAAACCGTTTTCTCCAAGTCTTTTCTCTAAGACTCTCTTTGTCTAGGCCATTGGTCGCCACGTCTTACTTTATGCATTTAAACAGTTTCCACGGGGACACCAATAAATAAATAAAACATGTGTCTTTAATAGGGTAAAAGGCACAACCATTTATCTTCATAAACATGGAGACTTGGTAGCGGAGAGGACACAACAACACACTAGCTGGTGATGTCATTCTCTGGTTTTGGCTCTGGAAGTCAAATATTCACTATAAAAGTTCATAAAGGTAAAGAACCACTCATATCCTGTAACAGGTGCAGTGGAAAGAGTGGGTTAAATGCCTGCTCACCCCCAAACAAGTGGAAGCACAGAGCAATTGCATCCGTACATCAATTACAATGATATAATATGAATGTATATTTCTCTGGCAATATTCGCATTCAACACGCCCATCAATGTGGTAGGTTGGCTGTACATATATTAGCACCATTCTGAACAGATCTTTTAGGCCAGGTTGGATTGCAGGTGAGTGCCTCAGTGGTTTTCCCTTAGGTTCCTTCATAAGGAGAATGGAGTCTCATACTGTTACCCTGCAATGCAACTTCAGTTGCATCTATATGTCAGCAATTTCCTATAGTCACCTTATGGACTCATTATCATTTTTCTTTGTAAGCCTTACACAATAATGATTACATTTCTGATAACATCCTGGACTTTTTTTTTTCTTTGTTTGTTTTGTTACTATGTCAATACCTACATGGACTATCCAATGGGAATAACTGAATTGGGAATAACACTACCAGGTAAATAAACTATAGTTTTCCACATTCCTTTAGAGAATTCTCCTTTGTTGAAACGACTGAATAATCTTGTCTTCACCTTTTTGGAAGAACATGGATTGCTTTACAAGCATATTGACTTGCTGATTTGTGCCTTATTTTCTATCATGTGTAATTCGGGTATTTGTTGTCTGTATTTTGGAGAACACTAGCAACTATCATTTTAGATTACCAATGTAAATCAGTTACAAAATCAATATTACCATAATATTCATTGCACATGCATTCATTGTGTCCTATATTGCCTACATAATTATACAACTATCAGTAGAATTAAATATATAAGTAATTGTTCACATCAAAAGTTGGTATTTATTAAGGATATTCCCTCTCCAGAAATATCCTATTTTTTATGCCTATACCAGAGAGAAAGAGGATTATACACAAAAGAGCAAGTTTCTAAAATATTTAATGGGTCATAACCACTGACTGATTATAAAAGAAGAGTTCTATACTGAAATGAGTTGCAAAGTAGCTTTTATTAATTACTGACCACTGATTGCCTACAAACTTTAGCCTCTGATCCACTACAATCTGGATCATTCCTACTGACTGCATATTTAACATAAATATTTATTCAGGCTACTTAAACTAGGAAGCTGTAATACAGACTATAATTTTATTTTATATTTTCTAGTAATCTGAATTCCATACCTTTTTCATATACTTTTTTTTTTTTTTTAGTTTGGTATTCTAGATCTTCAGGTTACACAGTTCTGATTTCATTTCTGTTAATACAAGGAAAATCTCTGTCTCTGAGAGAATAGCCAGGATTTTTAATGTCTGAGTTCTAGTCCAGTGGCCCCAAATATTGAGGTTATAGTTATTCCAAATTTATAAAACTTCCTCCCCTCATCGTGCAGGTCCTATCACCAAGTTGATTTCTGAAATACAAAAATTTCCAGAGCCTCTCTCTGCCTTGTGAAATTTAATTTTCCCTTTCCATTACTTATTTTCAAATACATTAGCTGTAACTTGGTGAGATTCCCCAAGCCAGTTCAAATGACACCTGGATTTTATTTCCTGTGATTATCTGGTCAATGGTCTTTCAATCTTAATAAATCTTCTACCCATAAATCATAATATCACAGAACATCCCCAAACTATTTCTATCACTAGTGCTTCTTTCCTTAGGGGCATTCAGACCTCACCCATATTGGCTGCAGAAATCTGGGTCTGACAGGATATGAAAACTTTCACAATTCCCATCCCTGTACATCTTAGGACTTTGAATACTTTCTTTTCCTGTGTTTATTATTTTTTCTGACTTAATGACTCAGATGCTGTAGATATCATTTGTAGATGATTATTTTCAGTGAACACAATAAAGGCAGACAGCATATACTCATAGTTTGACCCTCTGAGCAGACTTACTTCCCATTTGTTCAACTTGTTTCCTGTCACAATTTTTCTTTAATCATTTTATTAGTTGCATCTATAAACCATGTATCATTTGATAAATTAAGTTGTTTTATTTATTTTTTTAATAGCAGATCAAACTAAGATGCTTACACAGAATTATTTTATTATTATTTGCCATAAGGGTTGTTCTAAAGTGTACGTTTGTATATTATATGTTCACATAAAAGTTTCAAACATGTGTGGGAAAATCAGCTATTAATATTGTCCAATTGTTTAGTTTTAGTTTTGACTAGAATTGATACCTCAAAATTTCCCAAAACTAAAATACAAAATTTAACAACCTCAAAGATTATTTGATTTCTTTTCTAACTGGTTTCCTGCGTTGGTTACTGGATAGATTCCAGTGGATATGATTTCTGACATGTAGTCAATATACATAATATATAAATAAATACATATGCATATGTATACATATAGTTATAATTTCTTTCAAATAAATGTCATTTATGGTTAACCCATTTTTATTTTTCCCTGCTCAATTTTGTCTCATTTTAATTATTCAAAAAAATAGCTTTAATACCACATGTATTTTACATTTCAGTAGAACTGCTTTGAATAACCATCATTTGCCATTTATGCTCAATTTAAACCCCCTAACAGTATACTATGGAAATACATGCTGGAGTTAATTTTGATTGAATAAAGCTTAAATAGAAATCCAGAAAGCTTTTTAAAAAGAGGAAGTCCTAAGATAGGTGGAAAGTTATCTGAAAGTACCGATAACACTAAGTGTCAAGAATGCTAAAGTTAGGTACTAATCTCTGGCAGAAATGTGTGAGGTGAGAGGGCAGCAGGACTCATGTGGATTGCTTTTCTCTCGCTGACTGGAGGAAGAGAACAAAGAAGTACTACAGAACTCTATAGGCAACCATGCTTAGCTGGAAATAGATTGCTATGATAAATCAAAAAAATAGGCAAAAAATCAGCAAATCGTAAACGATGTCTGGTGAGAGCCAAAGAAAATATATAATCCCCACAAGAAAAATAATTTATAATTCAAAGATAATCACGACTGAGCAAGGTTCATATTTCAATCAGAAGACATCATGAGAGTAAATAGTATGTATGAAAAGAAATTTGCTGGGTCTATATATGGTTCGTATTTCTTTGGAAATATTTTGTTTTAATTAAAAACAAAACCATCTGAATGAGAGGAGGTATTTGCAAACAATGCCTCCAATAAGGGGCTAATATCCAAAATATATACCAAAAAAAAAAAAACCCTGTACAATAAAATGATAAGTAATCGAATTAAAAAATGTGCAGAGGACCTGAACAGACACTTCTGCCAAGAAGATATACAGACCATTAACAGATGTGTTTTTTAAATGCTCAACTTTACTAGCTATTAGGAAAATGCATATCAAACCCACAATGAGATACCACCTCATAACTGTTAGAATGGCTATTTTCAACAAGACAAATAGGAACAAGTGTTGGAGAGGCTGTGGAAATAAAGGAACCCTCAAATACTGCTAGTGGGATTGTAAATGACTACAGCCACTATGGAAAACAGTAGGAAGGTTCTTCAAAAAATTAAGAATAGAATTACCACACAATCCAGCAATTCCTCTTCTAGGTATCTACCCTCACAATCTGAAAACATTTATCTGTAAAGAGATATGTAAGTGATGTTCACAGTAGCATTATTCACAGTTGCCAGGACATGGAAACAACCTAACTGTTCTTCGATAAATATTGGATAAAGGAGATGTGATACGTATATGTATCACATATGACTCAGCCATAAGACACGATGGAATACTGCATTTGAGACCACATGGATGGATTTTGAGATTATCATGCTGAGTGAAGTAAGTCAGACAGGAAAGGTCGAGAACCCTATGATTTCACTTCCATGTGGCATATAAGACTGAAAGCAATAGAGGAACAGGTCAGACACACAAACAAAAACTCACAGACACAGACAGTTTAGTGGTTATCAGAGGGTGAAGATGGTGATCGAAGGAGAACTGACTTCTGGGTCGTGAACACACAATGCCCTGTATAGATGAAGTCGTAGAAACGTGTACACTTGAAACCTATATAATGTTATTAACCCATGTCACCCCAATAAATTTCATAAGAATTAAATAGAAAACCCGTTACTATTTATAAAAATTGGAATATTTAAAATATTTCAAAATATTGAAAATACTATAAGAATTTCAAAATCACCAAGACAACCCTTGCCTACTGCAATGCACCATCAGTCTGGAAAACGGAAAGAAGTCAAGGTTTGCTAAATAACTGCTGCAGGTTACAATTCTTAATTCAGTCATCCCTGTGGCATTATACCATTTAATGTACTTTTTCATGGCACTCTCTGGATTAGAATAAATGCTCTCCTCAGAACACATTTCCCTGACGACACTGGGTATGTTAGTCACTAATAAATGGTTTCTTGTTTAGAAAAACAAAGAAAAATCTAAGTAAACCCTCCACCTACTTCGTAACAGAGAATTACATCAGAAAACAGGTTAATACTCATATTAAAGCTTCTATCAAGTAAACTTCTCAGGAGTGTCCATGTGTAATTGTGCTCCTGCACCAGTAGGATTCTATATTACCAACTCTGTTACATACATAAAACATCAACCACTTATTACAAAAGGAGCTTTACTGATAAAGGAAGAGTATTTCAAATCATCTTTATTAAGAACAACATAACTAATGTGTTATGAGTGTTCTCTTAGTATACAAAAGTGCGGCCATGACCTATTAAAATACAAAATGCTGCAGAAAAAGGACCACTAGCATTTCTAAGGAACTAAAATGGGGTGGCTCAGTTTTAAACTGTTGTTTCACTGTGAATTATTCTCCTCTTGCCCTTCAGTGGCTCCAGACGTTGAAAATGGATGTCTGTATTGTTATACATTATCTCAGATTCTCCTGGAGACTGAACTGGAGGAGAAATATCCTCAGTCCTTAGTCACAGCAAAGCCCTCATTTACTTAAGAGGAATTTATCAATGTAAAGAGATTGGTTTATTACTGCTTAAACCTCTCATGCATCACAAAAGGATTTACTAAATACTTCCATGGGGACAGCCTGTGTGCTACCAAGGGGTTTCCAAAAGGCACTGAACCTTCTGATGATTGAAATGTATACTCCCGATGCAATGAATTAACACAACTGGAAGCAGGACTAGATGTTTATATAGGAGCTGATTATGTGCAGCTCCAACAGTATCATTACTTTGGCCTGTCTTTTCTTTGATGGCATAAAAAGACTTCGAAACAGGTTTCGAACATGATCAGTGCTCTGCAGGTGAGCAACTCTTTGGTGAAAGGTACATTAGCATGAATTTATAAAGTGCAGTTGGTGACATTTCACCTTCTAATTATAAGTAATATTAAGATGTGTTATGAGGTAATATATTGTGTCTGCTATCTACCTTAGAAAAAAGTCCCAACACATCTATATTATCAATGATCTACTGGAGAAGCACAAGAGTCTTCCTCACGATATATTAACCAAATGAAATGTTGGAGTAATTGAGTCCAGAATCTATGTATTTGTAGATTTATTTACCTATAACAAATCAACCAAAAGCTAAACATCACATGTAACCACATATAGAGCAAGTCAAACAATAAGTAATCATTCAACCATTTAAGTTTTATCTAGCAGTTTAGTCATTAATGTCCTCATGGAATTGTTTCATTTCGAAGATACATTTAATATCTAACTCCATTATATTGTTGAAAAAATTGACAACATAAGTTCACCTCAAGTATAAGCTTGTTTATTATTTACCAGTAGGTGTAATAACTATGAATAAAAAACACAATGCTGATATTATTTGATGATTTCTTCCCTCTCCACAAGATGCCTATTAGTGTAAAAAGTTGACCCACAAATACAGCTTTCCAGCCCAACAAGCAGCAACTTTATTTTTTTAATGATCCTACTTTTTCTTAGATATAAATGGATAGTTAAAATAAATGAAGTCACTGATTTCATTTAGATTAACAATGCAATCACTGAGTAGATAAATGTTTAATTATTAAACAGAATATGATAACAGCAGAATAATTTAGATTCATAGAAAAACTATAGGAAGTATAGAAAATATGTTGTCTATTTTTGTTTTGTATAAAGTAGATACAATTATTGAATTAAGTAAAGCTTTAAAAAAAATATCATATATTTGAGACTGTGACTTAATGACTAAGTGAAATAGCAAGACGAGTTCATCAAAGATATCAAGCCAGGCCAGTCTGTTTTAATACATACACGATGGTTACTGAAATATTTTCAAATAATGTGTTATAGAAATGTACAACCAACATAATTTTACTAACCAATGTCAACCCAATAAATTAAATAAAAATTAATTAAGAAGCCTTTATACTTTGGTTGGTGAGCACGAAATGCAACCCATAGATGGAACTCCTTAGTAAATGCTTTCCTTGTAAATTATTTTTAGTTCTCTCTCGGTCTTCATTTGATCACAATTAGTACAATGCAATGCAAATAGGGGAAACACTAACTTATTTCTTATTTTAAATAATGATTGTGGACAGAAATAATTAAATGCATGTGTATATTCCTGAGCCCCATAGACTATTTCATTTTATGTTTCAGAACACTTAACAGTTAACTCAAAAATTATCACCTAGATCCCCTAAAAATGTTTTGGCTGTGTTAAGTTTGTGGCTGGAGATCCCAGTTGCTACCTTCCCAAATCACATACACACATCCACTACAGCCTTAGACCTGGGAGAGGACTGGGAAGCCAGACAATGAACACTGAGCAAAGCAGTTTCTTGTTTATCCAGAATTTGGAATGTTGGTATAGAGAGTGAATTAATTAGATAAGGAGATCCCTGTTAAGATTGTATTATGGGCACTATTGCTGGTAGCAATGGCAGCTAGAGCAACTAATGGTCAAGTAAAAATTCTGGAAAACAAAAATGAAACACCTCGTCTAAGAAGCAAGCCTGCAGAGAGAAAACTGAACAAACGTACATGGACAGGTGAGAGGGAAAGTCGTGCAGCAGAATGGCGACCCTGCACTCGGACTCCGTGGCCAGTTAATCCCTCCTTATTTCCTGTTACAAGACGTTCCTATCTTACTATTTTACTTATACTCGTTCGAATGGGTAGCTATTATTTTATAGTAAAAGTATCTATAATTGTAATCCAGCATTAACAAAAAATAACCTAAGTTTATGTCATTTTTATTAGTTGCAGGTGTACAAAACAACATAGTGATTAGACATTTATATACCTCACAAAATGATAAACCCAGTAAGTCTATTACCCATCTGACACTGTTATTGTAACATCATTGACTATTTTCCCTATGGTGTAGTTTATATTGCCGTGACTATTTTTTAAAATTATACTTGACATTCAGTATTAGTTTCAGGTGTATGTCATTTTTGAGTACTCACAACAAATTATTCTTTTCTAGAGAGATAAAAGTCTATGCACTTTTACTTCTGACTTTTGATATTTTAAATTAGAAGCTCATAAATATTTTGCTAATTTTAGAGACAAAATATTATAATGCTTAACTTTGTCATTTGTAATAAGATCATATTCATTATTTCTAGTACATGTGATTTAAGTGAGATAGGAATTTCTTTTTCACACTATTTTGCAGGTAGACGAGTTGTCAAGTACAGCTCCTCTTCCGTCTTCACCCAGAGATGCAAGTTGGCGGTAACCTCTACTCTCCTCCAAAAAACAGTTCCCCACTATGGCTTTAAACTAGCATTACCGGAATCTCCAGGCCACAAGCAGGAGAAAGGAATAAAGGGTGAAATGAATGACAAGCAGTTTTAAGTTGACGGGAATAACAGGAACGTTGCACACATCACATCTGCTCACATTCTATAATAAGGGTCTCATCACTAACTGCATGGTAAGCCTTTTAGTTTTAGCCACAGGACCTGCTAAACTAAGGTGTGCCTGGTTCTATTACTAAAAGAAAGAAATAACAATCAGTGAGAGATTAGAATCTCTGCCGAGAAATAATCTTTGGCTCTAATTTTTTTGTACATCTCTTTCCTGTATAACAAAAACACTTAGAAATCACAGGTTGGCAGGATCAATCATAACAGAGATTTTTATCAATTCTGAATTGATAATTTTTAATCATTTAAAGATTCCAGTCTACATATAAGTATTAAAAGCACAGAACTCATTTATAAACATATTTTTGATACAATAAAATATGAAATGTTTCATTAACTTTAAAGGCCAATTCTTCATTCCACAGTTTTTAAAAATTATAATACTACTATACTTGCCTGTTGGAAGAAGGAATGCAAGTTTTTAAATGAAAATTACAACCAAACTTATGCAACATTGAGTTGTCATTTTTGCCATGATGTTCTAAGAAAAACTTAGATGTTAGAGAGCTTTAAACAGAAAAACATCTACACTTTTAAAATTTCAAGTTTTTAATCACTTACGAACAAAGACTTATGGCTTGGGAGAAATTGGAGAAAGTAAAATTGAGATGGTGTTTTTTGGATTAGAAAGGTAGTGACCTTTTAATTCCCCATTTCATTTACACTTTTGCACCAGACAAGGGGAGGCAATTCTACAGATTGTGGCTGATGTGAGAGAGATAGCAAAACCTAATTGAAAAGTTACAAACTACAGGAGAATGAGTTTGAGGTATTTTTTAAAGCAATGTAAATCAGCTTTATTTTCAAAGTGCTGCAGAGACAGAGTTATATAAACGACATTAAAACAGTCTTATTTTAGTACAAGAGAAAGTTTTAGTTTTAACTTCCAAGGCTTAAAAGAAAAACAGAATTCTCCATTTAGATTTTAGGGCCGATATCAAGCAGATTATCTTTTCAAATCAGGGTAGTTACATCTCCTCTAACTGGCCTCTTTGCAGAATCTTTATTTTAGATATAAGAACATGGGTTTAGAATCTTGGATTCACATTCAGAAACGTCATTATAGTTACATGATTTGGGGCAAGGCCTTATTTCTCTGTACCGATATTTTTTACCTTTAAATGATATATTAATATGTTAAATGGCTTCCTCTCTGGCATTTTTACTGAAGAAGCTCAATCACATTGTGGCTTGGTTTTGCAGTGGAGATGGGAAAACCCTCAGGATAAGCAGAGAATATCTTTTAGGAACATCAATTCTTTGAAGTTGTTGTGGAAGGCAGGACCATTATTGATGGATGAAGTCATAACTTATGGGAAGTCAGTAAATTTTGTATTAAGAATAAGGAAAGGTCTGTGGCTGTGCCCATACTGGCAGCTACGGCTCCTGACCTGCACACAGCTGGTATAACACTACTCACTTCTTAACTTTCTTCCTCCCCATTCAACTGTAAAAGCTCCAGGAAACAACTCAGGCTTCTTCGTACATTTCACGTAGAGCTTGAAGACATGGCACACAACAAATTTTAAATATTGTTTTACTTTTTAATTTAATTTTAAATTTAAGTAAAGTTGGTTTACAATTTTATAGTGGTTGTATTCGTTTCAGGTGTACAATATAGTGATTCAACATTTTTATACCTGGTAATCAATCATCTGTCACTGTGCAAACTTGTCACTATATTATTGACTATGTCCCCCTTCCCCTTTTCACCCATCCTGCCACTCCCTCCCTTCTGGTAAACATCCCTGTGGTCTGTTTTTATGAGTCTGATTTTTTTTTTATTGTTTCTCTTGTTCTTTTTAGATTCCACATATAAGTGAATCCATGTAGCATTTGTTTTTCCCTTCCTGACTTATGTCACTTAGTCTGATACACTCTACATCTATTCATGTTGTTCAAATGGCAAGATTTCATTTGGTTTTGTTGCTGCATAATATTCCATGTGGGAGTGTGTGTATATACATATATGTGTGTGTGTGGGATATACATACATACATATATATCATAGACATCACATCTTTATCCATTCATCTATTGATGGACATATAGGTTGCTTCTATATCTTGGCTATTGTAAATAATGCTGTAATGAACATAGGGGCACATATGTATTTCTGAATTAGTGTTTTCATTTTCTTTGGTAAATATAAAAATAAACTCAAAATGGGCTCAATGCTTAAATATAAGGCCTGAAACCATAAAACACCTAGAAAACATAAGAAGTAAACTAAACTGATATCAGTCTGAGTGAAGTCTTTTTGGATTCCTCAAGCAAGGTAAACAAAAGCAAAAATAAACAGGACTTCCTCAAACTAAAAAGCTTCTGCTCGGTGAAGGAAACCTTCAATAACACAGAATGAATGGGAGAATATATTCGCGAACAATACATCTGTTAAGAGGTTGATGTAAAAAGATATAAGAAACTCATATAACTCAATAACAAATAAACAATTTGATTGCTAAATGGGCAGAGGACATGAAAAGATGTATCTTCAAAGAAGACAGCTAGATGGCCAACAGACACCTGAAAAGATGTTCAACGTCACTCATCACCAGGGAAATGCAAATCAGAACCCCAGTGAGAGATGATCTCACTCCCCTAAGACGGGCTATTTTCACAAAGTCAGCAAATAATGTGGCGAAGATGTGCAGAAAAGGGAACCCTTGTTCACTGTGGATGGAACTGAGAACTGATGTGGCCCCTACAGAAAACAGTATGGCTATTTCTTTAGAGTAACTGACATACCGTACTTCAGAGCTGTGAGTTATCTTTTGCCTTCTACATCTTTCCCTCCTCAACGTACCTCCACAGAATTCAGTACCTAGGCCTTCTCCTCCGTCCCCCCTCACAAGGCCTGTGGGCACGAGTTAGCTTCATGCCCACAACATGAATTTGTTCAGCCAAACTTACTTTGTCTCCGATGCCTCAAACCTTCTCCTATAGCAGAAGTGGAAGAATACGTGGCTTAGTTCATCATACCACTGTAAAATGTTAACTAATTGACTTTCACTGGGCTATGCGTGCTCGTAGTCTGAATTTAAGGAGAACAGTTAAGAGAACAAATTCTAACGCGAGACTGCTTGATTTCAAATCCTGTATCTGCCACTTCCTGTTGTGTGAAGTAACGTATGTGTCCTCTAGTATTACTGGTACTGGAGTTGAAACGTTTTAGAGATAGAGGACTGTGAAAACAGTGAAGTAAAACTAAGTGTTAATGCTGGCTCCAATTCTCATCAGCTGTGTGAGTTGATGAGAAACATCACTTATTCGCACTGATGGTTTCTTCGTATAAAAATTTGGTGAAATATATACCTAACAACTGTGTAAAGATTGGTGCTCACACCCACACCCCCTCCCTACCACACCCACACTCATACACACACATCGCTACATAAATGGTAGCTACCACTTTCTTCAGGACATGAAAATAAGGAAGGAAGGAGATGCAAAATGTTTTCAAGTAACATTCAGCACAAAAACATACAAGGAGGTTTATGGTCAACATTCATTCAACAAACATTTTTTATTTGTCATGGCCCAGGCAGAGAGCTAAGCATCGGAAATGAGCAACATCAAACCATTACCCTCTACTCTCATTCAGCTCCTTCTGTGTGTGCTCTGGAGGCAGGCAACGAAAGTAAAATGAAAAGTGGTCTTTTACGCTTATTGGAAAAGAGGTAAAGGAGGGTTCTGCCGTCCCATTAACATGGACTCCAGATAAATTAATCTGAACTCATTAGAACTACTGAGTAACTTAATAAAAAATAATAAATGGCCTTTCTGTGGTCAAGCATGCTACATTACTGATGAATTTATTGACACACATACTTCGGAAAATAAGTCAGAGGAGAGTTCCACACAAAGAAAGCGAGTATATCTAACTATAAAATCATTTCAACAGAAGCGACAAGTTTATGCCGATTTTGCATTTTGAGGGGATTAGGATCTACGCTGAAGAAGAGAAAATGAACTGTCAGCACAGGACCGATAGTGGAGACATGCCATCCTAACAAATCTGTGACCGTCTCTTCCTAAGTCCCTATGCTTTACTCCTGAACCCGTACTGTTTGTCTAACTCAGAGAGAGCAGTGCAACAAGCCACACCTGGGTTGTGCTCCTGAACTGGAACATTTTAGGAATATGTTTGGGATGTTTCACAGTATTTTACCATTTTCTTAATTTAACATTCAGGATTGATGGAACAGTTTCAAAAAACAC
Source organism: Lyroderma lyra (assembly GCA_004026885.1). Classification (NCBI taxonomy): domain Eukaryota; kingdom Metazoa; phylum Chordata; class Mammalia; order Chiroptera; family Megadermatidae; genus Lyroderma; species Lyroderma lyra. The sequence goes on from PVJL010000959.1 coordinate 125,226, forward strand.
TTTAGGGTTGCACTGGAGTCCAAAGCACACTTTGCAAGGTGAGAACAGACTGACAGAAACCTGGTGTGTTTTGTGGAGCAATGGAGTAAGCACACCTTCTGATACTCAGATAACTATGCTATTAGCTGTGAGCGCCTTTTCTTTTCAAATCCAGTACCTGAGAGTTTAAAGGAACACCTTTCTAACTAACATTTCCACATAAATAGAGCTTTCATAAAGATTGAGGATTACCTTTGAAATTTTATTTCATTTTGATTTTAGCACCTAAAAATATCTTCAAGTGTTTGTATTTTAACTATTAATAACCTAGAACCACATAATACTAGAAACTCCTATTCATTTTAGTATGATGTCTGGAAAAAATCTGGCCATAAATGCCTTTACTTTTCATATTACATGGCTAGATACTTTCCAGACAGCCTCTGTGTGTGTGTGTGTGTGTGTGTGTGAATTAATTAAAAAACAATCTCATCTACCAAATTTTGAGGCATGGAGACTGAGGAGCAGAAAGCTAAAACATTTTATTTATCTTCTACAATATTCATATTGTTTTTAAGTAAATATAAAATCTAGCTTATAAGTCAATAAGCTAGAAAACACTGGAAGAAATCTTTGTGAAACACAAAGGGAAATTTTGAGTTAAAACAATACACCAAATGGGGCAAAAGTGATTTATTTTTCTTTCTTTCCTCTTTTAATTTATTTTTTTATTGGTTTCACGAGGACAAGCAAACATAAAGCTAAGACATTTACAGTCCTTGATTGGTTCTTCTTTGTACCACTCTTGTATCACTATCTTAAGCTGAAATGCCTGATCATTAAAAAAAAGTCTCCATGGCCACAGGAAAAACTGTGCCCTCCTCAATAGAATATATAAAAATAAAGAAAACAGTGACAGAAACAGACAAATAATGAAAAGGCCTTTGGAGTCTTCAGTAACACCCCCAAACATTTCACTTGTGGACAGAGAAAAAAATAAATGGAAAAAACAGGAAACAGAAAATCAAAAGCAGAAAATAAATGCTAAGAAAACTGAATTATAAAATTGTAAGAAAAAATCCCAAGATTTCACTTTTAGAATCTATTAAATCAATAAGCTGATGAGATTTCTAACTCAGAGAGAAAACAAATATATGGAGTTTGGAATGAAAGTAATTATAACCAAAATGAGAGCAATGAAAAGTTATGAGATGCTATGAACAATGCTACACTAATAAATGTACAGAAAAATGTAGCTGAAAAGCATTAATCCTAGAAGAATTCCAGCACTTAAACCAACAAAATTAAAATATACTGAAATATTATCATTAAAAGAGCATCATGCTCAAGACTGTATGAAAATAAGAGCACATAATAACTTACAAACTGTGGTTCCCCAGATATGTGGTTGCTACTATTACAGATGATATTTTATAAACACTCATTACTTTCAAAATATTCTATAAAGAATATAGGCTACTTTTAAATTCAGAAATAAAACATTAAAACTGATTTCTAGAAAAGCTTAGAAGTTAGTATATAGATTAATAAAATATCACATATGATATCAAACAATTAAGTTTGTGAACTCATCCAAGAAAAATGCTACATCCCTCAGTGCTGAGTATCCCTGTGATCATCTTGGAAGTCCTCCCCTTGGGAAGCTGTGCACTGACACCAGCGCCTAGTCCACTATTCAAAGCCATTTTGGAACTCTTTTTCTGGAATGGCCATCAGAGCTGTCCTCCGATGGCACCTTACCAAATCGTCTGTTTCGTGCTGCCAACGTAAGCAAATGGTGGCAAGTTCACAAACTTAATTGTCAGATTTGGAGGACAATAACAGCTCTGATGGCCATTCCAGAAAAAGAGTTCTAAAAATTGCTTTGAGGCGTGAACTAGGCACTGGCCTTGGTGCACCGCTTCCCAAGGGGAGGACTTCAAAGGTGACCATAGTGACACTCAGCAATGAGGTATGTAGCACTTTTTCTAGGATCAGTTTGCAAAATTAAGTGTCCCACCTCATATATTCATATAACCAAAGCAGAATATTAATATGTCAAACATGAGATTACGTGTATATATAAATTAATAACTTTCATTAAACAATTTATGTTTAATATTTGTGTACAATGTTAAAGCAAATTTAATTTATATTGATTCACAAATCCTTTCTGTACATAACCAGAAAATTTTCTGTTATAAAGAACAAATTGAATAACCAGGATTCGAATAATAATCTCTCAGTTGCAAAAAATCAAATAGATCTGAAAAAGTGTTTCACAAAAAGTGTTAGGACTTTTTTGTTTGTTTAAAACACAAAACTTTCATTCAATTTCAGGAGAAATAAGCACTTGCGGATGCTCCTATCATCTTGTCTATTCGAATCACCCTTACTGGAATAATTATTAGGAAACGCGTCTGCTTCATTTTCTTCACATGCTAACTACACATAGCATGACATAGCACAGCAATTACTGTCAAGAGAATTACTATGAAAAAATCATTTTCTTTGCACTTAAAGTGTTTTCAATTAAAACAGAGAATTAAGTCGTCATTACGTGTCCATTAGGGAATGTTCTGCCCCAAGGTGTCCCTAAAGCTCCCTCTGCCACGTCTTCCAGGTCTTGCTGACCCCGTACACTTTCTCATAGAGCACTTTCTTTATTACCCGTATTAGATGGTAATCTCGTTCACAATTATTCCCTCTCCCATGAGGAATACACACTTGCGCTGAGTTCACTTAAGGTTCAGCCATGCAACGTGCTTTGGCCAATAACACGTGAAGATGAGCGACACCTGTCCTAGGCAGACGCTTAGAGCTCCTTCACGTGACTGCTGCCCACAGATCCTTCCCCTCTGCCTGGATACCCATAATGGTCTCTAGAAGATGTTCTTTCAAGCTCAGCCCCAGAGGGAAGACAGCCATGCCTAACCTGTGATTGACATGAGTGTCAGCCATAATTGAACTTCTATTATAGTAAACCTCTGAGATTAGGGGTTTGATCGATATCACACCCTCTTCTCAGAGAAATAGTACCTCACTTAGCCACAGGTACACCTCCTCCAACTTGTTTTTTTAATATAATTTTCCCCTTAACATACACATCCATATTTGTTCACTATCTGTGCTCATCTCTAAGAATATAAGCTCCATGAGAGCACAGACTTGATTCTTTCAACTGCCGAAAGCCCAGTGTCTCGTTTAAGGACTGTCGTCATTTTCAGCCAGGTGGAATTACATGGTAGGGCGAAGGGCACGTCAGGCTAAGGCACAACCTTCCCACAAGCCCGGGGAGAGACACAGCTGCCAAATTGTATCACTTCGTTCAGTGTTTCCAGTTGAAGGGAAAAAACTGAAGGCAAAGGAGCAAGAAACTGGAACACTGCATTACTGTTGTTACCATATAGCCTGGGCATAATCGAGAGAGAGAAACCACACCATAATTTCAACTGGAGACGCTAAATACACACAAGTATCGATTACAACAGAGGACTGGAGTAATCAGTCGGCTTCTAAGTGTTAAACAGAACTCTAAAAAAGTACAGGAACGGCAGGTGTCAGAAGCAGCCACAAATACATACATATACACATACATACGCACATAAAAAGCAAGTAAACAAGCAAGCAAGTAAACACGAGGGCTGGGTTGATTAAAAAAAAAAAACAAAAACCAAAACGAAACCAAAAACCAAGGAAGACGCCCAGCTCCTTTAGAACTTGCTACGAGTATGTCTCCAAATGTGCCGAGAAAGCTGTTGACTCGGCCGTGTGTTACGAGGCCCGGTGCTACCCAACTGCCCGAGGAGGTTGGCCGAGGAAAATGCTGGTTGTTACGAGCGCCGAGTATGGCTGACGAAGCATCAGCCACGCTGCCACCTCGGAACGGGGAGAAAAGGCCCCCCGTCCTGTCATGTTCATCCTATATCCCCTACAGCAGTGGTTCCCAACCTTTGCCACTCGTGCACCCCTTTTCAACCTGTTTCTATAAATGGCACCCCCCGTTTTTAAAACGCCTGTTTTTAAATATTGACATTTCTGTATTGGTATTTAAATACAATATAGACATAGTATTGATTTTGGAGAAGTGATCTTCCCCAAACGTACAAAAAAACAGTATCCCTAATACAAGGAGAAATGAAATCTTCAGCTACGGTGAGGTTTTTACCGAACTTCGGTCTGTGATAAGCCAGACGGTATGAAGTCTCAACTGCATTGTCTTTCTTTCCTGACATCATGTAAGAGGTAATAGCTGGACACTTTACAAATGCTGAAAATAATGTCTTTCTTTGTTTTTATACATAGAATGTTCAGTTTCTAAATGTCACACGAGCAGAGAGGGTTTCATGCAACCGTTGGATAATATTTCCCCACACACAACACACAGTCATCGTGTCCTACAAGTGAAGACCCATACTTAACATGCCCTTCAGAGCATTTCCTTTCTTCTGTGTAGTATCTGAGGCACACACCTTTTTACTATCTCCGGGTGTGGGTGTACTCGTAACTGCAGACGTGTTGAGAAGTCCTTGGAGATGGGTTATAATCCACACCAAGTTGTGGTTTTTTTAACCATTCCCGTTTTCCACCACTGATCCATAATTGACGCACTTAAAAATCACTGACAATAATATCTGAAACTATGTTAAACATTAAATAAAAAAAACTACTTGAATCATGATTAAAGACAACGTACTTACTTTTACTCAGTCAATAACTAAACCGATCAAACAGTCCGGCTACAGATGTATTTATATGTTTGGGTGAATTCTAGAAATGTTCCAAATAGATTGTTGTGAAACTGTGCCTAATGATTGGTAGAAGAGCAGTTTGGGGGAAGGGCTCATAGCCACGCCCTCCCCCATCATCATTCACTCATGGGATCTCATTTTGAAGTGTCTCCATTAACGGTGATTCACACGTAACATTTATTGTTCCATAACTAATGTTTTGCATTTTTTCACTTTGTGTTTTTTTTTTCTTTTTTGCCATTGCTGATGGAGACCAATGCTCTACAGAAGAAACTTAAAATCATGCCAACTTACCAAAAAAAAAAAAAAATAATAACAACATAAAGATCCGAGATACACTTTCACAGCTCAGGCAATGTAGGATCAACGCCAGGCTGAGAGGCAATAAATTAATAATTGACATGCCAGGTAAGAGATTTTGGTCACAGTTCCAACGGAACAGAAAAGGGGGTCTGATACCTTTCACAGCAATAGAGCCATTAACAAAGTAGATTTGACAGGATTTGATTACTGAGTGCGTGTAAGTGAACAAGAGAGAGGCACCAAGAAAACTCAGATTCCACTGTGGATTGCTGATTCTCTGAGACACGGCATTCAAGAAATGATCTTTGGAGATTCACTTGAAGACGATGGGGAAAGAAGTTAGTAAGTAAAGCTGTAGACAGATTTCATCAAAGATATACATCCAATATCTAGGTGGACATGTGCTCTGAGTAATTGAATATGAAGATCTGGAGCTCAGGAGAGAGAGATGCAAACTTGAATAGATTTTACACTTTCTATGTAAAATAATTATCAAATACTTATTGTCGATACCAGCAGAGAGTTTGTGAGGTAACATGATAGGACTTGGATAAGGCTGCCAAAGACAGGTAGGTATCCTAGTGAATTCTAGAGTGGAATGGGTCCCTGTTTTCCCCCTGCTTTCTTGTCAGTGAAAATGTTCAGTACCAAGTATTCCCTTTCAAGGTCAGGCCTTAGGTAGCACATGGAGGATTTACGCCCAGGTGAGACATTCCATATACCATGTTCTTCTGAATTATGGTAAATAATAACATGTGTGCTTTTTGCCCTAAAATCCAGTAAGTATCCACGTTGTAGACAATCAATGTTTCAAACAATTTCTCACAATGACTGCATGATATGAGCTATCAGGAAGCAGCAGCAACCTAATAAATCAAGAGTGACATTTGCATGGTGATTTATATCCCTGGGTAAGAGCAACTAGCTCTCTCAGCATGAGGGTTCTTGGAAAACTAGTTTCAAATGAATTAGAAGACGCCCTGGGGACTTCAGAGGCTCCTATGGGAAAGACTACAGGTAAAAAGGCCTCCAGTCACCCGTTAGAATTTGAGCTCTTTTTACAGTACCATCACTGTAATGATAATCCTGTCGGTAATTATCAAAGCACAAATGGTACAGTAAAAAAAAAATTAGAAGATAGAAAAAGAAGAAAAACCAAATGAAATTTAGAATAAAATGATTAAATAAAATTAAAACCAACTGTTCACAGTAAAATACAAGACGAAATTAAGATAATTAATTCTAAATAAGTAGAAAATAAAATACATAATCAAAGTTGACAATTAAAGCAATGAGATTTAAAATAAATGTGATAAAAAAGTGATGCATATTTAAAAATACAAAAGATGAAAAATATTAAAATCCTCAGGCTAAATATTAATATTAGTATATCAAATTAATAACCAAATAACTATAATGTATAAATACATTTCTTTAAAGTTGGGGAAAAAATAAAATTTACTTTAAAAAAAAAAGCTAGTTGATGAAATAAATGCTAAATATGCAAAGGGTAGCCCAAAGTAAGAGAATGAAGTATATTTGAATAAGGGGTTGACAAGTGGAATAAAAAAGCTCAAACATAAGCAGGGCAGAGATTTGAACTCTTACTATTATCTTCTGCGTATCTTATTTCAGGTGTGTGGTCCACAACCTTGGACTATCCTTGCCTAACCACCCTAAAAAATGGCCTATGGGCATTTGATCTTGCCTTTACTCTAATCTTCTAGTCCGAGAGACATGAAGGCCCCTCCCCTCCCCTGACCTACTAAGACCCAGACATTAATGAGTTCAGCGGTTTCAGAAATCCCTACAATCTCAGAAAATCAGAGAAACAGGAGACTCATTCATGCATACTGTAAGTCATTGGTGTACAGGAAGCATAATCACAAAATGCAATTGGTGGGAAAGAAAAATTAAAATACAAAGAATGAAAAAAATGAAAACTTGGCAAATAGTTTGGACTTAGCCTATGGGGGAGAATTTCTATTTTTTTATTACCTATTTATTTCAGAATGACTTGTAGAATAACTTCCCTATGGAAATTATAAACAGAGAAGAATGACCGATTAGTAATTTCAAACCTTAGCTCATCTTTTGGCAGTGATTTAAAAAACCATAGGAGTATTTATAATGTAGAGTAAAACGAGGAGTTTTGATATAACAGATGTGGGTCTGAATCTTACTTCTGCTCCTTCCTGTGTGTGAAGTTTTTCCCTAATACCACAAATCCCATAGGCCTTTACTGTACAAATGAGAATAGACAGCAACTCGTCGGGCTATTGGAAGATTCAAAATAGTGCAACAAAACATCTGACACCGTGTATGGCAGAGAGTAAATAATATCTCTCATTTTTGTTGTCATACTTACAGCTACTGAGTAAATACCGCTCTGAAACTGCATCCATCTTCAATCACAAATTAATGATCAAAAAAAAAAAAATTAACGATCAGTAGCAAGATTTTTTGGCTCACCAAAAGCAAGCCAATTAACTTCATTAATTGCAATCAAAAATAAATGCTGCTACTCCTTTTAAAATCTCAGTGACTTTCCCTTGAGATGATGTGGTCACTGTACAATTAAATACATATCTGATAGTTGCAGTTAGTTTCTGTGCCAGGTAATTTATTTATCCAAGTGTCTTTCATATTAGTGTATTCTCATGCAGTAACTAGCAATGTCAGAATTAATTGGTCAAGTGATCATTCATATAAAAATAAGGGGACATGGAAAATTAAGCATAACAGGGTCATGGCAATTGTGGGATTCAGTTATTTACCACAATATGTTTAAGAAAAGTTGTTTTAAGTATTATTGATTTTTACTTGGAAAATGTGTCCTATTGATTTTTCCATCTAGACCCTTAACTATGGCTTTTAATATACGATTCTTGTCTGTAATGACAAGCAATGGGAAAACAGGAACAGAAAATGTCACAGGTGGGGAAAGGGTAAAATAGGACCTTAAGGAACACTATCTAAAAGTGTTGTGTGGTTTTTCTTCTCTAAACATGTAATAGTATTTCAAAGTACTACTTAATTCTGAAATGACAAAACAGGTTCTTAGCTTTTGGAGTGAAATGTGTGGTGAGTTTAAAAACAAGCATCTTCATTTACTGTTCCAAAGCTCCTATGATTTTGGGCACAGAATTCCTGGGTTTCTACCGCAAATAAAGTTCAAATTATTTAGAGAGGCTGATGGTTTGAGTTTCCGTATTTCTTTTAATTAGGCTTTGTTTTCATGACCTTTTGGGATCTGGCATTCGAGCATTTGGAAAGGCATCAATTCAGTCACTGTAAGAAACAAACACAAGAAAACTGCTGGAATTATGAGGAACGTTGTTTATGACCTGGCACTCCAACCATCAGTACTCTTTGCGCCCCAAAGACCCTACTTCTACACAGCTCCCCAGTTTCATTTTCCTTTTATTTACTTTCCTCTCCTCTCTCTCCCTCTCTCTTCCCTTCTTTTTTCCTTCTCATTCACTCATTCCTCTCTTCTTTCCCTTTGTCTCTTCCTCTTTTCTTAAGGGTTATCCTTTTTCATTTAAAAGCTCAAAATAAATAATTCAATTTAAATGTTTAGTATTGCTGCACAGTTTTGGTTGTTCTTTTTTTCAGAAAACAGTTATTTTTATTTATTCCTTTATTTCTTATCTCTTCTATTTTTCAGTAATTATTTCAGTTGTACCAGATTTCTACCTCAATCGAATGAAATTCCAACGAAGACGGTTCTGTTACTATGCTAGTAGATACTGACCTTCAACCTCACCATTTATGATTTTAATTGATGTGTCGCGTGACAATCACTTCTAAAGCAAATTCACTTAAGCACTCTGGGAATTTTCAGATTCATTAAGAATCTTGTAGTTAAGAATGCTACACTGAGATTTTTTTCTGGCTCTACAGGAAAATTTGATTTGTAGGCATTGATTACTGCCTGAGAGAAGCAGAGATTAAAAGAACACACAAAAAAAGTACCTAATAATTAGACCAGTTATCAACTTATGGAACATTTATTTTATTATTCAAAATATTAAAACATTTTAACTATGTGATTTAAAGGATCATACAAATCATATTCCCATTAAAAAATCCCAAGTTTCTGCTTCCACATTTTAGTTAACCAAAAAATAACATTCATACAAACATGTTTTGATAAAATTAGATATATTATTCATATAATGTTGGTCACTAAAAATGTTCTAACATTTTATCAGATTTATTACCATCACTCATTTTATGCTCAATGATCGCCGAGACCACGTACATTGCCAGCAGTCACACCAAGTAAAATGATCAATAATGTAGTCCCCTGGCTTTAATTCAATGTGTATTTCACTTTGTTATTATTATTTTTCAATTAGGTAAACTGTCTTCAAGAAGATGCCATACAGAATTGGTTTATTTTAATTAAGAGTCAAGTACCAAAGCTAGGAATGGGGTCAGCCCCCAGTACAAGAAGTACTTAGCAATGGATTACAGTAGTAGCAGGAAGCCAGCCTCAGGTGAGATCATGAAACTTCAATGAATTTGAAAAGCAGGTCTCGGCTACTCTACAATCTCCTTCTGACTAACTCTGGGGAAATGGTAAGATGGCTTGAAACCCATATAGAGAAGTGATTACGTTAGAAATTTTATACAAGCTTGAGTTTTCTGTTTACAATCATGGTGGGAAGAAGATAAGAGAATGTCAAAAAGAGTGATGTTCAAAGAACTGATCATCTTCCCCAGGCAAAACTGAGGATGATTAACTCTACTGCCTGAGGCTGAAGTCATTTGTGCTTGCATTTTATGTAAAAGCAAACTATTGGAAGTAGTTCCAAAGGCGAATAAAATAACAGAACAATAATTCTTTCTGTCTCTGGTGATTTCCTTTAGTCTTCTCCAGTCTTCCAATGCAAAGGAACAAGTACATTTTAAAAAGTGTGTCGTACAAAGTTGCCTTCTTTTTTACTTGACCAGTGAAACTGGAAAAGTGACAATCAAAACTACAGCTCTTCAGACAAGCTTGAGGCAATTTTGGATTGAAGCATTAAAAAAAAAAAAAATCAGACTCTCTTCCTCACATTGAGCAGCTTATGTCTATGCTGACAACGTCGCAAAGGCACTACACATCCAAGAAAGCCTCAAGGGCAGTCCTTTAGATCACAGCCGGTTACAAATCTCCAATTTTTAACTATTCTACTGAAGACCTGCACCGGGGCACCATTAGTCTAATTCTTTTTTTGCAGCCCTAAGATCAGCATTGTGCCTTAAATTAAAATAACACACTTAAATGTGATATAGCAATATTTAAACTCGAAAAGTCTCATCACTAAGAATGAATCCTGGTTAAATCCTCAAATGTTCAACCATACAAATCCTCTTCTAAAGCAAGCCAGTAATCCACGGAGCCTTAAAATATCTTTGATGCATCATGCCCCATTTGCAAAAGCATTCTATTTCTCCACGATATTTTTTCCCTGAACATTTTCTGGCATTTTACTGTTTGCTCTCTTTCACAAAAAAAATAATAACTGCAAAAAATGGGATCTAGGACTACGGAGAATTATTGTGTTATTAATGTTGATTTTCCATACACTCTTATCTTCCCTGATGTTTGCAAACAGAAGTTATTATTTTATGAAAACCAGCAGGAGTCGTTACAAGGACTCCTGTTCTTCCACGAGTGTTCTGGTCATTAGAAACACAAAACTGCTTTGGGATCGAAGAATACTTCCGAAAAAAGGGTCTCAAGTATTCTCTCTGAGTTGTCACAAGTTGAACACACTGACCAGTCCTGACACACTTCAAATCGGGTGTCCCTAAGTCATGAAGGAGCAGCTTTCGCCCCAAACTGAGCATTTTATCAATCTCACAAACATTAACCAGATCATGTCAGATCATGTGAGTAAAAAAATGAAAATACTAATAAAATAAAAAAGAAAACAGTAAGTAGTTCTTAAAAATACATTATTGACATCCAAATCTACTTTTACAGAGCTAATGCCCAGCAATATTTTCTCCTGCCAGACACTGCTGTCATCAGAGTCAACAGACGCTTGTGCAGAATGACGAGTTACCTAGTGGTAAAGGGATATCTGCCATGTATGTGTCTGAGAAGCATTTTGATCAGGGAACACGTGGAAATTTCTCTATGCCACTGCGTGATGGCTATTTCTTACGTTTTATTAAACTTCCCTAGCACAAAAGAGATCAAGCCGTTTCAGCACAGCCTATAAAATACGCACAGTGGAAGTTTAGTTGCAAAATATAAAGTGAAATTTTAAGAGGGAAAAGAGTATACAAACTAAGAGCCGAAGCACCTGAAGACACAGGAAAAGATCCTAGCAGGAGAAGGGACCCGGGAATGCTCCTGTCACACAGCAGACACACGCCAGATGTGGCTGAATCTGACTAGGAGCCAAGGAAAATCCAGCCTGGTGTGTAAATCTTTGGAGTTTTAATGGCCAGAAACACAAAAATGTAGACTGAAAACTCCTGCAAATCACAAGAATTCATATTCTCCTGAATAAGCAAGCAAATCGGACCATGGCTTAACCTAAGAAAAGAAAATTTCAGTGTTTAAAGGAGGTGTTAGCAAATGTTTTCCACAACGGTTCAGAGAGCGACTATTTTACGCAGTGCAGGGCCGTTCAGTTTCTATTACTCTTACTCAAATGTGTCCGTACAGTGAGGATGCGACCATGAACAACATGCAAACAAATGAATATGGCCAGGTTCCAACTTTACTTACGGACCCTGAAATTTAGATTGTCATATGGTACAAACATTCTTCTTTTTAAAATTATTTTTCAGATAGTTAAAACCATGTAAGAACCTTTTGTAGTTCATAGAATGGACAAAAACAGGCACCAGCCAGCTATTCCCTGTAGGTTGTAGTCTGCTGTCTACAATGCCTAAGTAAGAAGGGAGCACGTTTCTCGGATGCTGGGCGTCAGAAAAATCTGGGTTGTTTTGCATTTCCTAGTCTGAAGTTCATGTCCAAGGATCAACAGCATCAGCAACTTGCAGTATTCTAATTCAGTTTTTCCGACCCAAGAGCCGATGGCTTTATTTAGTGACAAACAGAAGAGCTTACATAGATTTGGCAGACAGTGCCTAGGACTACTTCTGTTTCTTTGTATCTTGCACCAGCTACTATTACAAAGGTTTCTTAGAGACCTGAAAGGTCTTTTAAAATAATTTGCTGTATGTTTTCCTATGAAATACATATAGAACTAATGTATGCCTGAATATACAGCAAAACGTGTATCTTATCACATGGCAGTTATTTGAATTTCCCGATTTAGTGCCAGAATGATAACTGGCATATTTCATTTCAAAGGGGACATTTACATTTTCAAGGTAGTATGTGCAGTGGTTAAGGGAATGATCTATAGAAAAAGAATGATGGAGTAAATCACTTAGTATTGTATTGTAGGACAGTTATCTAAACTCTGTGTCAGAGTTTATTCATCTACAAGATGGAGTTAATCCATACAGCCGTTTTGAGTTTTTCTACTCATATGTGAAATACCATTATACTTAGAATAGGGACTGACACAAAGCCGTATAAAGCTATTTGGTTTGTTATTATCAAAAAGCACCTTTTCATGACTCATTTCTTCATTCTCACAAACTCCCTTTGAGTAAGCAAAATAACACACACACACACACACACACTCACACACATGCACACACACACATGCACACACACACGCAACACATACACTCACACACACGCAACACACACACTCACACACACTCACACTCTCACACCATTCGGTTAGCATGATAAAGTAGGTGATCCAGCTAAACTTCCTGTAGGTGAACTTCAATGCATCTTGATCAACTTTCAATATGAAAGTAGTTTCAACCTGAAAACTTGACCTTATTTAAAAATATGCATTTTTAATCTTTAGAGGGTACAAGAAGGAAAAAGTTACATCTTACACTTAAAAGACTATCTCAAATACATAGATTTGAGGAAAGAGAACATTATCAATCAGCTACCTTTAATTATACTGAAAAGTTCACTTAAAAAGAATAGGATCATTATTTCATTGAATGATTACTGTTATTATTTAACTGAGTGTATCTTTAATTAAATATTATATGTGAATTTCTAATTTTAGCACTATATTTGTATTTATTCTGCACGGAAATTCAATAAGAGAGATTCAATAAGAATAGAAGCAACTGCTCCCAACTCCTATGTTTATGAGTCGGTCTTACAGAAAGGTATTCCAACAATCTGGTTGCAGTTTTGAAATTAAAATATTCATATATGATAATTGACAGCATTGCCATTAAAGTATAAAACATTCTCATTCTATTACTGTCTTTGAGACTTTATAAAAAATAAATTCTAAAATGCTTACTAGCTTAACATCGTACAAAACCCAAATTTTGACATGCTAACAATAAAACAACCACAAAAACAAAGTGTAGTAAAAAAATTTGAATAAATTATCTATACAAATGCAAATATATACAAACATGCCCCTTTATGCACCTGCTTTTGTCCAGCTTCCATACTTCCTTTTTAAGATAGGAGCAGATGTAAGTATTTACAAAAAAACATGTATTTTATCATCATTATAATTTATTGGATATTTGTTACTTTTTCTGTCCTTAAGTGAGAAAAACTTATAAGACTTAAAATAACTTACAAGAAACTTACACCATGGCTTTAAGAGCTGCAAATATACACTGTGGTCAGATTTTGAATGCAGACTTTGAATGCTGGTCCAAGATGCTTCCCACTGCCCAAGGCAGATGACCTGTACTAAGTTCCAGTACAGCATAATCTGATGATACCATGTTTGTCTGGCACCATCAGGGAACATGCCAATTGAATTGTCCAAAAGTGAAAATTGTCCTTTGGGTCCCAAGGAAACATTTATTTTAATTGTTTTTTGATAGAAATCTGGAGGACTAATAACACTTCGCGTTTTCTTACAAAAAGGCTGCTACAGGGAGCTGACTCTCATCCTGACGATTCCCAGCCTCCATCTTGAACATCCATTACCATACCCCGTGGCACTGACTTGCCTGTCGAGCTGTCAGCTGTCATCATCTGCCATCACCCTGCTTACATCTAACAGCCTTCTGCTCCGATTCTTCTCAATGACTCTGGGTCAGGGAACCAGATGACCAAGACTGTTAAAGATGGTATGTTAAGATTCTCAGTTATCTCAGCTGTAAAATGAGGTTGCTATGCAAGACCAGTGGGTCTCAGCACCGACCATGTCTCTGATTCATTTGGGGACGGACCATTTCACAGGCACTGGTGCTTAGGTCCCATTCCAAAAGGTTCCGGTATAATGGGTCTCAAATAAAACTTCTCTCTGGTACTTTAAAAACACTCCTATACTGTTTTGTTTTGCAGCCAGATTTGCCAAATACAGTATTACATGATCTCTAAAGCATCTTTAAGTCTGAAACATGTTTTCACAATTAAAAGTACCAGCAAGTCTCTAAATGATGGTCTACAACCTTTAGTCTCGAAATGCATACAAGGGCTGTTTGAAAAGTATCCAGTCAGGTAATATGAAAAATAGAGGTATTATGGCTGGATTTTTTCCAGACACCCTTATATATCCCTCACTTCATCATTAAAGCTGGTGCACAGTTGTGCAAAGGTTGCCGGTTCATCACCAAACCTACTCAGTATTTCATCTCTCATTCTTCTCAATTTCCTTCTACATTTCCCCAGCCAAATTCTTAAATTAGTCTGCAAACACCTAAATAATGCATGTAGCAATTATGTACCTATATTGTGATCCTCTATCATTTTACATCCTAAATATTGCAACAGGTTATTGTCACTATTATCTTTCCTCCCTTCCTTATGTAACTTTTTATCTATATTATTAGGTGTTTTATATTCACAGACATGAAACCAAATTCCATTCCAATGAAGTTCATAGGAGAAAATGAAAAACAAACAAGTGAACAAACAGTTGTAATCAATGAAATAGAGATATTGTAGATTCCTAAAATAGTGCAGATTGGGAGCAACTAAGCCAACCCTGGGGAAGAGGTTACATGAGAACTCCTAGAGCAAGCAAAGTGGAGTTTAATCTTGAAAAATTCATCCACCTGAAGAAGGGAAGGGTCAGAGAAAAGATACTCTCTTCCAATTTGGAGGGAAATATGTGCAAATTTAAAAATATGTAACTACAGAATACTTGGAGGGATTTCAGCTATGAGGCCCAATATAAGTATTGGATAGAGAGATGGAAGAAAAGAAGAGAGAGTCAAATGTTAAATATTCACCTTGGAGCTAGTTTTTGGAGGAACTTAAATGTAATGACATATATGTGACATTTTTACTGTAAAGACAATAGGAAACCAACGCAATGTGCACACCAACACCTAAGTAATCCACATTCAACATTCATGACTGAGACATCAGAGCATGATTACGCTTTAGCAATACTGCTACATGTGAATTTTAATACAATAATGATGACATATCCTGATTGGAGTTTGGTAATTTAGAAGTCCTTGTAATAATCAAGAACATTTTTTTATCTGCGTTAACTTTCAATAAACCTTTCTTCATGCTTTAAGGAATAAATTATTAGAATTGTTAAAAAGAAGATTATTGGTCCCCTTCTCTGTGATATCTAGATATTGAACAAATGAAACCCAAAGTCAGCAGAAGGAAGGAAATCATAAAAATTACAGCAGAATTCAATACAATAGAGAATAAAAAGTAATAGAAAAAATAATGAAAGAAAAATCTGGTTCTTTGAAGAGATTAATAAAATTGATAAACCACTGGCTAGATCCACTAAGAAAAAAAGAGAAGACACAAATAACATAAGAAATAAAAGGGAAGTTACTACAGATACCACAGAATTGCAAAGGATCATACAAGAATACTTTGAAAGACTATATGCATCAAAATACCCTAGAAGAAATAAACAAGTTCTAGAAATACAGGGTTCAGCAGAAGTCATGACCTTTTTTAAGTAGTTAAAATATTGTTATGTTACTGCATTACATGCTTATAATTTTGTAATAAAAGATTGGTATAGATTACCAGCTCATAAAAAAGGACATTACTTTTGCCGGACCCTGTATATAACCTTCCAACACTGAATCACGAAGAACTGAAAAATCTATATAGGCCAATCAACAGTAAAGAAATGGAAAGAATCATCCAAAATCTCCCCAAATGCAAAGGTCCAGGACCAGATGGCTTTACTAGTCAACTCTACCAAACATTCAAAGACTATTTAATACCTGTCCTCTTCAAACTTTTCCGAAAACAAAAATCGAAGAAGAGGCAATACTTCCAAACTCATTTTATGAGGCCAACATTACCCTGATAACAAAACCTGGCAAGGATAACACAGAAAAAGAAAACTATGGACCCATATCTCTGAAGAGCACAGATACAGAAATCCTAAACAAAACACTAGCAAAACAAATACAAGACATTAAAGAGATTAAGCATCAAAGCCAAGTGGGGATCAAAGAAGGTTCAACATACACAAATCGATCAATGTAATTTACCACATAACCCAAATACAAGATAAAAACCATGTAATCATATCAATAGATGCAGACAAAGCATTTGAAAAGATACAACATCCATTTATGATTAAAACAATGAAACAGGTATAGAAGGAAAGTACCTCCACATAATAAAGGCTGTATATGACAAACCCTCAGCTAATATCACATTTAGTGGTGAAGAACTGAAAGCTTTTCTTCTAAGATCAGGAAAAAAACAGGGAAGCCCCCTGTTATTCAACTGAAAGTCCTAGCCAGATTATGCCCGAGATAGAAATAAAAGGCATTCAAATTTGGAGTGAAAAAGTTAAATTTTTACTGTCCCTTTCCTATGGTTAGGTAGATATAGTTAGGTACATAATAAATACTACTATAGTGTTGCAAACACTTACATTATTCTGTGCAGGAACATGCTGTTCATAGCTTAGGAGCAGGAGGTTACACCATATAGCCGAGGTGTACAGTACACTATAGCATGTATGTCTGTGTAAATGATATTCATGCAATTGCCTGACACATCTTCCCGAGCCCCCTATTGTTAAGCGATGAATGACTGTATTTTTAATAACATCTAGGTGTTTGGACTATAATATTTAACGTTAACAAATAGAAGTTTTATAATGTGCTGTATTTTACACAGTCCTTTCACAGGTTATCTGATGAGACATCATAATTTAATAGATTTAAGCATCCTCACTTTACAAATAAGGAGAATGGGGCTGCGAGGCTAAGGACTTTCTGCAGGACCAGCATCTGTCTATTCAGCTGTCGGGACCAGGAAGGAAGCCCAACTCCACTGGATTTCTTAATATTATAATACCTCTTATTTGGCTGAGCTTCAGAACTATATGTAGTTGTTTAGTGTTCAGTACAATATAAAATATACAAAGAGGATAATTCTTAGCCATATGTTTACATAGTTTTACATGGTGAGACTGTATTTTTAAAAAGTTCCTCAAATAGTCTAACCTCTAAGTAAATAATGACTTAGAAACAAAATGGCAATTAATTTATCTAATTTTTCTTGGAGTAGCAAGAAGTTACATCCATGGCTAGGGTGGGCTGAGGGTAAAATAATAACCATGCCCTTGAGCTAGAATGAGATTGATAACTGCTGAATATGGTGGGAAAATCATTATGTGTAATTATGAATTTTAAGATTCTATATTGTTTCTATTAATTTCTTCTTTCTAGGGCTGTGAATTTAGAGCTGACTGAATCCCAGACTTCAGGAAAAAAAAATACAGCAGTAAAAGAAAGCAACTTTATTTGTTATACATCTGCAAGCACTGTTTTTCTGGTATGTGATACATCATGCTCATGGGTGTATTTGTACATTCTGTTTGCAAGATGTTGGTGATTTATTTCAAAACCTCCTTAGCATATTTATTTAAATAAAAATTATAAGAAAGGATTTATTTCTTATCAATAAAATATATATTCTTAGCTAATCCTGTGATCCATGTGATTTGCTCTACGTATAGATGCTGTATTATTACACATGCAGTATTCTAGCATCGTATCTTTCAAAATTTAGATTTTATTGTGAATTCAGCAGTAATAGCCTCTCTGTAATAGCCATGTCAGGACTAACTAGATTGCCACTGATGTGATTAAAAACTATACACTATATATCAGAAAAGGTGCAAATTATGGAGCTTGATTTAAAAGAGGCAGATCTCTCATGACAATTACTTTATAGGCTCTGACATTCTCAATCTTGGTGAAATACGAGGTTGTCCTTTTCTACATAGTGTATTTACATAGAAGTCTTACATATAACACACCCTGACAATTTAATTAGTTAGATTTTCTTTTAATTATAAATGACTTAAGATAATATCCAAATTCACTCCCTTGTTCATCAAACACTTGTATGGATATTGAGTACTATGCTAGCTGCTAGGAGTAAAATGATGAATGGTAAATGATCAATCCTCTAATGAAATCTATAGCCTAGTAGAACAAGCAAAGAAATAAAAAATTCATCATGTGGTTTTCCATTCACGTGATGACTGCTGGGAACACAGGTATATTCTAGTACATTTAACAATAATCGTTTTTATTTTAGATTAATACATTAGAGTTCTGATATATAAAATTTTTATGAGGTTAATGTGAGTTGAAAAATGTAGACTGATTCTTAGACTGAAGGTAAAAATCAAGTTACTGAGTTTTCATGACTTAATTCTAGAACTTGGAAAGGGGCAATTACTGAAAAAAGGTAACTCTGAAAATTCAGGCAATCCCTTCTAATGCTGTTGTTCTACACCATCTTGTTTACAGCATGTCCAACATGTATATATGATAATAGTTTATAAGGGGAGAATGCACGCACTATCAGTTAGAGCACCCCAAAATAGTCTTAATTGCATTTTAAACACAGATTTCAGATTTTTAAATTTAGGTCTGAATGTAGGTGTATGCTCGGGTATGTAAACCAGTACAAGAAATATTAGTTGTTGAAAATATATATAGTTCTGACTCACAAAAACAAAAAACAAACCAACAAACAAACCAACAAACAAAAGAAAACACCTGTATGGTATGAACAAATAATATGTGTATAATTATTCATTTTAAATTTTAGTAGGATATAACTGGCAATAGATAGGAACTAGTATTTATTAAATGGTGTAAATTCTGATTTTATTTGAAATGCACTATTTTGTTTAATCTTGAAAAAATTCTTGGTTGGGGCTCAGAGTAAAGCGATAACTTGCTAAAGGAATTAGGTGAAAGTGTCACCTCTTATTTAGGATACAGTAAATTCAATGAGAGAACGACCTGGTTCTTACTTTTCTTTGTATTTCTACTCCCTAGTAGACTTACCTTGAATATGAATATTTGAATGATACATTTCTGAGGTTAAAGAGATAATTAACTTACAAGGATATCTTTTTAACGTCAAAATTCTTGAATAGACATCTGTCAATCTTATGCAGAAATAAGAGGAAGACTTAAAGCACACACTTCTGAAAATCATTACAACAGGACACAACATTTTGCCTTATACTCTCTATGACTCAAGTCTTTATATTTTAGGGAACTTTCGAAATGTTTTCCATACAGTTCAAGAAAGTGCATTTGTGTTTATCACAATATAAACTCCAGATAATTAATGGAGTACATTAGTTAGTTTGTGCTTCTATAACAAATGACCACAGTCCAGGGGGCTTATACACAACAAAAACATATTTCTCCCAGTTCTGGAGGCTGGGAAGTCCAAGACCAAGGCTCTTTCAAATTTCATGTCTGATGAGAATGCACTTCCTGGTTCGAAGATGGTCATCTCCCCTTGTCCTCACATGACAAAAGGGCCAAGAGAGCCCTCTGGGGTCTCTTATATAAGGGCATTAATCCTATTCATGAGGGTCCATCCTCATGAACTAACCACAATTGAGAAAAGAAGAATATGCCACCCCTAAAAAGGCCACCTTTCCACCGCTTACTTAAAAATGTTCAATCAGATGTCTTAACTAATTTTTCCCTGATCTTAGGGACCACCTCTACTTTAATTACTCTTTTCAATCTAAGCAGTATTTTCTACTTCAGTTGTACTACTTATAAAGGGCTGCTCTTATATTTTAAAACAGATCATGAACATGACAAAACATGGAAGACCATCATAGGTCGTTTTAAAACTCTAGATGCCCTGACATAAATATTCCTTAGAATTTTCAAATGCTTACACTTGTCTTGACATGAGATTAAGTAGAGCTGCAAAAATATTTAGAATGCGTGATTAGAAAATGGAACCTGCACCTTCCTTTTGTAACACCTGTGCAAACAGTGCATTGTCAATGTGTAAATGGTTTGCTCATTTTTTCCCTTGATTGAGGATTAATCACATGAAATATTTCTTTCTTTCAAAATCAATGCACAAAATGATCAAAGCTTGCAAAGCCAAGGTCACTTTTAGAAGCGACTGCAATATTCCATTCTAGTAGGATGTGAATTCTCAAGATATTTACATATGAAAAAGTTGTTAAAATAATAAACTCAGTGAACCCAAATGCTATAAGATAATTAGAGTGATCGAATAGAACCCAGAACAGCTCTCTCAAGTAGTAGTCCTCCATAGTGAACTTTAAGTAAAGGCCTTTGGGAAACATGCTCCTGGTGGCAAGTCCAGCCCTTTTTGGAGGTGGGTACAAAAGCTTCAGTGCAAGGAGCTTGCTAGTCCCAGTGCCATCTGTATGACCATCCCATGTGCAATAAAGGACCACAGTAGGAAATGTTAGTTGTCACATTAAGCCTATATTCACTTTCTCTACTTCAAAGCTGTGGTCTCAATGCAACCTTCCATTTTTTATTTAGCGTCCTCTGTGGATCTGCTGAGGTCAAAATAAAACCAATCATGTTGTGTTCTGGTTAATTCACATCATTCTCATTATATGAGTCCAGTATATAGAGAGAAATCAGTTTTCATTGTGCAAAACAAACCAAATCTTGAGACTCTAAGGAATGAGATGGTATCTTAACTACATACAGTGTATTCACCAAATACATATTAGGAGACAAGCTGTGATCTCTCTTTCTCTCTCTCATTCTCTCTCTCTCTATTTTATTTACTCAGATTTTCCAGTAGGTAGTTAATAAACCCTTACTGTACTGACTTAAAATTGTATGGGAATGAATGTAGTAATCCCTGTATACAGGAGGGAATATCTCTTTTTGTTAGGAATTCAGTCAGTCCTGTGGGAAGGAAGTTCCACGCACACTACATAGGTGATGGATGACATACAAGGTTGGAATATTAATTTCACAAACTCATCCTAGAAAATGTGCTACATACCTCACTGTGGAATATCGCCAGGGTCAAATTCAAAGTCCTCCCCTTGAGAAGCTTTGCTCTGATGCCAGTGCCTAGTCTACCCTTCAAAGCAACTTTAGAACCCTTTCTTTGGAATGGCCATCAGAGTTGTCATCATCCTGATTATCTGACAATTAAGTTCATGAACTTGTCACCAAGCACTTACCTTGGCAGCACTGAGCCAACAACTGGTTATGACACCTCACCGAGTTATTTGTACAGTAGTGCCAATGCATGCACATAGTGGAAAGTTCACGAACTTAATTATCAAATTTTCTGGATGACAATAGTTCTGATGGTTATTACATGAAAAGTGTTCCAAAGTTACTCTGAAAGGTGGACTAGGCCCCTGGCATTGGTGCACAGTTCTCCAAAGGGAGTACTTCAAAGGTGACTGCAATGATATTCAGCACTGAGTCATGAGTAACAATCGTGACCTAAGGTGCAAGATGGGTTAGCATTTCTCATGTATATTAACTAGAGTTCATGTGCAACTTTCCCTGCTATCTGTAGTCTCCTGAACTCTTCAAAACTCTTCATGCAGTCTACCTTTGTGATCTTGGCATTTTATCAGTCATGTCTGCTGAGTATGACTATATGATATTATAATATGATGGTATTAAAATGGAACAGCAGGGAATCATAGATAGTTGGAGAAATTTGTAACCTAAAGTTTACAAAGTCCAAGCTTCTCATTTCATAGCTACAGTATAATTGGGACCCCTGGGAACAGAAATTAAATTTCCTGATTTCTTAGTATGAGAAAAATCAGAATGAGAATTTATCCTCCAAAGACCTACATATATTAGACATTAATATCCAAAGTGTCCTCAATTCATTCATATTTTTTAACACTAATTGTCATGGCAGATATTATTCTTTGCATGAAAAATAAAAACAAAAACCTTAGGAAAAGAAAATTTACATGATATGGTATATTTTGTTTAAATGTAAATAAGTTACTAAATGTTAAACAAAAATAATTCTGTACTTGTGTAATTATGATAACAATGGCAACTATGAAGATGATAATAATGGTACAGGTAATAAAAGTTCATGGAACTGCAGTGATACTAAAGGTTAATATAGTAAGATATAAAATTCACAGTCATGCCCCTAAATTCCACTTGTCAGATAAAATCATTTTTCAGTGTTGCTTTTCTTCCATATTTTATCTTATACATTACAAATAGGTCTGCTTCATTCTTTAATTTAATATTCCATTGAAGGAAAGTATTCTAATTTAATCCATCAGTCCTCTACTCAGCATACTTAGGTGAATTCCAGTCTTAACTTTTGCAATAACACAACAATAAATATAGCATGATAAATTTTCCCAATATATTTGTTGGATAATTTCCTATGAATGATAGGTTTGTGTCACAGAAAATGTGGAGGGAAATTCTGCAACACATGGCAAAAGACTCAATTCTTTAAATGGGAGTGAGCTTTAAAAAAAATAATAAAGAACAGACCACTAGAAAAATTTAAAACAGGCATGAATGGATTCAAAATTCATAAATAAATGACCATAAAATATGTGAAAAATATTTAATTTTACTCACCCTGAAATAAGTGCAAATTTTCAAAACTGTTTTATATTTTTCCTAATAGATTGGCAAAGATAAGAGGGTTTGTTACCACTGAGCTTTGGAGAAGTTGTATAGTCACAGTGGCACTCTTACATGGTTGGAGGACACATAAAGTAACACAAACTCTGCAGTATGATAGGGCAATTCTCTAGACATAATTATAAATTTACATTTATACTAACTTTACTGAGAATTTTAAAAATGTTCTTTGAAAGATTAAAAAATAAAAATTAACAAAAATTTCAAGTTGCTGGAATACGAAACACGTGCCATAAGTGTGCAGCGTCAGGCTAGGGGAGGGGCAAGACTGTTGATTTATGTATGAGTGCCACCTAAGTTCATTTCAATCACGTTGAGTTTATTCACTTGGTTTCATTCTGAAGTAATGAATTCATTCTGATCATTGTGTCTGTGGTTGAGAAAATTGAACTCTAACAGATTGCAGTCCCCGAAGAAATTGCCTAGTGTTACAGCAGCAAGTAATTGCTAAACTCCCACGTGCCTGGGGGAGAAAGTATGTCCTTGATTAGAAAAACATGCAATGAAAAAAGAGGCAGTAAGCTTGGAGCTGCTGCTAGTTAATGGGCAAGACAGCATTCTCTGTTAAGTGCTTTAGAGCAACAAGGCACATTCTTATCCATTTTGACTAATTAGAGTATTAATTTATATTCCAAGAGAAATGTTAAAATTCTAATCATTCTTCATCATTAAGTAGGGATTCTATATCTTCTCATTACCATACAAAAGGACAGTTTAATTCAAATCAGGTAGATAAATAAATCCAAGGGACTTATTTCAATTCATTTAATATATAATTCTAAATTATATACTTCTGACAACACTGCCACAAATTGAAAAGGATAGCTTACTGTTCAATTATGATGGACCCCACTGTCAAAAATCAATATGCTGCAGCAATATAAGAATTTAGACTGCTTGCAGTGTATTAGAGAGTATTTGATTTCCATGTCATTCAAAAAAATGTATTTTCCATCTATTCACATTATTTCTCACTAGAGTTTATACCATAAATTGATATAAAATTTATATATCAACTTCACTCATCAAATACACAAGGGCTGTCTGAAAAAAATCCAGGCATAAATGCCTCTATTTTTAATATTACATAGCGGGATACTTTCCAGACAGCCCTTGTATATATTCAAAATCACCTAATACATGGAACAATACAGAGTTCATTTTAGAACATATATATTCTTAATATATGCTTTGCTACTTATTTATGATCAAAATCACTATTGTCACTAATGTCTACTAATAACTTAAACAATGAAGAGAGCTGAAAAACAGATAATAAAAAGGAAATAAAAAACTGAAATGCATCCATACAAATGTGGGCATTTTGGTACCGGATCAGTAGTATCTGATGAGAATGTATGTAAATAAAGTTAATTTCATGTTTAGAACAACTGTATCTATCACATGTGTATTTATATGCATTTCTGGGGCATATGTATAAAGTGTTAGAGTGCATCAAAAATTCTCTCAAGGAAAAAGCAAATTGTACTTTGAAGAATCAGAACTGTCTATAGTAAATAGCCAAACCACTCTTACAATTCCCCCAAATGAAAAATAAACAAGAACAACCCCCCACTAATTCCAACAACCAAAAAAACAATTGCAACAGCAATAACAAACAAACCTAAACATACAGAAATTAAAGTACTGACAAATATTATTCCTGGCCTACTAGGTAAGGTTTTCATTGGTATGCCACTGTGCCGTAACCTAGAAGCTCTTAAAGGAAATAATGGAAATTATTTAAATGAAATGACATTCTGATCATATTGTTTCTAGGTAAGATCAAGAAAAAGTGACAAAAGTATAATAATAGATCAATATGGAGAGAGTTACATCTATATCCACAGAGACAGAGTGAAAGTGATGACTTTTTAAGTATTTATTTATTTATTTAGTAATTTAAGTATAGTTTGTATGCAATTATTATATTAGTTTCAGGTTACAATATAGTGATTCAACATTTTTATTTCATACAATGGAATCACCACACTAATTCCAATAATCAACTGTCACTGTGGAAACTCATCACAACATTATTGACTACATTCCCCTTCACCCTTTTTACCCATTCGCCCATCCTCCTATCATCTGTTTTAATTAAATTAGAGATTATATGACTACAACTTCAGCTTGAATCAGTAAATAAAAGAGTTAAGGCTCTCTTGCTATTTAAATATCGATCCTTCCACTTATCTGGTTAAAAAAATCTAATATTCTTTAATGCACTGTACGTAATATCTAATTTTATTCTTACCAAGCAATGTCTTATGAAGGAAATAGTATTTACTTTTCTACAAGTGAGAAAATTAAGCTTTATTGTTATTAGGAAACTTTCTCAATAATATGCAACTAGCAAATGACAGAACCAAATTTATTAAAATATAATTGAAAGTCTTTAAAGAAATTTAATAAATTTTAATTCAAATAAGAAATTGTCAACATGATATGGAAATGTTCTATTGTTTTTGATTTCAAACAGAGACCAAGTTCTGTTATTGCATTCTTCAGTATCTTCTGTCCATTTTGGTCATGGACAGAGTAATTGCTTTAAAATACAAAATGCACACAATTCAATTATTTCAAGGCCGTTACTACTAAACTCTAAAAGGCAGACTTCCTTAATATATTTATTAGTTTTAGATTTTTGTTTGTAAGCAAGAATATCTAACTCTATGTAACTTAAGACAACGAATCTAAGTATTACGAGAATACGAAGAATTCTCAAAATTTTGCCAGACATAGAAAAAACAAGCACCAGATTCCCAAGTGATAGTAGGTAAATACTGTGCTTCTCTTCTCTCATGACCACATCTAAATTACAATTAAACTACAGAACAGCCATCACTGAGAACTGCCTACATTCTAGCTGAACTAAAGTCTTACCTCTAAGGACACACAGAAGAAGTCACCTCAAGACTGGTAGGAGGACCAGAGACAAAGAATGGGCTGATCTCACACCCAGGCACGACCATTAAAAATTGGAAAGCATATCTCTGCTGAGGAGGTTTTCCCTGGAAAAGTGAGGGGTCTCAGCTCTACACATGGCTCCCTGGCCAGGGTTCTAGTGTCAAGGAGACCAGTCTCCCTAACTTCTGGCTGTGAAAACCAGCAGAAATTGTGGCTGGGTGAGACAAAGGGTTTCTGGAGTCGCGAATGCTCCTCTTAAAGGGCCTGCACATGGATTTACTTGCTAATGGGACTCACTTGCTCTGAGCTCCAGTCCTGGGACAGCAGCTTGATAGGCATCAGGGACATACAGGGGAAGACTAAGTTGTCTGGCCTCAGGGTGAGGGCTGGAGAGATACCTTTCTCACAGACAAAAGTGCTAGTAGAATCCATTGTTTCTCTGTGGAGCCCTCTTCTCTCCTAGCATGCAGAAGCAGGGGGCTGCCATATCTGACTATCAACCTGGCTAACATCATTTGCCCCACCCTAGTGACTCCATGAGACCCAGCCCCACTAAACTTCTGGGAACACCCACGCCTCTTTCAGTGGTTTTCCCATATAAATGGCCTGTCTTGGTCATGCCATGAACTTTCCTAAAATCTCTGAGGTTCACAAAACCTAAATAAGCAGCATCTGGCTTCAGCATGTCCTGTACCTCTTCCTGAGCAGTCCCAAAATAGGCACAAGCTGCAGCCAGTCTCAACTCATGGTTTGGCCTCTAGAGGCACCTCCAAGCCTAGTGCGGGTGGTGGCCATCTGTGGACTGCTTTGTGGCTTATGCCAGGTGGCCCTCGGCAGTGCACAGGCTGCTGCTGACCTCAGCCTGAGGTGGAGTCCCTCCCAGGAAGCCCCAGGGCCAGCATTCCCAGTGGCCAGCTTCATCCTGAGCCAGAACATAACTTGGCCACCTCCAAGGACTACATATCCAAAAGGCAGACTGTGCAGGCACCGAGCCTGGCTAAAGACAATTCTGCTCCATAGGGTGAGACCCTACACCATAACTCCTCTGTTGTAGTCAATAGCCAGTCCTCACAACCAATCAGTCAATACCTTTCACTGACATACAAACAGCAACCAAGACTCAACTACAACAAGAGAGCACAACAACCCACATATGGGACACAACTGGAACCACTCAGGTGACTAGGAAGACTGTGCTCCTGAGAGCCACAGAACACATATTCCATGAGGCCACTCGGCTAAGACCAAAAGACATAGCAGCCCTACCCAATACATAGAAACAAACACACAGAGGCAGCCAAAATGGGGAGAAAAGTAACATGTCTCAAATGAAAGAACAGAACAATCACCAGAAAAGAACTAAACAAAATGGAGGCAATCTACTAGATGCAGAATTTAAAACACTGATTATAATGCTCAATGAACTCAGGGAGAATAACAAAGAGAGAGAAAACATAAAAATGAATGAGTCAGAAATAAAGAATAAAACACCTCTGATAAGGGATTAATAAGCAAGATATACAAAGAACTTGTACAACACAACAGCAGAAAAACAAACAATTCAATTAAAAACAAGAAGAGGATCTGAACAAACACTTCTCCCAAGAAGACATACAAATATCCAAGAGATACATAAAATAATGCCCAACTTCACTAGCTACAGTAGACTCCCAGTTAACCAACACCCAATGAGGATTGGTAGGTGCCAAATAAATGTAAACAGACTTTTTATTAACCAGAACTTAAGCAGCTGGCACTCTCAAGCAAGTGGAAAAACCTCAAGCAACTGGCAATTGAGATATTGCCAGTTGCTTGAATTTTGGTTAACGAAGTCTACTGTATTAGGAAAATGCCAACCAAAACCACAATGAGATATACTACCTCACACCTGTTAGAATGACTATCATTAATAAGACAAGGAATAACAAGTGTTGGAGAGGTTGTGGAAGAAAAGAAACCCTCATATACTGCTGGTGGGAACTGAAATTGGTACAGCCACCATGGAACAGTAGGAGGGGTTCCTCAAAAAACTAAGAATAGAATTACCATATGACCCAGCAATCCCTCTTCTGGGTATCTACCCCCAAAATCTGAAAACACTTATCTGTAAAGATACACATACCCCTATGTTCACTATAGCATTATTCTGTGGGCAAGTCATGAATCAACCGAAGTGTCCTTCAATAGATGATTGGATAAAAAAGATGTACACATATACAATAGAATATTACTCAGCCATAAGAAAAAATGAATTACTGCTATTTGCAACAATATGGATGGACCCTGAGATTATCATGTAAAGCAAAATAAGTCAGAAAAATTTGAGAACCATATGATTCAACTCATACGTAGGATATAAAAGTCAAAGCAACAAATGAATAAGACAAACCAATTATATTTACACAGACAACAGTCTAGTGGATACCAGAGGCTAAGGGGGGATGGGAGGAAGAAGAGGGTGAAGAGGATCCAAAACATGGTAATGGAAGAAGAACTGACTCTGGGTGATGAGCACACAATGAAATAAAGAGATGTACACTTGAAACCTATATATTAGATTGGTGCAAAAGTAATTGCAGTTTTAGACCGTGAATTTTAATTATAACTAGGCTCAAATACATCTTTATTTATCAAAATAAAAACCATTACAATCAACACATTTTTTGCCAACAAGAAATAAGTTCTTTTATTCCTATAGCATAAAAATCTGTTTCTGTATTCAAGAAATGCTTGGAAAGCATTTTCTGTGTCCTGCTGGTTGTGGAAGTATTTTCTCTGCAAAAAGTTGTTGAGATGCTTGAAAAAGTGGGAGTCGGTTGGCGAGAGATGAGGTGAATTTGGTGAATGAGGCAATACTTCATAGCCCAATTCGTTCAACTTTTGAAGGGTTGGCTGTGTGATGTACGGTTGGGTGTTGTCATGGAGAATTGGGCCTGTTCTGTTGACCGATGCTGGCTGCAGGCGCTGCAGTTTTTGGTGCATCTCATGGATTTGCTGAGCAGACTCCTCAGATGGAATGGTTTCTCCAAGAGTCAGAAAGCTGTAATGGATCACACCAGCAGCAGAACACCGAACAGTGAACATGACCTTTTTCTGGTGCAAGTTTGGCTTTGGGAAATGCTTTGGAGCTTCCTCTCAGTCCAACCACTGAGTTGATCATCACCTGTTGTATAAAATCCACTTTCCATCGCACATCACAATCCAATCGAGAAATAGTTCGCTGTTCTTGCATAAAATGAGAGAAGATGACACTTCAAAATGACAATTTTTTTTTTTGGTCAGTTCATAAGGCACCCACTAGTCAAGCTTTTTCATCCTTTCCAATTTGCTTCAAATGCTGAACAACCGTAGAATGGTCAACATTGAGTTTTTTGGCAACTTCTCGTGTAGTTGTAAGAGGATCAGCTTCGATGATTGCTCTCAATGGGTCTTCATCGACTTCCGATGGCTGGCCAATATGCTCCTCATCTTCAAGGCTCTCATCTCCTTTGCAAAACTTCTTGAACCACCAACGCACTGTACATTCATTAGCAGTTCCTGAGCCAGATGCATTGTTCATGTTGTGAGTTGTCTCCACTGCCTTAAGACTCATTTTGAACTTGAATAAGAAAATCACTTCTTTTTTACTATGTTAACACAGGTCTTGCTTCCCACCACAACACAAAATGAGAAGGTGAATACTATTAGAAATGAGTTTTTGTATAATGGACAATAAAACATGTTTACTACAACTAACTTCCAAATTATTCTGCAAATTTTATTAATGAGCCTATAGAGCAGAAAATAAAGTATTTCAGTAAACTTTATGTGCTCATTATTGTATCAATATTTATAGAATAATAAATAAAGGCTAAAGAAAGTGAATAAACTAAGGTTATAAGGCACCTAATATTTGTACTGGGCACTTAAGCTATTTTCTTCAGTACTAACAATCATTCTATGAGACAGATTTTATTATCCAACATTCATTGTTGAGTCAACTTGATTGGCAATAGTAAAATTAATTTTCTCACTCAAAATTACACTAATCAGACAGAGTTCTGCATCAAGGTAATTAAGACTCCAGTTCTGTATGAATAAGTATGACACATGATGTATTACTTTTATGACTTAAATGCTTTAAGAAATAACAAAATAAAAATACATGTTATAACAACCATATCACTAGAGTGAACACTTTTTCATATTTTGTGTTCCTTCGTCCACACTGAGAAGCCTCATGATTCAGGTAACTTCCTGTTGTTTTTGTCCCACCTTATCAAATTATAAACAAAATTAGTATTTACAGCTTTTCTCACATGAAAGTGCAGACATCTTCCCTAGAACCATTCAAACACCGGAAACCTTTCATTTGGTTCCGCGATTTGTTTGGGGCTCAGGCAGAAAGCTGCCTTGTCCACATGTTCCGGAACTGTCTCAGCGTTTCTGAAGTGTTGTACTGCCAACACAGACTTCAAACACTGATGTTTCAGTCTTCCAGGATTCTGTAAACTAATCTCTCTATATATCTATAGATAGATATAGATACACACACACACACACACACACACACACCAAGGGTGCCAAAAAATGTATATGCATTTTAAGAGATGTTATCTGTGTATTACATAAATATGAATGGCAACCACTTAGAGCACCGCTTGTAATTGCAGAAGTCAAATGTGACTTGTATTCATCTTTTGTTATCAGTATATATTGAGCATCACAATTTTAATACAGTTTCTTTCTTCTCTTAAAATGCGTATACTTTTTTGGCACACAATTTTAATATTTATTCTTTTCTTAAAATGTGTATACATTTTTGTGTATGTGTGTGTGCACGAACCTGTGTGCCTGTGTGTGTGTGTGCTGTCTGGAAAAAAAATCCAGCTATAAATGCTTTCATTTTTCATAGTACATGGCTGGATACTTTCTGGACAACCGTCATATTTCTGTTTAAACTAGCTAGAATGGATTGTTTCATTTGCCACTAAGGAACTGGATTAGTCATGTGACAGCATGAATTTAAGTGTTAAACTTTATGACATACATTATTAAGAACAGTCATAGCTCATAAGAAAGTGAGAATGAAGTTTTCATAAGAATTGGAAATCCACTGAAATATGGGTGGGGCTTAGGATGGATGTAGGAGGCCAAACGGGGTTCCAGCTAAGAGAAATAATATGAAAGGCAAAAATGTAGAATTCTTTGACCCATCAGTGAGAAGAGCAGAAACAAATGAATAAAATCTGTAAGGACCAGGCTGGGCTATAATTTAGGATTGAGCTCCATAGGGGCTGTGTACCAAATCTAGGGGCTCTTGGGAACATTTAGGGTTGATGTTTAAGAAGTACGCAGTTACTTTCGAGAAACTGGCGAGTTATGAGGCACAATGTAGTGGAAAAAAAATCAGGGAGCTCAAAAGGTTTTGGCACCAAACTGACCTCTGTCGTCACCACACAGGGGACTTTGGACTAGTTGTTGTACTTTTGTGAGGGACTGCAGGAGAGAGGATGTTACATTACACCACCTCTAGTATTCCTTTCAGTGTATGATGTTGTGATGAAAGTTCTTTAAAAGGCATACTAGTATAGTAGGATAAATGTAAATGGAGAGAAGCCAGAATCACTGAATGTGTTTATTGCAATGATCCAAGCATGAAATATGGATAGGTGCAGAGGAATTAAAAAGAATGCAATGGAAGGAAAATCCACAGGTTTTGTGTTACTGCATATTGGGATAAACAGAAAAGTGTGACTTTATTAAAAGACAAACAAATTTGAAAGAGAAAATCAATTCGTGTGAAGTCAGTAAGTTTCAATATGGGAATAATATATCAGATTATACAAACACACTTTGACATTTTCTATAATTTTATTACTCTGTGTCAGGGTCAGATACATCATTTAAATGGCCCAGTGCAAAACAAAAATGGGGGCTCCTTGTTAAAGGTTATTAAGAAAATCAAGACAGTAATCGCAGAGCCATTACCCAAGAACTGGATCCTTCAAAGTATGCGACCTTGTTGGACTCTGCGGATGATGCTCGGGAAGTCTACCATGCCCTGGGAACTGACAGTAATACAGTTTTAAATGGATAACTTTGTATTTTGATATACTGCCCCATGCTGAGAAAGTTTCTCCCATTACATACACATCTATTTATAAAATAAAGCCCTTTAGATTCCAAATTTAGGGCAATGCCTATTTCTTCCATTTATAAAATAAGAAAGAAAATCATATTTAAGACAGTAGTACAAGAAATATTTGGAGAATTAAGAAGTAACCTAAAAACACCCATGTTAAAAAAATACACAAAACATTTCAAAGGTTAAATATTTTCGAAATGTAGAAATATAAAATCTCCACTTCTTACTACATCAATAAAATATAATATCATAACTTGAGAAAAATACTAAAGGGTTGAATAAAAAAAGTGTTTTTCAAAATTAATATGTTAAGCAAATCTTGATCCATGAAGAAAACAATCAATAGCTGGCCATTAAAAAAAAAAAAAAACCTTCATGATATATATCAGTGAAAAGCAAAAACTCCTTAAACCTGAGTATACTCAATGAGCTAGGCTGTATTATCAGCACAGGATAAATGCGTCATTTGGGGGATGAAGGAGTCACTGATTTGTGTCCAACTTTTCATGAGCCCATGTGACAAAGCTTCTGTGTCATCTAATGTCACTGTGACTCATGGCAAAATTATTATTTTTGAAAACTGGTATTTCCTTTGAGCATTCATCATTAAAATTGGGCATAGAGTATTGTGTTTTCTTTTTCTTTTCTTTTTTTCAGATTTTCACCCTTTAGCCACAGCATACACATAACTAATTTTGAAGGGAATGAGAATGGAGTATCCTAGATTTCTGTATCCTGGTATCATGAAGGAAAAATTCCATGGAGTCTACACATAAAATATTGCTGCCAACTGCAGACAATATTTTCTTCTTTTGATTTACCTTCCTTAACAAAGTCTCTATTTTTCCACAACCAATACCTATTGATCTACAGCCATTTAGTCACAAAATGAAAAGGCAGCCCTCCACCATGAGAGTACTAATGAGCATTGATAAAATTGTTTCATAGACATAGAGATTTTGCTAAAAGGTTAGCTGTGCAACAGTTCGGTCCATCTGCTATTGCTAACCATTTGTTCCGAAAATCTCTATATCCCAATTTTTTAACTTAATTACTGTAAAACTGTTCCACTCAAATATGTAAGGCTACACACACACACACACACACACACATACTGCCATTTATTACATTCAACACTGAAGATAACTGTTGTCATTAACTAATGTCTTCCTAGGTTAAACAGATGTTTTAAATGATGGGTTCTTTTTGACTACATTTAACACAAAGGTAGCTTATGAAACTACAACTCCCTCTGTGAGTATTGTTGATTTTGATGAATTGGTTCTTTTTTCCTCTCCCAAATGACAATATGTTCAAACAGCTGTCAAACATTTTCACCGACAAGCATTAAGCTGACCCTACCATCTCAGGATGTATCATCCTTTACTGAAAATTTTAATTCATCTTCTTCGGTTATTATATCAAAATAAATGCATTAGTTATGGTCCAAGACTTATAAGGAGTAACACCTATTAAATCTATTAATATTTATGAGATTGTAAGGGCTTGTTTTCTACTGTAAAGATGTAACATGTACATGTATATACACCCACACCCACCCACCTACACACACACACACACACACACACACACACACACTCTTTTGGAAAACTATGTTTTAGAAAAGGATACTGTCTAATTTCATATTACAAAATATGGTGAAATGGTCATTCACGTAAAAAGATTTCTAAAATTATCCCACAGTTTTTTATTGATTGTGGTAGTAAAAACCGTTTTATCAAATTATGACAGCACTTTTTTAAAAGATGAAAACTGGTGGCATATTTGTTCAGGTTCTCATTTCAATAGAAATGCTTCTAATGTTCCAGTCTTAAGTATGACATTTGTGATTGACAGGTCTCCTTTTAAGGTTAAGAAAATACATTTTTTTGTACTAATTTGCTAACATAATTTTGTTTGAAAATGTATGTTGAATTTTATCAAATATCTTTTGGCATCTAAAAAAGTGATTACATCTTTTTTTGTCCTTTAATTAGTCAATATATTAAAATAAATATCATTTTTTATTAATGAAATATCCCTAAATTCCTGATGTAAATCCTACGTAAAAAGTGTCTATTATTTTTCTAACTGTTCTCTGCATGTTAGCAATCTAGGAGGTATACAAATGGTACAAATAAATAGTCATAAAATTTGTCAAAAGCATTTTATAGAAGAATGCTTAACATAAACGGTAACTTAGTAGGATGAGTTGCTGAATTGATCAAGAAAGAATGAATAGCAGGAAACTGAAACCTGGGAGATATACACAGATAAATAAGGAGGATAAAAAATATTCTAATCAAAGATAACACCAAGAAAAACATGTCTTAGGGTACTCATTCAGTCAGCCAATCATTGTTTATTAGTCATGTTTGCTCTTTGATGTCATCGTTTATTGATTCATCTATTAAAGTAATAAGTGTTACTTTGTTAAAGGCATTGTGATTTATAAAGCAAGTGGGAATAAAATGTAAGCCAAACAGAAATAAAAATCTTTTTGGCATACAAGTCACTCCAGACAGTTATGGTAGAAGAAGACTATTGATGATATGCATAGTGAGTACACACAGTGAGTAGCTTGTGTGATCACATGAGAGACATCACAGCATTGGAGAAATTTCGTATATGGAGTAACAGAACTAATTTTCTATTAGAAAAATAAACTTAGTAACCCTCCATTAAAAAGAGCAAAAGTACCTATTCCAGGTATAGAAAAATCAGCAAATAACATTTGTCATAGGACAGGTTAGTATTTAATTCCTGTTTGGTAGCGTTGTACCTGGGGAACTAATGTCCCAATGTTCTCAGTGTTATATGTACCTCTGTATCTGACCTGCTAAATCCTCAGTAAATATTTAGAAAGAAGGGAGAGTGGGACGGAAATAGGAAAGATTGATGTAAGCAAGGAAGGAAGGAAAGAAGAAAGGAACTAAAGAAAAAGAGAAAGAGAAGGCCATCATTTGATAATCTGTTAAAATAATACAGATATGATATGAGTTAGAATTTAAGCAGCTTTAAGCAAAGATGAACAAAAACATCACCAGTACTAAGATTGTTTAATATCATCTGACATATCTGAGGAATTAGTGTAAAGTTGTAGAAATTCACCATAAATCACAAGAAAATTTTATCTAATTATATTAGTCAAACCATGTATAATTACATATAAAAATATCTAAATAGCTCCTTTATTTAAAAAAGGACAATAATATTAATAAAAATAAATTTCAATTGATTCAGAGAAGTAAAGCAAAAAACCCTTAAAGAGTTGACCATGTTTCGTTTTGGTATATGTGTGACCATGAAGGCCTTGGAGAAATGAATGACGTATATCACAGAACCATTCTCAAATATGTCTCATTTCAACATTCAAGTGCTTAGACGTATTCTTGTGTTCATTTCTTTTCCTAATCAATCTTTATTGTACATATATCAAAATAAGTTTATTCCTTTTTCTTTGGAATTATAGTGTATTTTTTAGATTTATTTGACGTTTTAAACACACATCTGTTTTCAGTTGTTGTACTTGGTGTATGAATGCTTTAAATTTACTAGTAATGACACCTAAATTTTAAAAGATAAAATGCTGATTTTTTCATAATTAAATACTTTCAATGGAAGTAGTTTTAATATGCCTCTGATAGAGAAACAGTGAACAAAACTAAGTAGTGTGTTCTCATCTTTGTTTCTATTTATCCACCTGAAGCTAATCAATTAACCTATAATCTAAGACCTACTGTTTTTGGTAGAAAAGAACATAATGGGTTAGTATAATGTATTTTGTTTGTCACTATAAAAAATGTTCTATTGGTTTTCTAAAATACATGAAGTAAATTGACTCCTAATTGCCAATAACGCTCATAAACCATTATTTATCTGCTAGAGGATGTAAGCATAGTGTTAAACAGGACAATATGTATCAAATTAAGTTAGATAAATATGGAAATTAAGAAACTGTTATGATAAACAACATGCAGTCTAATTTTGCTTTTAGATAGTAACTTAACCACCTTTGCCTCATAAGTTGGTTCTACCTGATACCATCTTTTTGATTCCTCTTGTTGGTGTATATTAATCTTTGAAAACAAATGTGACAAATATAAATTATCTCATCTTATTTAGCATTTTGTCCTTCCAAAAGAAAGTCGCAT
Source organism: Lyroderma lyra (assembly GCA_004026885.1). Taxonomy (NCBI): domain Eukaryota; kingdom Metazoa; phylum Chordata; class Mammalia; order Chiroptera; family Megadermatidae; genus Lyroderma; species Lyroderma lyra. Next base: position 161,408 of record PVJL010000959.1, read on the forward strand.
TCGAATGCAAATCAGTTATAGAAGGGCAAATGTACTGGCATGCCAGCTCTATCCAGCTTCACTATTCCTTTAGTTCCTGAAAAGTGAAAGGAGTAAGCCCATCTAGAAGTTATGAATAGTTCCCAATTAATTGATATGTCATTGCACTATGTAGAGCTTATAAAAAGGAAAAAAATGAATTTAATTTAATCCATTTCCCTGAAATGCATGTCTTGTTCTTTTCATAAGTGGTAGCTGCCAACTGATGACAGACATGTGCCTTGTAATAGCAACATGCCAATCACTAAGAAAAAGATGTCTTGTATATTTGAATGTGAAGTCCAGTGACGCATTAGCTTACCTAGATTTCCAGCAGAAACATTATGTTAGTATTGGGAGCATGGGGGAATGTCTTGCCCACTAAACATGCTCTGACCTCTGAGCAGTATCTACCATACTCTGAGCTATTTCCATTGGTCCAATGATAGGCTCGCTCTGTCTAATGGTGAAGATGAATTTGCACTAATCCTCGCATGATTTCTTCACTGTGGTAACCAGCATTTGAAACAGAACTGTTAAGAAATAATGATGCCATCGCTAGCTCCAGGATGGAAACAAAATTAATTCATTGACTCACTTCTTGGCCACCCAACCTCCTCTGGACTATTAAATTAAAGAAGAAAAGAAAACTAGGAATAATGGCTATCCCAATAACCTGAGTTCTGAAAGAAAAGTTTGAAACAAATCTAATCAATTACAGCAAACCACACAGAGCTCATTCTTTAATACTCATATAAGAATAAGGAATCAACAAAAAATGAAAAATCAGGAATCAAAAATATTCATACTGCAGGAGAAGACAGGATTCTTATGAAAATCTAATTTCCCTCACTCACTCCAAACCCTAACCCTCATGTTCCTTTCCCGTGACTAAAACTTCTGAGAGTGCTTTCTTTCTGAATTGGAAGTTGTCATGTAATTATTATCATCAAAATCTGAAGAGGTAGATTACGCTGTCAGAAATGCACAGCATGTCCCATTAGTCTCAATTAGTGGTCGCTTTTTTTTAGTAATTGTTTCTTGATAAGTATTTTGAAAAGCTCAAAATGTGAAATGATGGGGTTATCTGAGGGACAAAATTCATCTGTTGGAAAGCTATTAATTTGTAAAAGTGTCTTTTTTTTTATTGGAACAATAGAAAATAACATGAAAAATCAGTTTAAGCCTGAAATAAGAGAAACAAAAGTGCCAGAATCAAATAAAACAGTTAAGATGAGCCTCAATAACTCCATAACTTAATGGAATTCTCGGTCTATGTATTTACAAAAGGATGTGCAGCACAAACACCTTGATGATTTTGCAGAAAGGACATCTAAATTTACAATATGCTTATTTATCCACATCATGGTTCATAATTAGGGGACTTGATACAAATTATTTGCTATCTAGGTTATAAAGTTTTATACTCTCTTTATATCCAGGATTTTTCTTTCTTCTGCCATTCTTTCCAGTGGGGGTAGAAGCATTAGGCCAGATATTATTAATATTAATCTCGCATAATTCAATGAAAGAACTGTGGATAATATTTATTTGCACCCCTTATGTTAAGAGCATACATTCCAGATTAAGCAAATATGAACAGTAATAACAAGAACAGTAAATAGAAGATTCTTAATTGCTGCACGAGTACTTTAGCACTTGTCGTCATCATTTAGTAATGGTTTTTTTCTCCCATCAGTGACCTCAAGAACTAGAGAAAAGAGAGTAATGGCAGGAAATGAGGCACTATTAGCTGTGCAGTGCAAAACGAGATAAAGGCAGGGTGGGAACGGAAAGAGGGATATCTAACATCGCATGCAACCTCTCCAAAGATCCTAAAAGACGCTGAAGCATAGAGCCAGTGTCCTTAGAATATGCCAATATCTCAAACAGAGGTCCACTCTTTAGATGCCAACACAAGACTGCAAACTTAAAATTCTACTATAGGGTCTTTTCTCAGCAATTGATTTACCTCCTGAAAAATTAAACATGCATTCATACATACACACTGGAAACATATATCTAAATACCTCATCTTCCTCTACTTTAACACAGTTTGTGGAAAGTTGAGATCTTTGTCACACTACCACGTTGGGATTCAGCTTACATACTGTTATCGAGGCCACCTCAGAGAATAATCTGAAAGTCTCAATACGTCATACTCCAACAAGTCAATACTCTTAGTGGATTTATCAAGAAACAATCTCAAAATAACAGTGCCTTTATAAAAAAAAAAAGTGAATATATTGACAGATGGTACTTAAAAGGCTCTAGGTCTCAAAGCGTGAATACAGGCCTCTGTTTGTACTCGTATCCCAGCTTTGTTTTGCTTTGTTTCCTCAGAGTAGCAAACAGGGACACAAGCAGAGACCTAACTTGTTTTGGTCACACACCCCTAAACCAACCTGTCTGACCAATGTTGTACAGTGGCCCTAATTTTATAGTCGTGAGTCATATATATTCATCCCTCATTCTAGTGCTATGGGTTAGAAAGGGATGGGAGACTGGTCCCCAGAAATTAATACTCAGAAGTACATGGAATAAACTGAGTTATTTTGGTGGGAGAGATACGGTGTCCATATGAAAAACGTATGTTCTCCATATTCCTAAATGTGCTAAACCCATGGGTCCCGGGGCTCATTATTCCTGCTTCTTGAGAAGAATCTGGAGACATATGTGCTGTATTAAAGATAAATTCCTCTTTCAGGGATGTACACCATTTTAAACACGGATGGTCCATCGCATAATGCTTTTTCGGTAACTTATACAATTGGCTAAGAAGGTATCGCTTGTTACTCTTTAAATTTTGAGAATAACAAATAACTAACAGGTTCACTGCTCTTTCGAAATACATAACTAAATACTTTCCAAAATGCTATGATCATCTTTTTCAGTTCTCTGGAGAGTTAATAAAAAATAACATGTAAATACTACAACGAAGTTCACTATCAGATTTTTAAGAAACACGTAATTAAAAGTCTAATCTCTGAGAATATTCCTAAAATTGCGTGTGTGCAAATTATGTATGTATCTATCCTAGCTTATTTAAATAACAATTAACAGAGGAAACTGAAGAGTCAAGGCATGCGGAGCTTTGGGGATGTGAGACTTCTGTGTAATCATATGTGAGTTTTTCCTATATCTGGACATGTATTTGTTCTACACAATACGCATGGGTTATACATTTGAATTTATAAGATGCTGAAAAAATTCAAACCTGAATTCACTTTTACAAGTTATTTTTAAAATATAAAACACTTGCATTATGATTCAAAACAAATACTTTCTCATTAATTATGATTCATGATGGTTAATGGCAAATTAGCAACCCAACAATTAATCACTCTCTTAAAATCTTGATTTTACAATGTAAAGTGTAAGATGCAACAACCTTTTAGACCTCTTCAACTCTACTGTGCATTCCCAAATTATGAAGATTTAAGTAGTTAAACTCAGGTGGAATTATAAATATCCTTAATAGTTTTCTGAAATTAATCTTTGTTCACTGACAAGTGTTTCAAAAACCAGGTATTCCAACGTCTTCAATTTGTTACTATCACTTCTACAGGTATCTTCTGGGGTTTCTACTTTCTTCGGTCTAATACCTTAGAAGGAATAGAATACTTATTATATATATATTATATATAAATAAATAATGATTCAAACTTCTCTACTATATATGCAGTACCAATAGTAACAAATTTGTTAATTCATTCAGGTGACTTCAGAAAGAAAAGATGTACTAATTTTTGGAAACAGAGTTTGCTTTCGGTGGAATGTAATTTTAACAACATTAACATAAATTATTTGTTAAATTAGTGAAAGTTTAAAAACCAATACTAACTGACTTCGAAGGGATATTCATTAATGAAGACTACTGACTTAAAAATCAAATTTTCTGAATCTTAGGCTATTATTTAGTACTTTCTATTATTATATATTATAAAAGAAAAGATTGAAACTGAGGAATCTACTTAAAAATTAAGAAATACCAGATTGTCCTGTTTTCTCCATTTTTTGAATGAATAAGAAGCAATGCAAAAAATTAATTATTATTTAATTGGTTCTTCACTGCTCATTTTCCAGTTCTCTGAATCTCAGGGAGCTTGAACAAATTGAGTATACCTGAGGATAATTTTGGTTAGACCAGATCAGACAAAAGACTCCACTGTAATTGCATAGACAGAAATTAAAGTCACCAACACTCTCTTCTTATCCTGTGCACCCCCATGCAACTGCCACAGCCATGTTTAAAATATTTTAGTCAAGTACTGTGACTTTCTCATTAGATGGTGAGGAATTCTAACATCTCAAACAAGCTCCGTGTCAAGGTTGAAACAGATTCTAAGCTGCATTATAGTGATGTTTTCCCAACATGTTTAGGAATGTACTCTTTGTTTTACTTCTATAAAAATATATGATAGAAAACATCTGAATTGTATAGGAAATGTATGTGTATGATCACTCTCAGAACTCACAGAACAATGGCAATGTCTCAAGATTATGAATCATTCTCGAATAATCAACAGCAGAGAGTGTGGTCCTTTAGAAGTTCACCTCAAAAGTTCACATAATCATGATGGAAACATCATTTTTAACTTGACAAAGGACACTGTGAAATATCGGAAATTTTAGTGACATCACTCATGATAAACTATACCTTCCTCTGAAAAGTGTCAACTAAATGTATCAAAGTAGATGACAAGGAGGTAATAGGAACTCAGGTTATCTTTATTTTCTATAGCAAAATTTTCACTAACTTAAGACATGAAACTATAGGTTATCAATATCCAGGCAACAGATCGGATAGAAATAAAAAATATATATAAATTGCCAATCTAAACAAAATTTCGTTGTAAATTTATAGTTGACAATATGATACTAACTAATGTATTTTATATGCCTGAATTGCTTCTGGATTCAGTCATGAAGAAGTGTGTCTGTCCACATTAAACAAAAATACTTCATTTATTTTACTAGACAAGGAGAATTACAGGATTCAAAGTTTTTCTTTTTTACTATAGATTCTAGCATTACAACTTGTTTAGAACTTAGCCTTAGTAAATTATTAATTTGGAGATGCACACACACACACACACATACACATACATGTACACAACAACAAGTAAGTATATACCTAAGAATTAAGAAAATTAAGATTGCCTGTAATTCAATCTTCTGGAGTCAGTCATTGTTAACATGTGGATATACATACTTCTCACTTTCTCCATGTTTTATTACAAAAAAAATTAAAGTAGTTTGAGTGTCTCATATACACACCTTCTTCAAATAATTTTTTTGTTTTTTATTGTTTGTGTTTAATATGTATAATATACAAGTACTATCAAACTTAATTTGATAGTCATTAAATAAAATGCAAAAAGTACATAAATGGAGAGACAAATACCACATTGAATTTGTGGTTTTAGCTAATTGTCAATTATCTGAAATTTATTTTAAAATGTATAGGTTAAAAGGTATAAAATTCTAAATATTATAGTAAAAATATTCCTGAATCAAAACATTTGAGTCCATTAGACCGCAGTAGTCTTAAAAGCATATTTTTATTTGGAGTAAAATGCTACCATCTGCATATGAAAACTGTAATGTGAATTATGTTTTAGCCCACACTGAGTTTAAAATATTAAAAGGTTTCATTCATTATAATCATATCTCCAAATTCATTCTTTTTTTATTTTTACTTCTCTTGAACCCTTAAACTAGCTTTCTATTAAATTCAGAGAGAAAAAAATAAATAAATTCAGGTTCTTCCACATTAGCGGACCAAAAAAAGTGCCTAAACAAATAGTCTCAACATTTTTAAATTGACTCACAGCTTCTCAATGGTATGTATAGTACTTAACCCATTCAAGAGGGAGGTAACAGCATCTGAGAAGATGTCAGCAAGAAAAATGCCAGAAGGATTAATAAATCATATTCCTATAAGAGGATGATGAGAATTATAAACTGCTATGTAGAAGTTAGGTCACTAGCAATTAGATGGGTTGGCTTCCTTTAGCCTTGGTAGTACAGTAGCATTCAATTACCTTCTGCTATGCACAGGTAAGTAGCTGGCAAACCTGGTGCATATAAACATTACTTAAAGATACAATGTTTGGCTTGGATCCTGAAAATGACCTTTGACATTACCATTGATATCAGGGATCTTAAACATTGCTAGAGATGATTGAAGAAGAAGAAGAAGAAAACACAAGTCAAAGAATCTCAGTAACAGTAGGAAAAATTGATAAAATTAGGACTAAAATGTGCATGCTTAATAATATAAGAACTTTAAAACAATAAATGAAACCTAAATGTGTACATGGTTCATAAGAAAGAGTGATTCAGTACATTAAATCATAAGGGAAAGAAATACCTAAAACAACAGTACACTGAATACTATCCTTTTACTTTTTTACTATGTTAATGTTTCTTATAAATAGAAACGAACCTTTCTGATTTAGTTTTCCTGTTGTATGTGAAAGGAAATATGTTATTATTACACTGTCATTACCTGTGACCCTATGTAAAATGATATAAACACCAGAAAAAAATAAACACAAAAACAAAACCCAACTCAAACGTCAGTTCTTACAAGGACAATTAATTTCACTCATCCTAGAAAAAGTGCTACATACCTCATTGCTGAATATCACTATGGTCGTCTTCTAAGTACTCCCCTTGGGAAGCTGTGCACTGATGCCAGTGCCTAATCCACCCTTCAGAGCAATTTTGGAACTCTTTTCTGGAATGGCCATCAGAGCTGTTGCCATCCCCGAAATCTGACAATGAAGTTCACGAATTTGCTACAGTAAGCTTGCATTTGCAGCACTGTACAAACAACTCAGTTAGGTATCACAACCTTGGTTGTTCGTACTGTGCTGCCAATGTAAGCGCATGGTGGCAAGTTCGCGAACTTCATTGTCAGATTTTGGGTATGATGACAGCTCTGATGGCCATTCCAGTAAAAGAATTCCAAAATGGCACTGAAGGTGGACTAATGCACAGCTTCCCAAAGCGAGTACTTCAAAGGTGACCGTAGTGATATTCAGCAATGAGATATGCAGCACTTTTTCTAGGATGAGTTCACAAAATTAATTGTTCAACCTTGTATACCATCAGTTGGAGAACCTCTTGGGAAAGTCAAGCAAAAACTTGGTTGTGATGTATCATATTGAGTTCGGTGAATTAACAATGCTCACTCAATTGAGGTAGTTGATTGATAAGCAAATTTCATTGAATTAAAAGTTAAACATACTTATAAAATCGTATTTCCAAAGACAAAGCCTATGAGGAATGAGATGTTTTTATGAGCTCTGTAAACAAGGGAGTTTTTGGATTTTATTCCATTAATACAATTCTACTTTGCATTGCCTAAAGTTATAATTCTTATCATTGACACTATTTCAAACATAGTCAAGTGAGGAAATTAAGATTGCCTATATAATTAGATTTATTAATGGAGTTAGTTACTGTTAATATGTGGATCTACATGTTTCTGGTATTTTCCGTATGTTTTATTACAAGAAACAAACCAGAACAGAACAATAGCAACAACAAAGAAAACCTCTTACTAAATATATAAGGAACGAATATTTACTATAATCAATTCCACTGAACAAATATATACAATTGGTTTTGCTGTATATTATGCCAGATTTTTTTCTGTGTATGTACCAACGTGGTTTTGTTTGTTTGTTTTTTGTTTTGTTTTGGCGGGGGCAGTTCCCTGGCTGGGAATGTACCAACATGTTTTAATATTATCTGATGTACCATTATATTTGTACATATAACTATATAATAAGAACTGTATTTTCAAACTAACTTTTTTTCTTAACACTGACAGATATCTTGCACTTAACAAAACATTAAGTCAGTTTTTATAGTTAAAACAAGACTAAAATGGTTTTGCAGGAAAGCACGGGAAAAGAGCTGAAGAGGAAGTTATGTCAGGTGCAATTTGCAATGATAGATGTTATCCTTAAGAAAATAGAATTGTGTAAGTGAGGAAGCCAAGGACTTACTCAGCAGAAGGCAGGCTGAAGAGGTCTGGTTCTGAATAGAGGACAGCTGAAAAGTGAGTATTTAGAGATTAATTTTAAAGTAGATTTTCCTAAATTGATGCTCAGAATGACAAGAAGTCCTTTGCCAAAATTAAGAGTGAGCGCATTTGAAACATGGGACCTATTCCAACATTGTTGAATTTTCATTTCAACTAATTTATTTTTGTCCAGTTGATCATTAAAATAACCAAAATCTCTTGTAAAATCATTGCATGTTAGAAGCACTCAATGGAATGACATGCATTTGAAAAATAGAAGCTTAAATTCATATTAAAAGTCCTGAAAACACGTTACACATAACTTCCATCAATGTAAAATCCATGAAATGATTCCCCAAAATGGCAGTAGAGTATCTGTATTAGTTTCTCCTCAGGTGTTGCCTTTGGTTATTCTTGGAAATTTAAAATAATCACTCTATATAAACTTGAATAGCTTATTCAGTTATTGTTGTTCCTAATATGTAGTACCTTTAGAAATGACATGCTTTTGCTGTTCACCCAAACTTTGTAAAAATAAATTGCTTCTCATTGTTTTCAGGTTAATCATGGTATTAGTGGTGTTTTCTTTTTAATTTTAGGTGATTGAAAAATAAAGTACATGGGTCCTAAATATCCTCTGAACTACACACAAGCATTGTGAATTGACATTACAGTGTGGATTTTTCATCTTAACAGTTTATCGTAGGAGCCAAATGCCCCAGATTTTCTTTAAAGAACAGGATGAATTTGATCAAACATAAAGACTAAAGCAAAGTACTTTCTTATTGCTGTACACGAATGAACTTGTAGATCAAATTCCATATGAGACTTATTTCAAATGCTACTAAATAGACTGAAATTTTAAATCATAAAAATTTGCAGTAATTCTGCTGTTTTCAGAGAATCGGGATAAAGAAAATTTCTTAATGAAACAAATGCACTTGGCTTGTTCTAAAGGAAAGAAAATAACGACACAAGAGAAAATAACACAAAGTCATTTCTAGGCACCAATCCAAACTTTTCAATGTTGTTTGATTAACAGTGAACGGTTCTACTAATAAAAATCTATGTTTTATAATTTATACTTGTTAATATAATACTAAGATAGAAAGGAATCAGACTAAACATATCATAAAAAGCTTAACCCAAGGCATAGTGAGTGTCATTATGCAAATATGTGATGCACTGCTATAAGGAAGGTTAGATGGGCTATTTTAGTCTTCTCTAAACTCATATAAAGAGTTAGAAAAAGAGTCAAGGACCTCCTGCTGTTGCAGAATACATGTATTTCAGTACAGGCAAATGTCAGTAAAATAGTATTTTGCTTTGAGAGTAAGAATTAGGCTCTGCATGTGTGATGCTCGTAAAATGTCTGTGGACAGTTGGTTAAAGAACGTATCAAAGCAAATATAGGAAAAGTGAGGCAGAAAGTAAATTAGGGATTATGATACTGATCTTCCTCTTCCATTGTAAAAGTACTTTTATTATATTAAATAATATTTTAAAAACTATTCCTCTATAATAGGTACCAGGCTTACTCTCCAACTAGAATCATCTTATTTAACCCTCCACAGCAAACCTACAAAGTAGTTCTTATTAATTTCACTCTAGATATGAGAGAACGGAGGCACAGAGAGAATCAGTAATTTGCTACTGTCAATCAGAAGGGAACTGAGTTGACCTGCCACCAGTGGCTGTACTTTTGATTCCTGGATGGTCATAATAACCCATTTGTATAGAACTTTTGGAGTTCTTCAAGAATTTTCACCTGTGACCTCATTTCCCCCTTATCAATATTATGTTCAGTTTGAGGGATGGGTGCTGTGCTGGATAAGAAATACTAAAAATACATCTGATTTTGAGTAGTAATTTTAGAAATGATTAGGTCCAGAGTTTATAATAAGATGAGACTTCTGTTGCGACTGCAGTTCCCTTGCCTTCTGTCCAATTTGGCTTTTCCAACTGACATACAGGTGTTGCTGTTGTTGTTTTTCCCAAGAACACACCCAAATGAACTTCCTCCCTGCAAATGTTCATCTCAGAATCTGTTTCTAGGGACCCTGACCTAGAACAATAGTTTAAATAACAAACAGTTCTCTTGAGTCTTTTGTCAATCTTCTTTTTTTCTTTTTCAGTATTTTCATTTATTTAGGCAATTTCTGCAGTATATTTTATATACTCAGTTTTGATATTCTGTCGCTTATTTCTGGATAATCTAGCTTGCGATGCCTTGCTTCTTTGGGATATTTTGTACATTTTATTATAAACTTATATTTCTTAAAATTTTACATGTGGGACTTATTTGTGGTTTGCACTGAAGATAGTTCTTTCAGAGAAAATCTGCTGGGTAAATGGGGGCTAGACCAACCTAGCACCACTTTAAATGGTACCATTACACTGACATTTGTCACAACACATAGTAGAGTAAATTCAGGCTACAATCCAAAATAAGGGTTGTTTCTTGCCTACAGGGGTTACTTTTCCCCATCATTAAGCACTAGAATTTTAGAGACGAATATTCTTGGTAAAACTCTCAGTGAATGTACATTTATATCTGTTTTACACTTACCCATAGAAGCTAGCCAATTTGGTGGACCCAAGTTTATAACAGAGTTATATTCTTTCAGCTTTCTAACTTAAGTAATTACTGGACTTATCTCCCTGTTCTCAACGCTCCACAAATCAATGAAAACTAAAATGTAAGTTCACTAGATTTGCAAATGCTTTCATGGCGGGAGCTTGTATTAGCATTCTGCTTATCACTTCCCGTTTTCTTCTTTCAATTAGTTTTGCCTCAAATTCCTTGTTACTTTGTATTTAACTCATCAATGCATTTAAATGTTAATTTATTCAGTATTTATAACTTTTCTTCCAGCCAAAGAGATGGGCAGATTACCCATCCTGCCATACTGCAGAAATGCATGCTTCCCCCTCTAATCTTCACCAAATATCTTCACCCTTAACACGTGGTCCTCCTTTTCACAGCCCACCCAGCTGAGATGAAGTGAAAATAGAGACCTAAGGGCAGAGATGCTAAATCTTTCATTTTTATTTTAATGAAAGCTATGTTACTGATATCATAGGCAAAGAGCTGGAAGAATGAAATAATTAAATCACTCTCCCCTCATCAGAATAAAAAGAATAATTACTCCCTTTGGTAAAGAGAAAGGTTGAACAGTGTTAAAGGAGATCATTTAGACCCTGGTGGGATCTAAGAAGAGGTTCTACGCACTGTCTTTCTACTGTTAAGTGAAAATTAAAGGGGATATTGGTAAGAACTACAGAACAATTTGCGGATCCAAGAGTAATGACCAGATTTGCCCTTAATCTTTTCTGGAATGATGTGAAGAAATATCCCTTTAGGATTCCCTAGCAAAAGAATTGAGGATCTTTTTGCTGCCAGAGAAGCAGCCACAGGCAGCCACAGGAGCAATCCTGTGGTCCCGACGTAACAAGAGAAAGAATCAGGATTTCCTTTTGCCTCTGGTGACAAGACTGTTGGCTGAGAGAGAGCAGGCAGATGTTGAAGGGATCTGTGGTCATAATGAGAGGAAATTATAACGAAGAGCAGGGCAGAATGTATGTCAAGAAACCAGGTGGGAATATAGAAACCTCAACAGATGCCAATGTGGTGGGGTATGGGACGTGATTGCACATGGCAACAGATGGGATCTAGGACAAAGGAGGGCTGAAGCGCAGATGCCCCACCGTCTGATGTCATCGTACTACAGAAACTTCAGAAATTAAACCAACTCAGGAAGGAAGAAAGAAAGAAGGGGAAAAGGACAACTTTGATTTTAGTGAATTAAAACCTGAGCCTGAGAATTACTTCTAAGCAACTGAGTTCACTTCGAATTGATTCAGTCATCATTTCCTTATTTATGTATTGCTACCAGCAGAATGGGAACTCAGTTCAAAGTTAACTCTGGTTATCAGAAAAAAAAAATAAAGTAAAAATAATTACTTACTGTCATTACTTATATTTTACAGCCTGTGTATCTACAACACACCCCCCTAACCTCTTACAGTGATTAAGAAGACAAGGCTCTCAGGAAGAAAGCTGTGGTCACAGACTGCTGACAACTACAGGCGAATGAGAACATAATGAGTTTAGCACCAAGTTTCCCATCAGTGACTCTGCAAGCAGAACTCCAGAATGGCAGTGGTAGCAGCGGATGAAAAAAAATAAGTAAATAAGTAACACCTGGCCCCCAAGTCCACTCTCTTGAAAAGCTGGTTACGAAGGAAAACAGGAAACGTCAGACATAAAAGTAACAGCTACAGGGATATATATAGGGTCCAAACAAGGCATATTTTTCTTTATTTAAGATTACAGGTATTAGATCACTGATCAGAGGGAGTGTGTGGTAGAAACCCAAGATGGTAAAGATGCACGACAATCGCGCTAGAAGCACGTGGGAGCAAAGGTACAGAGGTGAAAGAATTGGCCCTGGCGTGGAGCAGGAGCAAAAAGGTTAAGTAATTATGGCCTGATATAGTCTCTCTAACAAAAAGTGAAGCCATACATTGGTATTAGTAGAGGAAAGAAAGAAGCAGTAAAATATCCAAGTAGAGTGGCTAAGAAACAATATGTATCGAGTGCACTGTGGGGAAGCTCATTTGAGTTTGGTAAAAATGATGCCACCATGCCTCCAACCTACTCTTTGATGCTTAGTTGTTGGGGTACCCACACAGAGAGGGGTTTGTCCATAGTTGCAGCACTGACAGATGGGCAGGAGATTACGACGACAGAGTCAAGAGTATTTCGTGAAGAGTAAACATGACACAAGCAGAAACGGAAGCTGGGTGTGCAGGAAGAACGTGGGTGTAGAAGGCAGTGAGACCGTGGGGACCAATGAATCGGGCACCTCCTCATGGAAGCTGTTAGTGATGATGGTGGCTCCTAGGGTGGTCAGCTGATCCAATTACCCATGATTTAAAACAAGCACATCTGTAAATATCCAACCTCAGAAGGGAAGAGCAAAGTGAATATGCTAACCAGAGAGTTTACATCTAAGGGACAAGCATGGGACTGAGGATGGTAATCTGAGAGCTGCAACAGGAAACAAGAGAGGGTCCTAATTATGAGGGATCAGTGCTGTGGAGACTTTATTTGATTTTCAGGCAAACCAAGTGTTTTTAAATACAGAAAAATGTCTCAGTTTTCCAAGGCTCTTTGTAAGGGGCCAGTTACAGGAACTAGTCAAATAGAGACTGAGTATGATATTGTGAAGAGGCTTCCACGTACAAACGATTAGACTGCATCCTTGCGGAAGGCTCCTCCTACCCACGATCTCGTCTGATCTGAATGTTGACTCGTCCATCATCCACATTTCCTTTTTCTCTCAAGCTCCGTCGGTAGCTGACTCCATGCTCAACCTCGTCCTTGAGTGTCTCCCCCACTCTCTTGCCTACCTTTAAACCCGGTTCTTTCGTGATGATACTGCTGCTTTTACAGACTTAATAAATAAGTCTGGGCCTCAAAATGGGGTACGTCTTTTCTGTGTTCATCACCCATTCCAGACAATTATATCTCTTTTCTGCAGGAAACACATCCCTTCACTGCTGTCATCTAAGACGATGTTAATTCTTGGCTCACTGGAACTATCTCGAACACCACTTCTGTAGTAGTAAATTCAAAGCCCAGGACCAACTTTCTCCATTCTTCTCAGTCATCTTGGTCCCCACTCACTTCTCTGGCCATATCCATGACTTTGTTTTTAGTAATCATTACTACTCTCCCTAAACTTCTATTTCAAACATATCTTATTGCAATTTCCTGTCTTTCCAACTCACTCTAATTTAACTCCAATAATAGTTGGAAGCCTTTGACAACTTCCTATTTTTCTTTAATTCTCACCCCTTAATTAACACCCATACTTTTATTATCAAGCTTGATTTTAATTGCTAATCATTATAAAATCACTCACTTAAATGCAACATCAAGTCCCTTGTTTCCTATCATATATTTTTACTCTCTTAGTGAAACGAGAGCCATGGTTAAATCCAACTTTCTGTCCCCTGCACACATGCACCTGCACCTGTACCACTGGATCAGCCTGCAAGGAGCTGCAAACCATCTGGACTGGGCCAACTTTAAGTTCATGAACACTAACTCATATCATATTTCTCTGGTTCATTCACCTTATTTTTTTTTTTCACCTGTACTGTAGGACTATTTTAGACTGCCTTTTGGACTCAAACTTCTCTTCCCCCACTCCGTTTGTGACCATCCCTCTGATTTCACTGAAGAACATACACCAGTAAAGACACGAAGTCCATTCACCACCTGCCCTTTCCCATCTATTTCCCTGCACTGCACTCCAACCACATAGAGACTTTCCACTGTGCACTGTGTCCTGTCCCTTGTTCTTTCTCAAGGACATTGCTCTAGCGACATTCTCTTCTCTCTAATTATAAAACATTCCTCATAAACTGGATCATGACCATCAGCATCAAAATAACATGCAGTTATGTTGCTCACCTCTTAAAAAATAGAACACCTGGGCCTCGCTTTCCTCTCCATCTATCGGCTGATTTTTCTTCTCACGAGAAAGTGAAATGCCTTCAAATGGCTACTTGTGTTTAATCCTTTGTTTTTCTTCCCATTTTCTCTTAAGCACAGTATCATCACATTTTTGTCACCACAACTCCACCAAAACTGTCGATTTTGTTGTCACTATTGAACTCCACTTTAAGTCCAATGGTCAATGCTCTGACCTCACCTTTTTTGACCTCTGGGACGCAAGTGGCATCATTGATCCCTCTTTCCAATTGATAATAATCCTTTACTTGGATGGCCTCTCTCCTAATAACATACAGGCTCAGTTTCCCTTCTATTTTGCCGGCCACTAGTCTTCAGGCCACTTTTTTAAGATCATCTAACAAACACCTAGTAAGGTACCCTAAGATTTAGTTTTGAACCATCTCTCTCTATTGATTCTTCTTAGTGATTTCTACCACGTTTGAAGACTTAACTCCCATGTTAATTTTGATATCATTCCAAGTTATACCTCCAGCTTGTAACTCGTTCTAAATGTCAGATTTATATATCCAACTGCATGATGTCGGCATGTCAAATTTCACGTGTCAGACACTAAGTCCCTGACATCCTCCCTTAAATCTGCTCCTTCTAAGTCCTCCCCAACATAAGCAATGACTTCCAGTTGCCCTCTTTAAAAAAAAAAAAATAAGCGAACAAAAAAGCAATGAGCCTTCCTGTATGTAGCTTTTCTCTCTCACAATACCCACCTGTCATCAGTA
The DNA here is from genome assembly GCA_004026885.1 of Lyroderma lyra. Taxonomy (NCBI): domain Eukaryota; kingdom Metazoa; phylum Chordata; class Mammalia; order Chiroptera; family Megadermatidae; genus Lyroderma; species Lyroderma lyra. Next base: position 176,730 of record PVJL010000959.1, read on the forward strand.
ATCCTGTCCACACTTATTTCAAAATACAACATCAATTCTTGCTTTCATCCCAGTTTAAGCTATCCACATCTCTTGTCTAGGTTTTGGGGGAAAATAAAAGCAAAAACAAACCAAACCAATACCAAAACAAAGAAACCCCAAAGCAACAACAACAACAATGAAAAACCAAAAAAAAAACCTTTTACCCATTTTCCTGCTTCTTCCTTTCTATGTCTTGAACTTTCCAGTCTATTTTGAATGGGAAGGCAGATTGATCTGGGGAAAACGTTGGTCAGATCACAGCCCTCCTTTACTGAAAAGCCCTCAGTTGATCCCTCTCCAAGTTAATGATAAAATCTTCACGTGGATAAGTAAAACCATTTGTGATCTGAACCCCTGTTCCTCATGGACCTCATCGACCACAATGCTTCTCTGGTGTCTGCCCCTATTTCCCCTCCATAATTTTTAAATCTGCGAGCTACACACCTACCTGAATGTCTCCTCCCTTGTTGTTCCCTTTGCCTGAGAGGCTCTTCCCACACACTTCTGCATTTCCTTCATAACTTTAATTGTAAAAATCACATTTTTAGTGAAACATTCTGGCCGACCCTAAGTAGAACATTTAGCCCATCTCCTACACTTACCCCTTTCCTCTGCCTTTTTTTCCTTTAGCACCTCCCAATATTTACTATAAGGCGTATTTTATATTTATCTTGTTGCCCATTCTTCCACTAGAATAACTGTCTTCATCAAGGTAGAAGTTTTTGCCTGCTTTGTAACTAATGGATCACAGCCTATAACACATAGCATATGCACCATAAATATTTGTTGAATGAATAAATGAATAATGTCACTTGCTCAATTTTATAATCAGTTTCTAGTATAAAATTTGGTTTACATTAATCGAGCTCCTACAAGGAGTGTGTTATGTATTATTCAATAATGTTACTTCTTTTAGTAATCAGGTTCTATACCAATAAAATTCCAGGTTTTATTGTTGATAGAACTAGCATTAAGATTATGATACTTGTATACACCTAAATTGTAAAATAAAGTTATAATACAAAATTGAACTGATTAATTAGGACTTCAGAGCTGAATTTCCGGCCTGCCACTAAATTAGCTGGTATCTCAGATCTTACCTCAAAAACTGAAGAGGTTAACAAAGGATTGTGGAAACTCTTTCATCTCAAAATTCTATTAAATGTCTATCTACCTCTAAAGCAGAGAGGAAAAAAGGAAATTAGAAAAACATACCTAATTTTGTATTACATAAAAGTTTATATGTATAAAGTATTAGGGGTGATACTTGGTGGTGAATAATTATTTAATAAACGTCAATTATTACTGTCATTAGGTCCGTGACTTTCATTTACTGTTATTTTCTTTCATTTACTGTTATTTGTCTTATTACTCTCCTTAAGATGAATAAAAATGATTTTTAATTTAGCTCTGCTCCCTGTGTAGAAAGAAAATAAAGCTTATGTCACTACTGAGACAAAAATAGTCTGGAAAACACACAAATAACTTATAAAGGCTATAAACTTAAGTACAAAGCAAGCATTTGCAAATTGCTATAGGCTTTTTTTCAGAATACAATAGTATAACTACAAGTCTATATTGTATCATCAGTTAAACAGTGAACTTCCAAATTCAAATGTGTATTTTTAATTCAATTTAAATTCAAAATTATATTTCCAAATATGAAACTTTTTAAAGTTATGCTTCAATAACATTTGAATTGTATAAAATTTTATATTTTCACTTATGCTATATATAGTAATATAAACATTTTTCCTTAAGTTAAAAATGTTATCTATATTATTCCTTATGTACTATCCAGAGCTAAAAGACTTCTCTAAGGACATCAAGAAGCACCATTTTTATTCTAAAATCCAACATTGTTCCTCGTACATAATCATTATTTTTGAAATAACAAAGGTATTTAAAGCAAAATGTTTCATTTTATTAAGAGCCCTTCATTATTTTAATTCCTTTAAAATTCTTTCAGACAATGTTGAAAACTATATTCTTTTATGAGGACAACGGATTTAATTTTATTTCAGATCATTATAAGAACAGGGGAATTTTTTTTAACTTATTTTTTTCCTTTAACCAAAAGCTATCAAATAATCAAAAGCTATCAAATAATCATGACTATGAGAACAAGATTCATCATAAACTTATAAAGGTTTATGATTTCTATTGTAGATTTTGTTCTGTAGAAACTATTTTCTATTTTTTAATTTCTTTTCTGGCTTTATTGAGTTAGAATTAAAACTAAAATGGTAATATAATTAACATGTACCATGTGATTTGATACGCATTTACGTTATAAAATCATTCTCAAAAACAAATATAAATAATACCTCTACCATCTCACACACTTTTTTTTTTTTTTTTTGGTGAGAACACTTAACATCCACTCTTATAGCAAATTTCAAGTAAACAATACAATATAATTAGCTATAGTCACCATGCTGTGCCCTGTGATCCAGCAATTTCACTTCAGGGAATATATTCAAAGGAAACTGAATCACTATCTTAAAATGATATCTGCATTCTCATGTGTATTGTAGTATGACTCAAAATAGACAAAAATGGAAACAACTTGTGTTAGCTGAAAGATGAATGGATAAAGAAAATGTGGTATTTATATTTAACGAAATACTATTTCACCTCAACAAAGAAGGGAATCCTGCTACTTCTGACAACACAGATAAACTTGAAGGGCACTGTAGTAAGTGAAATAAACAAGACAGAGGAAAGAAAACTATTGCATGGTATCACTTACATGTGGAATCAAAAAAAAAAAAAAAAAAGTCCAACTTATGGAAACAGAGAGTTAAATGGTGGCTGCCAGGGGCTGACAAGTGGAGAAATGGGAAGAGATAGGGAAGTAAAACGATACAAGCTTCCAGTAGAAAAAATTTAAATCTAATTGAATAAAGGGATTCTGTAAAAATGACTTCATAATTCTGAAAAATATAAATTAAAAGGCCAAAGAATATAAGCTTTTGTTAGCCAGGAAAAAAACAGATGATGTACTTATTAGAATAGTATTAAATTTAAAATGCACATATATATATATATATATATACTGCACATTTAGAAATTTTAAAACCTCTCACCCAATTTCCTAGTTTATGTGCATAAAGTATATCTCCACAGTGTATCTGTTCGAGTACTTTGTCTGTAAAGTGGAATGTCAATGCATGTTTTATTAACATTTCTATATTAGGCTTCTAAACTTTTACAAGTTTTTAGAAAATCCTTAAAGTTGTGATGCCCTTGAAAAGAGCAATTTTACTTCAAAAAGAAATGCTTATACAACAAGTTGACAATGCACTGTAGAACTGTAAGCCTGAAACCTATGTAATCCTTGCTAACAGATGTCACCCCAAAAGTCTAACAATAAAAATGAATTAATTCCCTTTGAAAAAAAAAAAGAAAGAAATGCCAACTTGGTTTCATTCTTAATAGCATTAATTTGAAACAAGTAATTTTGACACATAAGCATGGGATTTGTTATTTGGATTCACACTGTACTCGAGCAAAGATCATTACCCCCAAAAAACATTTAATTCATACATGATACTTAAAATTGTTTCATAATGTATTTTATATTTGATTTTACTTCAGATTTTTCTAAATTATCATACATAAAAATTTTAAGAAAACATTGTATGACCTTATTTTGTCTTTTGAAATTTTAAAATACATTACACGTTTTTATTGTTAAACTTATTGGGGTGACATTGGTTAGAAAAATTACATAATTTCTGGGTATACAACTCTACAATGCATCATTTATATGCTGCATTATGTGTTCACCACTCAGAGTCAGTTCTGCTTCCATCACCATGTACTTTTTAATGATAAAATAACACATTGAATACAATAATTTCCTCACATTTTGCATACCAGTAACTAAAACAATAAAAACAGAACAAAAACAGACACTAGTTTTTTTTAAATCTCCTGCAGTGAGTTTCCCAAGGATGTAACTGCTAAATTTATGTTTGTTCTTAAGTGACATATTAGAAACATTAATACACGGAGAGCCAGTTAAAATATCCAGAAAATAAACAAAGCTTAATAAGCATTGTGTGATATAGTTGGCAAAAGGCAAAATTAAGTTTACTTTAAACTTAACTTTTATATTTAAGAATACAAAATGACCACCCAGATACAGACCCTGAACCCATGCTTAGAAAGTGTCCTTGAGGATTTCAGAAATTTATTACAAGAATGGCTTTGTGTGTACACAATACTTCAATGTGCTTTTATTCTTCCATAACTGCCTGAGGTTCTTATGGCATTTAAGAGTTTTCCCAAACCTGAGTTTCATTTTTCACTGAAATATCTCTTTACATTACTAAATACAATAGAAAAACAACCATGAGCAGTAGGATTGACTTAATTCTTTTATAGTTTTTCAAGTACATATTTAAAAATAAACCAGAGTAATGGTTTCCAAACAATTTTTTCCTGATATTCCATTTAAACAAAATGATCTTCACATCTTTGAATATTTATCTTTTTGTCAATTTTATTTACTTAGGCATTAATAATTAATAAAGAGCAATTAATGTATAGTTTTCAGCCATCTCATGGACTTATCTTAAATTTATTCATATCTATGTTGTGTACTTAGGTCTCCTTCTAGACTTAGGGTTATTAAGAATTCACATATTATCCCAAACTGTATGCCCCTTGTATACATTTTCTGAATGGTAAAAAAGCATAATACTGGTTGATTAACTAAACCCAACAAAGAGTACATGTCTCTTTGCAAGCGCTATTTGGCAGATTGGATTATTTGCCAATAAATTCATCCTTTCCTCCGAGAATCTGCCAAGGCTCAGATGTGTAGAGTAGATGCCCATAAATGATCACTGCTAGACATGGTCATGTGACCTAATAATGACAAAGTGCAAGAATGCCATTTGGAGCTGACGCATTGACAGAGTGGCATTATATGCTCTGCTTCCATGTTTTTCCTTGAGTATGCCATACCACAGTTATTCAGCCAGAGTACCATAATGAAAAGACATGAACCAAACTCAGGTGGTCTAGTTTAGCTACCATGGTTGAGCTTAACTGACCTACAGTCTGCTGAGGTATAAATAAAATAATTGTTGGTTTAATGGCAGTTGAGATATGGGAGGAGTTGTTTGTTATGTAGCATTATCCTAGCAGAAAACTAATATTCTCTAGCACAGAAAATGAACACTTACTCAGAGTCTTTAGTACACCTGTAAAGAAATATAGAATAATAGAAACCACTTTAACAGGTTATTGATGGCAAAAACCCCACCATATTCTAAATCTGACACTTAACTAACTAGTGTTCAGAGGTAATGAGTTATTCTCAAAATGAAGACTGGGAGGTGGTGAACTTATTATACAACAAGTTGACAATGCACTGTAGAACTGTAAGCCTGAAACCTATGTAATCCTTGCTAACAGATGTCACCCCAATAAGTCTAACAATAAAAATGAATTAAAAAAAAATGAAGACTGGGAAACATTAAAGGAGTTCTAAGAATATCTCAGAGACAGAAAGGTGTAACATTTTACCTACAGGCATACAAATAACCTCCTAAAGAAAAAGCTCATTTATACTAAAAAATAATGATAAATAAATATAAAATACATACATACATACATACATAAATACAAATATATATACATATATTTGAAATTAATTGAAGGGTCATTCTCAGATCACTTTATGGTTTCTGTTCAGAAACCATGAATGCTATAATGTTAACACAGGTATTTCTTCACAAAGAAATAGAAAAATAGATATCCTGTGTAACTATAAATTTTAATCTTAGACATGTTATATACCAAGAAAACATGTTAGTCAATTATATATTGCCTAAAACAGTAACACACGTTTCAGTTATTTACTAATTTGCAGAGTGTATGCAGTCTGTGTGTGAAGAGCTGATATATTTCAGGGGAAAATCTTCTCTTTCCCTTGAAGAGATGATTTTACATTTGAATAAATGGTTGGGAAGTATTAGCACGAAGCAAGGCATTTCAGTGTTCACAGAAGTTTTCTGGCCATGTTAGATTCCTGGGTCCCCTAAGTTTCTGTTTTTCTAATTAGTTCTACAGTATAAAATAAGGCTCATAGAAATCGAAGCACAGATAAAATACCCAATACATTTTCTTAATTTTATAAATTGCTTAATAAAGTCAGATTTCTTTTCAAATTAATAAAGTTCATTAGATCTCCAAAACAAATATCCATCCTAGGTGCCTTTTTACTCTTTCACGCCTGTAGAAATACCGGTTAGCCATCTGACTCCAGGATATTAATCAAACCTCTGAAATTTGACAGGCCTAAAATTGAATTCACCTCTAATCTCCCCATCGAAGTGTGGCCCTCTTTTACTTTTTACTCTATTAAGTATAATCGTTGTTAAGTATTAAGTAGTATGAACATCAGGATCAGCAAGGATGTGAACAGGAAAAGATGGCACATGCAAATGTAGTAATTGAGGAGACTGATGCAGGGACCGCTAGTAAGTACGAGAGCAGGCTGTCGGGAAGCCAAGGCCTGTTTAAGCGCCTTGAGTTTACAGACCACAGAAAGCGACTGCTGTCCCTCGGGCTAAAGAGGGAAGCGGGGGGACTTATACGGAAGGCAGGGCTGAAGCTGGTCTGTAGCTACAACCGTAAGAGAGGGGGGCTTCACAGGAACGGGGAAACTCAGAGCTCGGCGGGGCGACGACCAGAGAACTAAACACGACTTCGCTCTCACCCTGCGTGTCCTTTCCCAGAACGGCTTCCACGAAGCAGACCCGACGGGAGCGAGGGGCACCGCAAGGCCCCCCGATAACCCCGGGAAGGCTGGCCTGCGGCTGCCAGAGCAGGGTGGCGAGCATGCAAACACCGCTGGGGGTGACCAGAGTACCAACCCACAGAAACCGGGGGATCTGGAACTCGCCCTCTCTCCCTCAGAACCATCCGGAACAGGGTGTGTTGGTTATCTGAAACGCGGCTGGCGTCCCGCCGCGCCCTGGGATGGCGCCTGACTGGTGGCGCGTCACCCACCGGCCCCGTGTCCCTTACCCCACGAGCGTCCTTGCCAGCGGCCCCTGGGGCAGCGCTGACCCAGCTCACTCAGGCAATACGGCCCCAACCTTCCGAACGTGAGCCGCTGACCACCACGGACGCTCCTAGCCTCAGGATGAGAGCCCAGTTCCGTTGGGACAGAAGTCCAAGGGCAGTTTTTCTATTTTATTTTCACGTCGGAAACCAGATTCGCTTCAGCCTCGAAGAGCGTGTTTATGGACAAGCCCATGAACGCGGCAGCGAGCTGTACTTTTTTTTCTAAACAGAAAATGGGTTCAATGAGGTGAAAAATCGGAAGGGACCCGGACAGCTCGTCGTTTATCTCTGACTGCGTCGAGCAGCTCATGGGCCTCCGAAGCATAAAACGCAGAGCTCGTCATCCGTGAGCGTGGGTGTGGACGCGGGGACCGGCTGAGACCCCACGGGCCCAAGCCCTGCTCCACCCGCGACCCGAGCGACAAGCGGGCATGTCAGGGCGCCACCTCTGAGGCCGCCCCACTGGCACAGGAACCATTTCACTGCAGGGCTGGAACTGCTCACTTACTCAGCTTCCCACGGGTGCAAGGCTTGAGGAGGTGGCTAACATGACGCCTGGACGAGCCGCCACACAAGCCCTTGTGTCCTCAGCCTGCACTCTCCTCAACAACTGGGCAGGTACTTACTGAGCTGGAGAAACAGGCTGTTCACCCAACCTTCTCTTCCCTAGAGGGTAGTTAGAGCTACACCCTATGGGGCAGAGAGGAAAGGGTGTACCACCTGTGTTACACCTGTGTAAAACAAAAATGTTTTTAAAGAGGCTCCGTACCACCTACTGAAGACGTCCCGTCTTTGAAATGGCACAGGATTCGATGAATTAAATTCGTCTTTAAGAAGTGTTATGTATTCAGATTCAAAATGGTCATGTAAAGAAGCAGTGTGCATCTGGAGAGGGAAAAAAGTTTCTATTTCTGTGTAATCAAAATATTTCAAAAAACTATAGAAATATTTGGTAAAAAATGAAGCCCCAATTTCAGAAGACATTCGCTTACTTCTATGAATGTACTTTATGCTTGCCATTTCCACTTCTGATTTTGAAGTCCAAACTTCCTAATATAGTAGCCATGGGTCTTACCATGTGGATAAATTTCAAAGGAAGTATGAACAACAAAATGATGCAATTGGCTTTGGAAAGATGGAAAAAATATGTGAATTCCAGAGAACCTGCCTATAAGACCAAGATTTGAGCAACCATCTTTTTCTACCTTGAATATAATCAATGCCTACAATGCATATTTTTTGAATACTGATATGTGAATGGATGGATGCCCACATCCATGGATGGATGAATGAATGAATGAATAAATGAATGAATCAGGCTTCAGGAAAGCATCTTCTTCCTCAGAAAACTACTTAAATAAAAACTGTCGTTGATGTCATCTCAGAATCAATATAAGTCAGGACTGAAAAATCCCATGTGAACCAATCACAGTATGTTTTACTTGCAGAAACAGGCATCTAACTTCAGAAATTAAAAATAAACAAAGATTTGAGTGATCTTCTTTCTTTTTCTTCATGAGGCAAGTTTGTAGAATTGTCAGGCTGTCTATTTCTGGGGAAGAGAGTGTTCTCCGGAGCAGCTTTTGTGCTGGCCTCCTGCAGGAAACATCACCTCCCGTAGGGACTATCATGGGGGTCAATTCTTCCAGCCTGCTGTACCCCCTCACTCACTCTGCTTTAGTGGTGGCTATCAGTCACATTTCCTAGTGAGAGGAGTCAAAGCAGTGACATTTGCTCAGTGCTAGCAGAGTTTTCCTACTGTCTTGGACTTGCTCATTCCGAAGCAGAGTATGCCCTGGTGGGGTTAGTGTCTACTCGCATGCCCTCTGACTCACACTTCACAAGGAAACTACATGGATCTTTTGAAAGCAGGAACCTTACCTCATCCACCCTTTGCTCAGAATGATTTAGTGGCCCAAAGGAAGGCTGTGAATGACCTGTTATCCATGCTTCTCACGAGACCACAATTACGTTAGCATGAGAAAATTATTCCCTATATTGGACTGCCTTGCAATGAAATCTTGTCCCACACTCCCTCGATCTTGGTAATGTTTCTTGTCCTCAGTCATTGTGACATGCAAAACACTTCCAGAAGTGCTCAAATGTCCATGGAAGGCTGGCGATCCTCTCGAGTTTCGACTATTTTTGACTGAAATATGAAATTTCAGTCACAGTGAATTGTTCACCGTTTACTAATGAGGAATGTTTTCTCTTATCCTCAGATATGGCTACCTCCTTCTCATTCTTCTAGAATAATCCTTCATCTCCACAGATCTAATTATAGGACCAACAAATATCACTTCTCTGTGCCCCCTCCAAAATATCAATGACATCTCCTCCGTTGGTCCCTATCAAGACACCTTATAATTATCCTGGATATGATATTTAAAAACATCACATTGCCTACTTGCTTGTTTGAATCACCTGCTATATTCAAACCTACTCGAAAGCAAAAATACTTATTCTGAATCGTGCCTTCCATTCCCAACCTGTGATATATTTACCAGGTACTGGCACACACTAAGTACTTAATCGTGAGTGAATCGATGAAGGTGGCACTAGCTACAAAATTACAGGACCTGATTTTGAATCTGAGCTCCAGAACCACTGCGTGATCATGGTCAAACTGCTAATAAATTCACCGTATTCTCTGACGATGTCCCTACAGGATTAAGGTAATATATGTAAAATCTCTCTAAATACTGATAGACAGCTACCGTCATTTTAACTTTCAACTGTAATTTTCTAAATGGTAGTAAAAATGCTGTTGAGCCATTAGGTTCATTTTCCTAAATGGCTTAAAAACTTTCTGAACTATATAGCTTGTTATGGAATTTAAATGGCTGTTGAACTAGGCATATATTTAAAAACAATTAGTCAATTCAACTATTTAATATGCTTGTATGTGTGTGCAAGTTAACTGACATCAAAGGAGCTATTCATGATTTTCACAGCTACCTATTTCACAATTCTCTCCTTAAACTACATTTTTTCCCCATATTCTAAAACTTTTGTCTTAAAATTGGACAAAATATGACTAAACTGTGAGAAATGCAATAACTTATAGATAGCTGTGTCTTAATAAGGGTTCTGGGCAATACTTTTCTTTCTCCTCGGAGCAAATTTTGCTACAATTTCCACTTAATTAATGTAATTGATAACAGTTACAGAGATATCTGGCATTTTAATCATGCAGATATGTCTTTTGCTGTCTACAGTAAAATTAAAAATTGCCAGCAGTCTTTTACTTTCAGTGGTAACTGGGAAGGAAATTAAAACAGAGCTGGTAATAAATGACTGATACGTTCAATTTGAAAGATCACAGACCTGGGTCACATTCATGGGGAAGGAAGGCAACAAATTACCGTGAAAAATGTAGAAGAAAAACTGCGACCCACACAACGGATCTCTCTGTAACACGTAAGTTAGCCATCACAATTAACAACAATATGTACTTTTAATTTGATTAGCTTCAATTCTTGTGTAGATTTAAGAACAAATAAGACCCAAACTCTGCTTTACTCACTGCTATTTCACTTATCAGGTTAACAGTGGATATTTGGTTAAGGGGGTCTAAATATCTACAAAATTCCTTTGACCTTGCATTCTGTAGCTCATAAGAGTGTTTAACTTTGGTCTATTAATATGTTAACAAGTATTAATAAGTAGATGACTGTCAGGCACACTCATGTGTTATAAACATTCTCGTCAGCTGTTTTTCAAATATATAGGCAGGTAGCAATATTACAATCAGTCTAATTTTAGAATTGCCTTGGATAAGGGTGATGGTTGCTTGGTAATATCAGGAATTTATCAATATAAAAACTGGAAGAATGTTAAAGAGCCAGGAATTTAATGTTTTATTTCCACCTCTATGTTCCTCAGTGAAAGCTGAGTCACTGGGGGTTTGGGTTCGTGTTCTTCATATGCCAATCTCTTGAAGCATAAATGGCTTTAACATTTGGGAATCACAGTGAAGATAACTGATGAGACTGTGACTGAATGAACATACCAAGGAATAATGTATAGAAAGAAGAGAGAGGGAGTCCTGAGACTTGAACTAAATGGAATGCCTATTTTCGGACATCGGAATAGGAGGAGGAGTTGTCAGGGTCAGAAATATATTGTATAATTTCATGTAAACCAAAGGAGAATACCGAAGGAAATGGTAATCACGCACTGAGGGTCTATAGAGACTTCAAGGGGTGTAAGATGTGAATTTTAATGTGTTACTAGGGTCAGAACATATTTTTTAACATTTACAAAACCGTATCTTACAAAATAATCAAGAAATGGAGGAAATTAAAACTTTTGAGGATAACAGTAAAAAGCAAGCTATCAGTTCTTCACATTAGTTTATTAATAATTAAAATTGTTGAGTATTAATTATAAATTTTAAGGTGAAGAACATATATTTTCCTTCAACCTTTTCTTCGATGTATCCAACTCTCTTTTAAAAACAGCTGACAATTATTGCTTTCTTTTCTTTCTACCTACTTGTTCTGGTACTCATCCAATTGGGCTTACACATCATAAACCTGCCTCAATTCTCTTTCAATTCAGATGATCTAGTCAGCAAAAGTAGCTGCAAACAAACATGTAATTTTAAGAGCAATCCAGAATTTTTAAATGGCAGCTTCTCTCAATATTCAGAAATGCTCTCCTCTTCTACTCATCTAAATAGTGTACTTGTTTCATATTTTATTCAATTTTTAAAGTTATAGAGAAATAACCTAAGACAATGTACAAGCTTTTGAGTATTTTAACAAATGATCTGTCTTTTGTCATGTTAATTTTTTTCATATTGCTCTGAATACAACACATGGAAACGTTCACTTTGGTAAGGTTTCTAATGTGCCATCTACATCTTTAATTATTTTTATAAAGAAATAGTAGGTGTCATCGAATTCAAAGCACCACCTCTTCCTCTGATGTGATTTTTATTTCTAAAGGCAAATCATTATCCTCAAAGGATTATAATATTGATAACAAAATGAACAAAAGATATATTTCAAATGATAACAACACTTCCTAATTTTAAAAACTAGTACCCTTATGTCTTTTTTAATCAAAGTAATGTGAAACAAGTAAGGTTTCTATAGCAAACATTTTGGGTAAGTAGGCTGGGAAACTGTTGCATGGCAAAGAATGTCATGTCACTTTCAGAGATCACAACACTATGAAAGTCAAAACTCATGACTCTTCCTTCATAAAACCAAAGGTCCCAACTTGTTTGAGGAAAGATCTACATCAGTAATTAGAGTCCCATTTAGCTGCAGCAGAGATTCAAGTTAAGTCAGTCCCATGGTATCACATGTATATTAAAAGTCACTGAGAATACAACTTTATCTGGGTTGAAGGGTAATGAGTAAGGTTTACTCAGTTTGAGTAGAGGAACAATTTTGTTCATCTTGAACCCCACAGAGTAGCTAGCATACATTTTGAGCATGGTAGAAATCAACATATTTGCTGGACTGTTGATTTTACTTCCTTGTTTTTTGTGTGAGTAAACTGAGATGGAATGCATATTGTCAAAATTTGACACGTGGGAAGTGGCCTCCTTGAGAAGGGTCTATTGAGAGGTAATAATAATAATATGGTGTTAAGTAAGGTTCCAGTAACTGTACAAATGGAGTCATTTCCTATACAAGAGCTGAAGTAGATCGAGCCTCCTAAGATAGGTACATATTCCTCAAGAAGATAAGAGCTCAGTTGAAAAAGCACTGTGGAAACCTGGTTAGTGTACTATTCCAGTTACAGCACATTAAATCAATCCCCCAAACCACAGAACCTACAAGCCACAGGGTGATAGTAACTTTCTTGCAGTCTGTTCTCTGCTTAATTTGTTGTGGCTACTAAATTTTGGGAAGATTCCCGTACACTTAGGGGATATTAACCACTTAAGTGTGCGGAGGTTATTGTCGATCTTATATTATAATAAGATGTAAAATTAGAACAAAATCAACAAGGATGAAGAATAGCTAGAAGCTACTCAATGGGTATCTCTGCCTGCCCACCACCCCCACCCCCACCCTCAACATTGTTCCTACCTGAGGGGGAAAAGGATGTAAAACTGAGACCAAAATGTAGTTTAAAACAAGAACATTATTTTTAAAATAAATACTTGCAATAAAATCCTTAGGTGAAAGAGGTGTGTCTAGTTAAGTGGGGTGTGTATGTAAGGGCGGGCAGCCACTGCTTTCTGTCTATCAGAAGTGTACCCTCTGAACCCTGTGCTCCTTCATGCCAAAATGCTGCAGAAATGCTGGTTTCAGGCGATACCTGTATGCCGTATAATATTTTTAATATGTGAATTATTGTTCCTCTTAAAATAGTATTTTGCATAAAAATGTACAGGATTGTCACACAGAAAAGACAGCTTCCAACAATATAGTGCAATGTCTGGATTCCTGCCTTCCCAGTGACTTCAAGTGCAAGGCACTAAAAATACCAATTCTGTCTAAGGTAAGTACTAATTCAGTTTCCAACTCAGCTACAACCATGTCCTCACCTCAATTTTAACAGTTGAAATTCTTACGTCCTCTATGGGTCATATCTGGTCATTTTTAAAACCTCTTAAATTCAGTTACTATGGAATCAATAGATATCACATATAGTATCCCCAGGGTGAAATGAAAAGTAAGTGAGAAAACACCTTGCTCTAACAGCTTCTTTTCAAAATTGTCCAAATAACATTTTATATTGAGCACAATTTATGGAACACCTTACATTTTTCTTATGCTAGGTGGCAGAGCTCTTGATGGAGATCTTGTATCATGAGCTTCTGCTGAAATTCAACAAACTGCATTTCAATTACCCAAGGTTCCTCTGGTCCTTACATCAGTGTCACAAAAATAAACTGCTATCAAACTTTGCAATCACTAGTTTCGCTTGTCAAAGGTGGCAGGTTTTCACAGAAATATATATTTGAATAAGGAAGAATTAAAGGAATTTTGATAAGCCACAAAACCTTAGCGAACAAAGCTAGTATACTTTTTCATTTTTAACTGCTTTAAAAAAAAATGACTAACTTTTACTTAGCACAATTCTTAAGTACAATCGTTTACTTTTTTATTAACTCATCAAGTTCTTACACAACTTTTTTTAGGTAAGTACATTTATTAAGTTTCTCCTCTTTAGAGATAAGGAAACTGAGGCATAGAGAGACTTAGTAAATTTTAAAAATTCTTTCAGGTGGAGACTAAATCAAGATTTCAACAGAAACACTCTGGTTCTGGAGATTTCTGCATGTAATCATATTCACATGCCACTAAAATTCTGAAGTTCTAATGAATGCAATGGGTCAAGTATTCAAGTATTAATACAAAACTGAATCATATTTAATTTAATAGATGGTAGGTAGCTGTTTCCTTAGACAAAATGGGTAACTTCAAGGATCACATTATAAACTTCCTTAAGAGCTCACTTCCTTTGTACTACCTTTACGTTTCTAATGCCATGACCCAAGTTCTCCTGAACACACACATGGACAGAGCACTATACTGGTGACAGATTTAAAATAAAATATAAGAACTTGTTTATATTTCTTAGCTTGTAAACAAACAGGTAAGAATCTTTTCAAAACAGCACATGGCAAATGTAAAATAAGTGATTTAAGTAATAAATTCTGAGAATTCAGAACTGTTTGGGGCTTCTACTTTCATCCAAGATGGGGTAGTAAGGATTCCCATGCCTGAAACAACCAAAAGTAAAAAAAATCCACACAAAATAAATGACACACAGTTTTCAATAAATGACACTCAGTTTTCAAGACAATCGTGCATGGAAGAAGAATGATCCCAGAGGAATAAGAACCACATGCTGAGTCCCACAGAGCCCCCACCTTATTGAGAGCACATCCAGGCCCTCGCAAAGAGTGGGAGACACAGACGGAGCACCCAAGATTCTCCTACTTGAGGACATTTTGCTGAAAGTACTCAGCTTCGGGAAGAGGCTTGTGGTGCAGGATTGCAGGATCATGAATGAATCTTAAAGTAATTACGTGGAGTAAAAGAAACCAGACCACTACCTTCCCCCCCAAAAAAGGTCAGTGTACAATGCCATTTATATATTATAAAGCTCTGGAAAATGAAACCTAATGCATATCGACAGCAGATCACTGATTACCTGGAGAAGTTCAGTGAGGAGAGGATGTGTAGGGAAGGCGTACCCAGGGCATAAGGCCGCTTTTGGGGGTGATGCATATGTTCACTATCTTAATTTTGGTGATCTTTTCACAAGGTGTATGAATATGTCAAAACTTATCTAATTGTACACTTGAAACACAGAAGTACCTCCTTATCCGCAATCTTGCTTTCTGGGTTTTCAGTTACCCATGGTCAACTGCAGTACAGATTTATTAAATGAAAAATTCCAGATATTTAAAGAGAAAGAGATGGAGATGGAGAGAGATCTTATTTTCATAGGTTTTATTAGAGTATATAATTATAATTGTTCTATTTTATTATTACTTATTGTTATTAATCTCTTATTGTGCTTAATTAAACTTTATCATAGGTATGCACTGTTAATCTTAAAAAATACAATATAAAAAACCAAAGTGAGAGGCAATGACATTCATTTGAGACCAAAGAATAGCTCTTTGGGAAGCACTGATTCAGGCAGAAACCCAAATAGTGTTCCAGTTATGGAGCAAAGACAAGGGGTTTTTATGAGAAAGGGAAGAAAAATGTATGACCAGAAGGAAGTTCTCTTGCTGACAGTAAGTTATTCTTTAGCTATACATGGTAGTGTTAATTCTACAGAAATGTCCTTCATTTTCAGTCCCTGTAGACAGAATGTCTGCTTTCCTCTTAACTTTACAAAGAATTGTGTGAAATATAATTCTGGTTTGGTTTGGCCCAAAGGTTGTACAATTCAAACATTCCAAATTTTGAGGAGTAAGACATGCAAGTCAGCTCCTCTGGCATAGCTGCCCTAAGTCTATTTTAAAATGGCTCCACTATGTCAACACTTGCCGTAGATACAGGAGAAAAACACAGTATCTTATAAGGTTCAGTCCTACCCATGGTTTCAGGTACCTACTGGGGGATCATTTAGTGTGTTCAATTATGCACATACCTTAATTAAACTATTTTAAAAATCTGATTTGGCACTACATTTTAGGACTGGCCTTTTATATAGACATCATGTTCGTGTTTCCTCAACATTCTTATGTTGAAATCCTCACCCCTAATACATTGGTATTAGAAGGTGGGGACTTGGGGAGGTAATTAGGTCATGAGAATGAAGCTCTATGGTGGGGTTAGTATCCTTATTGAAAAAGAGAACTAGTCCTGTCTTCTCTCCTCCATGTGAGGACATAACCAGAAGGTGGCCATTTATAAACCAGAAAAAGGGCCTTCACCAGAATCTGACCATGTTGGCACCTCAATCTGGGACCCCCAGCCTCCAGAACTGTGAGAAATAAATGTTTGTTATTTGATTCATTTGGTTTATGGCAATTTGTTTATAGCACTCTGAACTGATTAATACAGTCTTCACAGAAAGATAGCATTTAATAAAAGACCATAAAAGGAAAGGCCCAAGAGCAGTGGTATATTGTTTTTAGAGTTCTATAACTTGATTACTTTGGATTGAATATTAGTTTTTTTTTGTCATATGAGAAAGAATATGTAGGTACTTTGGGACTACAAATTGAATCAACTTCAATTACCTATACCTGTACTTGTTTTCTATTGCTGCATAACAACTACCCCAAATGCCAAGTTATTATTTCAGTTTCTATGGATCACGAGTCGGCATGGGTATGTTAGTTGCCTGTTATTTCTATAATAAATTACTACAAACTTAGTTGCTTATAACAGTGCAAATTGATTGTTATATTGCTGAAGGCTGAAAATCTACGATCAAATTCACAAAACTAAAGCTGAGTTGTCAGGTGTCACAAGGCTGGTTCCTTCTGGATGCTTTCTGGGAAGATTCCATTACTTCGTCCTTTTGCAACTTACAGGGGCCACAGGCATTCCTTAGCGTATGGCTCCTCCTCCATCTTCAAAGGGTGTCACTCCCAATCTCTGCTTCCACTTCCACATTGCCTTCTACTCTCTTGGTCTTCTTGCCTCTATATTATAAGGACATTTGTGTTTGCATCTACTGTCCACCCAGACAACTCAGGCTAATCTCCCCTCTTGAGATCCTTAAATGAATCACATCTCCAAAGTCTCTTTGCCCTTTAAGGTAATATTCAGAGGTTCCAAGGATTAAGATGTGGAAATCTTCTGGGAGCTGTTATTCAGGCTACTACAGTGCACCAGGTGGGTCACACGCTCAGGGCTCAGCAGAGTGAGATAATGGTGATGACTACAGCTGCGCTCTCCCAGATGTCCTCTTCCAAACTCACTCAGGTTGATAGCAGAATCGAGATTGTAGAATTGCTTACTGGCTGCCAGCTGCTAGAGGCCAACTTCAGGATCTAGTCCCACGTGTCTCTCATACCATGAAGTTCACTTTTTCAAACAAGCAGGAGAAAATTCCTCCTGTTATTATGATGGTTGGGGCCTTATATAACGATAGTTTTGTGTTATTCAGCATTTTCTTCCCCAGTTAACCAAGTTACAAAAACTCGAGTGTTCTCATCATGTGTCTTAGGAAAAAACAGAAGACTTTTGTAGAGTCCTGTTGATGTTTAAATATATTTAATCCTCTTTTGAAGGTTCCACTTACCACATATTAATAAACAGTGAACATATTTTCAAAGTGGAAAAACCTATCACCGTAAAGCAGTACCAGGTTCAAAGCAAATACAATCTGCACTGATGATGTTCAGTGATCTTTTCTGCCATTTTTAAATAAAAGGCAAATCGAAAAAAGTTCCACGTGTAGGTGTTCAATATAAATCAGATACTGAGTTATGACATACATTTACCTTCTCCCTCTGGAATTTGTGCTTCTTTAAGACATTTTGTTACAAAATGTACTTTATTGAATTTCTGATATTTGAGAATGGTACAAAACATAACAAAATATGTACATCTTTAGTCTTTGTTGTTATTTTTAAAAGAGCATAATGAAGTACATCCCTTGTTCTTGTTTAATTTTAGTGAAATCACAATGAGAAATTATTAAGAGGAGAATTTTAAATGTGATTCAAGACATAAATTTGTATTTAAATGACATGGGAGAAAAAAGAAAAAAATGAGATCTACCTCTCTGGCTTCTAAACAAAATTTTTAACCTATTCTACAATTCTTAAATTAATGTGTGCCTTTATAAGGGTTTATTGGAAGCTAGGGAAGGTGATAAATCTACAGTCTGCTCCTCTCAGAGCTGCATTCATATGCAGTCTTATTTTTCATTCTATCACAACCATTCCTAAATCTGTGCCGACGGAATATAGTGCTTATTTAATATCCCATGAATATGCTCTACTGGATTTTTATTACTATTTTGCATTTATATTACACGTGAAAGTAAATTAAAAACTAAAGGGCAGAAATTATTTCATATTTCTTTTATCAACTAGTGTCCATACCCCTTTTGACTATTACCAGAAACAATTTATAATGATTTTGTAGATAATTTTAATAAACCTGCTGTATAGTATTTCATGCCATTTTAAACATTTCGTAATCTAAACATAAATTTTTACTTATAGAGGGATAGACTACCAACTTGTACTCAATAATACACGTGTGTGTGTGTGTGTGTGTGTGTGTGTGTGTGTGGTATATAGCGTATCTGCAAAATGCCTGACACACAGTAGTTACTCTGTTAACTGGCAACTGTAATTATACTTAGAGATCAATGCACCAAGGATTTAATTCAGATTTCTAGGTCTAGAACACAGTTAACTATAACAGCATTGGCTCTATACTATTAGATAACTGTGCAACGTAAAGTTTAGCATTTGGTGTTAATGTTTATCATCTAAAGAGAATCATTTAGCCTATATTCAGGACAAATAACATTTTGCATAGAACATTGGACTTGCATAAGCAAGTAGAGAAAAAAGGGAAAGTGTTATTATAAATAACTTAGAGTCATAACAACAGTTTGGACAGAGAGCAGTTGCATTTATGTATGTATTATACACAATTTCTATCAATACAGACTTCCTGCTCTGAGAAAGCATGTATGTTTTATAATAATTAATCCTTTTATTTCCCGATATTAGTATGATCCTGAAAAATCATGCCTATTATATACCTATGTCTAATTAATGTAATTTTGTTATTTTCTGACTATTCAAGTTCTTAAAGAAATGTTCTATAATGGTTCCCTTTGAATTTTGCTTTGTATTTATTTTTAGGCAACACAAAATGACGTCAAAAATTGCATATAATACATAGAACTGAGACTGCAGAAGACAGTTCAAAAACAATTTAAAATTAATTGTTGGTTTTGTTTTTACATAGAACATAGCATTGATCCAAAGAGGATTATTTTAGAGAATTAAAATAGACTGGAATTTGTCCTGATAATTTTGGACTTGGTTGGGACATGAGCCCCTTTTGTCCTATTGATTTCTCCCATTTGATGTTAAAATGTCTATCCTATACCTCACACAGCATGGTATTTTGATAACATATATCTTATCTATGTACCAGGATCATGTACCTGGAGAGGGATTTTTCACCCTCAGAATGAATCTTGCCTCACGTCTCACCCATACCTGATGTAGATGATATTTAGAAGAGACTTTTGAGCTTAGATTTGTTGCTGGTGTACGTTAAGACTCTAGGGTCTGCTGGGATGGGGTTCATGTATTTTGAATATGAGAAGGACATGTCTGTTTAGGAGGCCAAATGGTGGAATACTGTGGACTTAATTGTGTCCCTCCAAAATTGGTATATTAAAGTCCTAACAGCTAGTACTTCAGAATGGAATTGTATTTGGAGATTAAAGAGATAATTTAAGTTAACATGAGGTCACTGTGGTAGGCCCTAATTCCCTATGAATGGTGACCTTGTAAGAGGAAATTTGACACAGACATGTACAAAGAAAAGATGATGTGAAGACACAGTGAGAAGATAGTCATCTACAAGACAAAGAGAGGCCTGGAATAAACCCTCCCTTTAGCCCCTCAGGAGGAACCAGTCCAGTTGACACTGATCTTGGACTCATAACTCCCAGAACTGTGAAGAAAATACATTTCTGTTGTTTAATAAACACAGCCTATTGTACTTTATTGTGGCAGCACCAGCAAACTAACAGAGAAGACAACTGACTAAAATACTTAAAATGTTTTCTTCTAATAAATAGGAAAATAAATGGAAAATTTGATCATTTACAGGCATTATGGGCCTTATAATTTTACTGTACAATAAATGTAATAATTTTTATTCATATTTTAACTGCTTGTTTATAAAGGAAATGGTATATATGTAGTAATATATATGCAAGTACATTCATCTACATATCAATCCACATTATATCCTTAGAAGCTGATTTTAAGTTCTTTCAGGGAAAGCATTTTTAAACTTTTATTTATTAACATATTTATATGTAATACTGCATTTAATCTATTGCTTCCATAATATTTCCTAAGTTTGAATAAAATAACTAAGTAAATATAATTATTAATTTACATTAGATGGTTAACTACTTGGCCAAAACACAGCAGTTTAACATGACCAAGTTAAATAATTAATTCTAAAGTGCTTTTTAAAAACTCATCCATGCAACTAAATGTAAGTAAAGGGAAATAAGCAAATATAAATGCATTTGATATATTCATTTAAAAAATTATTTGCTTCACAGTTGGGCTTAGTTGTATTTTTAAATACTTACAATTAACGCTAACCACGTATTTTTCTCCTTTAAAAAGTCATGTTTATATCAATTCAATTTATTGATAATGCACTACCATTTATCAATTTAATTCCAATTAGCTTTCCTTAACCTAAAAATCATTCTTTATGACTACAAAACAGTTCCACAAAACAGTTTCCATTCTATAGTTTTAAATATTTTAAGAAGTATTTTCAAGAAAGCAACTATCCAAGCAGTTTCATACTTTATCTTAATAAGAGCACTAATTTAATGAGTGAAAAGAGAGTTAGATCTATATAATGAAGTCTCATGAGTACTTTATTATGTAACAAAATAACACCCCAAAGACGAGTGATTCTAGAAAATGAGAGTGCTATTAATGAGAAAAGAATCAATACGACAGATTATCCATATGTCAAATAAACTTAAACAGAAACAATTGGTTACTGGTTAATTTTTATTAATATGCCAAAGCCTTGCCTTTTAAAAATCCATACTTTTTATTAGAAAAAGCAATGGGCCTCTAGTTAATGAGTGTTTCTATTTAATGAAAAGAGTCATGAAATAGGTGTTGCAAATGACTTCCTAAAATGCTCTGCACAGACACAAATTCTCCTCCTGTGGGTTAGAGACTCTTCCTTTAACTGGGAAATGTTTAGAATAAACTTACCTTGTACTGAATGTAGCATAAAATCCTGTAGTTTAACACAAAGCTATGTGGGTCATGGTAAGTACATCCATTCATATTTTAAAAATTCCTAAGTATAGTTAACATGTATAATAATTATGAATATATAAATAATACATGTGATATGCAGCAATATACTGATATAACAAAATTAATTGAATAGATTCATATATTAGTATGCATAATTAACAATTTAACACAAATTATATTTGTTGAGTGTCTATTAGAAACACAGATGCAAAAAAGCATTTTCCCAGCACCTCAGGAGGAAAAAGTCTCATGCAGATATCAGACATACAAGCAAAAAAATAAACTAAAATTGGCTAAGTTCTATTAAAGAGGTCTGTAAAAGCGATATCGAAGGAAAGAAGGGAAAGCTGACCTTTCTGAAGGGGTTTAAAGGTCTCACAGAGTCACTGGTACTCTGTGTAGACAATAATCCTTGAATCAAAAAGGGTAGGATGACCTGTAAGTTACACATGCACAATCTTCTTACCGTTTGTTAGATCATGTAATTTGCTATTTCTGATTCATCAATTATTCTTATTTTCCAACTTTATGGAGTTTTGAGTGTTGTTTTATTTTCCGATTCCGAAATTTAAATACAATTGCAACAACCTGAGTCACTGTGTTATCTTACCAGGCTTAGCACCCTGTTCCCCTTACACTGCACAGCGGATCCTGTATGCAGAACAATTCAAGAGAACAATGCCTACGACTGTGACTGGGTGTACTGTGAACTATGACTGTTAAAAACGTAGAACTTTGCATTTAAAAATCCTTGTGTGTTGATAAACACCCTTGAACTAAGTTGATGAGAGTGAGAATATGAGACAGATTTGGGAGATATTAATAGGGTATAATATAATATATAGAACTCCTAATTAGAGGAGTTGAGCAAAAAAAGTAAATGCAGTGTAATTAAAGGGTTTTTTTAAAGCAGTGGGACCATGTAGACAATGGAAGTAATTTTGGATGTATTGAATTTGAGTGAATGCTTATAAAATGCATGCTCATTTAATGTTGCTAAAAGTTATGAATGTGTAAGACACTTACAATAATTTATTACACATTTATTTTGAGCCTAATTCAGTTCACTATTTCTAAGTATGAAGTCCTTTATTAGTTGAGGTGGAGCATATTTTTATAAGCCTTTTGCTGTGACCTTCGGATATATCCAAATGAGTATTTCCATCCACTGACTGTAGCACTCGAGTTTACCCCACCAGCTCACAAAAACTTTATTCAGCGTGAAACTCCTTCAAGGACTTTTCTCCATTTATACAATTTTTTAATATGTTTTCCTGAGACTTGCACTATCAACAACAAAGATGTTTTGTATGCCATATTATGTAGTATTTTATAATAGATTTTTTATGTCATCAACACCATCAGATTCTAATTTATCTATACTTGAGTCTAATTGATGCCACTTAGCGTGTTTTGAGTATTTTTTGTTAAAAGTCAATATAATGGTAAATTTATTACCATATAACAAAAGTTTAAAATAAAAATAATGTCATTTATATACAAAGCAACTTCAAATGTTATTATTAAATGCATAAAATAGTCTATCAACTTTTTGTTTTTTGTGGCTTTTTGATACATTTTGAAAAAATCTTGAAGTCATTTAATGCAGTGAAAGGGTTATGATTTCAAGTGATTTATAGATTAATAGGGGAAGTAAACATGCTCAAAAATAACTAAATACTTTTTCTAAATAGCCATTTAAATCTGTATCTTTAGCAGAGCCTTTTATGAGCTGGTAGATTCTTTTCAAGTAGTTTTTAATTTAATGTTTAAATACTTGATCATCATTATCAATATTTAATTGTTACGAATATTGTAAAATTAAATTGTTTTGTACTTTTAGTGTAGTGATTTTTCTTTCCCAACTTATGACCTTATTTCACTATTTTACATGAAGATAGGCACTGAACAGAAGTGTCAGCATTCAAAAACAGCTGTTTTAAAAACACAGGGTACAATTTATAGAAATGGGTTTAAAAGGGGTGCACAAGTAGAAAAAGGTTGGGAACCACTGCTAGAAAAATAATATCCAGTTGCTAACTTGTGATCATGTACATTTTTAAGCCTGTTTTACCATCTATAAAACATAGATAATAGATCCAGAGTTGTTTCAAGGCCTAATTAGCTAAAATACATGAAACTACTTAGTGCAGTGTTTTACACATTAGATTACTCCCTTCCCACTCTTTTTAAGTGTCTAAGTCAAGTGAGATCCATGAATAGCACCCTTTCTAAGGATGATTATTAAGACACATCCAAGAATATCGATTATGAAAATATTCCATTTGTTTCTGACTGGTCATAATCCACATAACACAAAACTGTATTTTAAAAATTGCCTTCTTGAAATTAAAAAAAAAAAAAAAAAAACGCCAAGTGAAATTGCACCCAGAAGCTATTTAGGTGTTTACAAAAGAGTGCTAGCGTATCTAGTTCAGTCAGATGAATGTATGAAATTCAATGGCAAATTGGCAAATGACAATGTTGTGTTATGTTCTGTGATGTGGCCCAGTCATTCTTATTAAATCCAAATACAACCTTAGTATAATGCTGGAAAGATGGTTTAGTACATTTACATGGTTACAGAAACATTCTCTCTGATATATTCCAGTGATGACACAGCTTGTGAATTCTGTCCTGTCCACTGGTAATGGTATTGACACTTGTTTGTTAAAAGAATATCCAATTTGCTCACAGATCATTTATCAGAATTTCACAGATTGCTTTGGCAGCTCACGAAGTGTCCTAGCCTGGTCAGGGTCTGGCCTGAGTCACCGATGGGTATACAGGAGATAATGAAATTACAGGCAGCCCGAGTCTGTGAACCTTGTGGTTGAAAAAGTTCCAAGTTGCCTTTGGCACAGATTCCCTCTGATTCGAGGGTGTCAGTTTTCCACAGCGAAGGAGGGGGACTGAGGAGACACACAGCCAGGGAGGCTTTGCCGTCCACCCTCGGAGGAGACGGAAGAAGCCAACTTGACTCCCGAGTGCCACTCCCGCCCAGAGCGTCTTTGAAACGGACTTCCAAATGATTTCGGTGTATTTGGAACAGGGAGCCCATCTTAACTCGTACAAGCAACACTGATAAAATCAGAAAAACTAGCTAGACCGGGTGGGGGGGGGGGGCAGTTTCCTATGTATTTTTGAATTCTTCATATGGAGCTCCAAGTTTTATATTTTGAATAAAACTTATGAAGTAGCCTCAATAGGACGGGTGTCCAACCTTGTGGCTTCCCTGGGCCACACTGGAAGAACTGTCTTGGCCACACATGAAATACACTCACACTCACAATAGCTGAGGAGCTGGAAAAGAAAGGTACCCCCCCAAAAAAAAAAAAAAAATCATGTTTTAAGAATCTGGTTGGGCCACATTCAAAGCTATGCTGGGCCGCAGGCTGGACGTGCCTGCTCCACAGACATAATTTCTTTGAAAATCCTCTCATTAATGATTTTTCCTTTTTCCTCTCCATCTAAAAGGAGGGAGGTGAGAGGAGGACGGCTGTAGGTGCAGATGAAGTGAGACTTAATCCCCAGCTGCACAGCTTACTAATACGACGGTCGCAGCAAGCTCCCTGCTCCTTCGAAGAACCTGTCACATAAAACTGAGGATAATGCCATCCTCACAGGAGAAATGGAGGGTAATGAAAATGTCTGTAAAGCGTCACACCAATGTCAAAGGTCCTAATATTAAAGACTATTTGCAATTTTCCCTCTTCACTCAAATGTGACTATGTGTGTATATGTGTGCACATGTGTGTGCATGTGTGTATGAGAAAGAGCGAGAGAGAGAGAGACTGACAGAGATAGAAAGTAAAAAAGAGAGAGGATAAGCTATATGAAGACACAGACGGTGCATGTTTTAGAACACTCATTTATATCATTAATATGTATTACAAAACTCACCGAAGAGTGAGGTCCCCTCTTCTCTGAGGAATGTCTCATTTCTGAAAGTTTACTGATGAATAAAAGCTGGTAAAAAAACAAAAGACTTGAAAGAATTTAAAAAAAAAAAGTGTTTTATTCCAGTACTAAATTTGTTGCCATGCAAATAAAGCCTAACATCTATACATAGATAAATTAACGTAACAGACCTGAAATGTATTCCTAGGTTTAATTCGACAACCACCTAGAAAAGAGGTATCCACTGAATTCAAAATGAGCTAAGATGACCTCTTTGCTGCTAAACTTGCTAATGACAAGTAACAAGGGCAAGGTCATAGCCTTATGTGACACGAAGCAGCTCTGTTTCGAAATTACGCATTTACTGATGTTGAGAAGATAATCTCTAGAAGGTGGTTTTCCTACCAATGCTCTAACTTTGATTTTTATGTTTTCAAAACCTTTTAAATTCTCCTACATAGTATGAAACTAAATACTTACAGAAACATACACTAATATTTCCAGTTTTCCTATTACGCACATCTGAATTGATTTTATTATGCCTTATCTATAGACGTGTATGTGTGTGTATAATCACATGCTGAAAGGGAAAACAAAGATACATAAATTGCCAGAGAACACACAGCTAGTGAGCAGCTCAACTATCAGAGATTACACTGCAGTTATGCTTAATTCTAAATTCAGAGCCCTTTCTCCTACATTATTCTGCATTCTAATTTCCTCCTGAGAAATACAATTATAAAATGACAAAAAGGCAAAGTAAAAAAAATAAAATCACAACTGAAGCATTCCTTGGAAATTTGGTGAAAACCAATAATATTTATCATCTATCAATATAGACCATCACAATAAGAAAATATACTTTTGATAAAGGGTAATGTCTATTTTCTATTGTGTGCCCAAATTATTGCAATTGAGTTTTCTTACAAAAAAATAAACAATAAATACAAAACAGTAAACAATACCCTTTATTTTGTGATTTCACAGTTATATATGGCCTCTAAACCTTAAAATGAATGTTCATAGAACCATAGCTATTCATTTGTATTACCTTAAACTTCAATGTTAACTTCAAAATGAAAGTTAGGATACATTAACACTAATCACAATTCTCTAAGTAAAAAGTCAACATCAGAAATTTTTGGATCTAGGGTCAACATCAGAAATTTTTCCAAGTGGGTGGATGTAGAGTACTGAAATAACACAGCACTCCTAACTTAGAACAGCAACAACAGTGACAGTATGGAAGTGTCTACCCAATAAACTGCACAGGTTTTCAAAAACTGTAACTTTAACCAACTCATGATTTAACAGTAAGGATTCAGGCCAACTGTAAGTGCTAAAGGAAATTCAGTGAGTTCGACTAAATGATATGCTCTTTATTTATCTGACAAACAGTTTTACAGCACGCTTATTTTGAGCAAGGTGTTGAGGACATAGTGACAAAAAAAAAGCAAAACAAAGCAGACAATATAGCATCCCTGTCCTCACGATTATCTCATTCTTCTGGTATCATTACAGACAGTAATCTTCTCAATCTTTAATAGTCTCCATCCCAGATTCCTTTCTTCCTATGACATAATTCTAGAGTTGGACACAGTATTTTAAAATTATCATATATATGTATACCTATGGATGCTTTAACATAAAATTGTTTATGTTGCAATCATTTGAGTGGCCTTCGAGCACACATGAAAACTTTTATGCAATAATTAAAACTTTTAGTGTTTATGTTACTTACAAATTAAAGACATACATTTTTATCAAAGTTTGCTTACAGATGGTGGTTCTGAAATTAAGATTTGTATGGGGTAAGATTAATAGAAGTGGCACATCTCAAAGACATTACTGTTAGTGGTACAAATGTGCTTTATTTTTCAATATAGTGTAAAACTTTTGTTATGGACTGATTGGATCCTCCCCAAATCTATATGTTGAAGCTATTAACTCCCAATGTTAGTATATTTGGAGCTAGGCACTTTAATGAGGCAACTGAGGTTAAACAACATCATTAAGGTGGGACCCTAATCTGGTAGGACTAGTGTCCTCATCCGAATAGGGAAAGATGTCAAAAATACCTCTTTCACTGTGTGCACACCAAGAAAAAGTCACATGAGTACACAAAGAGCAGGTAACTGTCTGAAAGCCAGTGTAAAGGGTCTCCCGGGCATTTTAATCTTGGACTTTCCGCTTCTAGAATTGTGAGAAAATAAATTTCTATAGTTTAAGTTACCCAGTCTCAAGCCCAGAAGACAAATACAATTTATAACAGACCAGCTAAGATCTGTGCTTTTATGTTATATCCTTCTAAGTAATGTTGCATCTTAATAGGATCAATTTTAGATATGAAATAGGAAGAAATTCACTGCATCTTGCTAAGATATCAACTGTAATTTTAAGAATTATAGCAAAAATAGAGAGTACACTATTAACCAGAGAAGTCTATAATTTCATGATAAAAAAAATTTAAAAATTTGATTTTCCCACAAAACTGAGGACATTGGTGTTTTGTTATGTCATAGTTGCTATATATACAAGGGATGTCCAGAAAGTATCCAGCCATGTACTATGAAAAATAGAGGCATTTAGGGTGATTTTTTTCGAAACAATCTCTGTATATCAATTAAATGTGTTAAGAAAGTTAGCAAGACTTAAGTGACAACGTAAATCCAGAAGTAGGCACATAAAGATGATTGACAAAAAGAAAATAATTATCATTATGAATGTCACATACTTATATAGCTTAATGTAATTGACATATTTCACATGCATTTTCTCAATTACACCCCAAACCCACACAAAGTCACATAAATATTAATAAAATATATTAAATATTATGAGTTTCTTATATATATCTTCCCTTCAAGAAAATTACAATTGCAATTTTATCATTATTCATGTGATTCTTTGATTAATGCTTGTCTCCGCATTAGACGGTAAGATAAAGATTCCTATTTTCCATTTTCATTATATAGAATTGTTTTTAACTATTTAAAGTTTAAATTACATACAAATAACTCCTAAATGCCTAATGTCTCCTTCTTGATCCTAAAAAGTGTTGTTTTAGGGAACCAACTGAGAAGCTTGTCATTTTCTTAATGAAAGTAGGATCAAATTTTTATTCACCCTAATCATTTCGTGAAAAAAAAAATGACATACTCATGAAATTCAAATATTATGTTAATGTAAACACAATCAACTTAGTCTTCAAACTGGCTAGAAATAAAGTAGTAATACTGATTGACAAATTCTTTGGGAAATCGAGTTCTTCTGAATATTCAAAAGGTAGAAAACTTTATCAACCTTCCTTTTAATATAAGAAGAGACATCCCAATGCTCTGAACTACTTCTTTAGCTGATTCTACAGTTTATCAAATTTGAGGACAATCTGGTGATATGGTGAAGACACTCAACAAGGACACTTAAGGCCTTGATCTTTGTTTCCACTTCCACCCGCTTTCCCACAGTCTTTTCTCATGTCAGGATTCCTGATAGGGCCTAATGCCTAACTGGGGTAGTCATCGTAATTAAATGATGCTCTAGTCCACCAAGTGGCTGCAGCAGCCCTTCCTACCATCTTGGACCATAAGACCTGGCTCTAGAGAAGTTTGGATAGGAGGTTGCAAAAGAAAATTTCTGTGACTAGATTAGAAAACGTTCTCTCATCACCAAGAAACAGAGCACATGGAACCCTAAGGATTTAGTCATCCATTCATTATTCTTGAAAACATATCTTAAGTGTAGACTGATAACCGGGCTCAGCATAGAGAATAAAAACTTGGTAGGCAAAAGAGATGCTGTGCACAATGTCATGATGTTCACAGTCTAACCAGGCAGAAAAAATGATCACGTACTTCCAAATACCACTGGAATTGCAGCCATGACAACATTTATGACAGAGGCAACAGCATGGGCAAAAACTTCCACTGAATGAAGGAATGCATGAATGGCTAAAAGAGACTAAAGACAACGACTCTGGCTGCAGCGGAGAGTGGCCCTGCAGAAGGCTCTGAGAAGTTGACACAGACTTTCTCACACAGGGCCTTGTTCATTTTAACCTTAGAAATAAGTTCAGTGTCTATGGCGACACATTTAAAGCAGAAGGGTTAGACAACGGGACATGGAAAACCTGTGTTTGGAAAAGCTAATTTGTGTAGCATTGTAGAGAATGGGAAATGATTACAGGAATTCTTGGGTGGCTACGGGAAAACAGTTATTAAATGCTTAGAATTAGATACATCTGGGTTTTGTACTCAATGCATGATATAAATTTGGAAGAACAGATATTCGTTTAATGCTAAAGTAATTCTTCTTTATACCTTTCTTCTTTACGTGGAAGGTAGCATTAGCTGCCAGGAATAACTTTATAAATACAGTGCCTACGTTGCACAGCTATTTCATATAGTATGCATCATTCAAATATGAAAAAAACTAAGCTATTATAAATGTCTGTCTTTATTTTCTGGAAAAAATAAATGCAGTATATGATGCCAAGATAATGAATAGCAATAGTCCCTTCCTCTGACACTAAACAGCTATTTTTATTTTTGTGCCTTTTCTCTATTATTAAATAACTACTAAATTGAATAAGAAACATTGCAGTGCTTCAGAAAGTAAAGTCCATGGAAAACATTAACTGCTAGGAACTGTTTCTATCACCATAAAATGTATATGTGGAAGCCCTAATCCCCAAGGTGATGATTTTGGGGAATGGGTTCTTTAGGGGGTGATTAGGTCATAATTTGGAGCCATCCTAATGAGATTAGTAGCCTTGTAAGAAGAGACGGTAAAGAGCGCTCTCTCTCTCTCTCTCTCTCTCTCTCTGTCCCTCCCTTCCTCTCTTTTTGACTCTCGCTCTCTCCCTTTTATAAAACAGGTGTGGATATAGTGACATGGTCTTCTACAAATCAGGGAGAGAAGCTTCACCAGACATGGATCTACAGGTGCCTAGAACTGTGACAAATATCTGTGTCTTGTCTAAGCCACTCAATCTATATTTTTCACGTGTGTGTGTGTGTGTGTGTGTACGCACGTAGTGAGATAATATATAAGTAATCACTATTTAGAAAGTGCATACATGATAATTAAATAAATACTTTAAAGAATTAATTTCCAAACTTGAGAACTCTAATTCCATGCAGAAATGTGATGATATGAAAATTATAATATATAGGTTAGGTAAGTCACAAAAACACAGTTTTGAATAGAAGTATCAAGTATAAAACCTAGTAAGATCATTTATTTTTAGTGGAAAACCTACCTTGTGTGTATGTAGCACAGTTCCCTCTTACAGGCCTTTAACACATGCCTGCTACATGCAATCCAATGTCACGTGTCATGGGGAACACGGAGGAATGGAACATTATTGCTGCATTCTAAAAATTCAAACAGCAGGTGAAAGGTGGAAGCAAATAGCTGATTACATTCAATACAGCAAATACTATGAAAAATTACGTGTAAAGCGCTACGTGAACACAGAGAAGTGACTGACTTTGTAGGAAGTGCTCTGTATGGTCAAGAATGGCCTCTAGCAAAAGAAGTACGTGAGAATCAGGCTTTGATATTAAGCAACTGGATCATTTCTTTTGTTCAGTTCAGGAAAAAGCAAGAACAAGTCCAAGATGATAGGAAACTAAATGTGTCAGTGCAATTATAACTATTGTTTCCATTGGTCCGGTGTCACTTGTCACAGAGGACACCAGGTTCTCTTTTAACTCCAATCCTCTTCACAAACTTGTCTTGTTTTTTCTTTCTTCTTTCCTACAATTACTGTTCAGTATCCTTAAAAAAAGGAAGAGTCTCAAATCCAAACCACAATGGCTAGAAATTTGTGTTGGCCTGCTGTCCCTTGGAACCATTTCTCCTTGTTTTTGCCCCCGTGCCCTCCCCACCTCTGACGTTCTGAGCCGGTCCCCTGGATGATTTATCCCATCCTCTTCCCGTGCCGCCGGGCTTGCTCTCTGTTTTAGTTCCCTGATTCATCAGTAAATAGGTTAACAGAAAAATTTCTCTGAGGATTTAAAAAATATTATCAATAATGTTATGCACAGAGAAGTTCTAAACAAATATGTGCTTCATTTAACAGAATTCAGTCATTTCCCATTTTTTTCATAAGCACCTTAGACCCACACCTCTCCATTCTAAAC
Organism: Lyroderma lyra; assembly: GCA_004026885.1. Classification (NCBI taxonomy): domain Eukaryota; kingdom Metazoa; phylum Chordata; class Mammalia; order Chiroptera; family Megadermatidae; genus Lyroderma; species Lyroderma lyra. The sequence continues at coordinate 208,335 of PVJL010000959.1, forward strand.
TTCAGACCTACCAACGGTGTGCTTTTCGAAAGAAGTCACTCTCTCACACCCCCGAGGGTGGCTCACGTTCCTGTCATTCAATAACCCTACTCCCAACCGTCTAACGCTGTCCTGGGAGTTTAACCAAAAAATAAATTTAGATGTCATTTCTTTCTGGAAGCCTCATCTATCCCCTAATATCATTAGGTATCACTCTTCAATGCTTGTGTTAATAACACACCTCTATCAGGATGCTTGAGACCCCCGTATTGTAATTATCTCCTTACTTTCTTGCATCTCTTAGACTAGAGGTTATTCATCTTGGTGTCCCTAAATGTTAGTTTGCAGTGAGTATCTGACTTATGTCAAGAAAGACCTTGAAATATTTGGGTCTGATTTGGACATGCGTATTTGTAAGCTACTCGAGATACAGGAAACAACATGTGGTTGTAAATGTAGAGAAATCTGGTTTATAACAGAGCAGAGAAAGTAGTTCTACTATATTGGAATGTAGGCTTAATAACAGAAAACAGGTAAGACATGAGTGAAAGAATTTGAAAATGAATGCTTTGTTGAATTAATCACTGAGTAAATAGGACCAGAAATCCAGTCTGATTAGGACAGGAAATTCTAGAAAGTTGTGTGATGAAAATCAATTTTTCAATCAATTGGCAAAAGGATGATAATAAAATCACATAAGTAGGGTGTTAATGTGCTTAGTAAAGCCTAAAGTGCAGGGCATGTATGGGCCTGGAGACTAACATGAAATTATTAATTAATAGAGAAATAATAACAGAACCTGAACAAAAAAGATTGGACTAGAAAAGCATAAAAACAGATATAGAAGGGACTGTAGAGAACTTGCCAGAATTTGGTAAATGTTATTGCAACGACTGATTCAAAACTATGTTTGTTCTAGGCGTAGCACTACTCACTATAAAAATGTTACGTCCACAGGGTTCTTGCCCTCAAGGATTTCACGTGTACGTAAGGATAGAGAAAGAATTCTGAAGAACATATCAGAGCTATGAGACCTTAGGAAGAATTTCAATGGATGATGTGGCTCGTTCAAGGGAGAGAAAAATCCTGTAACAGTCCCTAAATTAGAAAGGTGAGGAATGCATTTAGAAGAAAGGTCTGTAATTTGGCTGGAGAACATGTCATGAATAGATAAATAAAACAAGATGAGGCTTCAAAGAAAAATTAGGCACAGGAAGGAGAGAGATTTGACTATGTAGCTAAAGAATGTAAGTTAAGTATTACAGGGAGGTGTCTCTTATTTTTGGTCATCTTGCATCTCTTACCTGCTTTCATTTATTTTTAGTCTTGATTATTTATTTTGTGTAAAAACATCCAGAATTATCTTTTAAAAATACCCATGTCCACTAAGGGCCATTCTGACCCTGTCTCACAGTGATCTGAATGTCAAACACTGACACAAGGAGAGGCCCTGGCAGGAGAGGAAGCCCACGGATCGTGGTGTCACGGACACTTTCTCTCTTTTCCTGCAAATTTCCCTGTGTCCTGTCCTTTGCAAAAGCTGGATGCCTGACTTTTCCTTTGGATCTATGAATTACCATGAATCCTTTCAATAAATTCCTTTTGTTCCCCTTCTGTACACTAGAGTTGATTTATCTTCCTTAAACTCAAAGTACCTTTATTGAGAAACCAGCAGAACTGCATAGATGACATGTTCATATGGATGGCGGGAGTCCAAGTAAGACAATATTTTGTTTCACATATGTAGTTTTCAAAGAAGGAATGGAAAATCAAAATATCTGTCCAGTGAGAGATTTATTGCAGTACAGATGTTATTCTAAGACATCATTTATAGAAAATGCTGTGCTACCTTTTGGAGGAAATCATAAATCAATGTACAAAATAACAGTGACTTAGAATGGGTTCTTGAAAATAATGACTTTCCCATGCTTTTGTAGCCAGTCCATCAAATCAACAATTTATATTGACAAAACGAGGATTACGTTTTTCTTGGAGAGCCTGAAGAAGATATTTTCAAATACCTGAAAATGTGTAACTGGCAAGAAATGGATTCATGTCCAAGTAATTTTTGTGCAAAAGATAAAAGGTTAAGAACAAACCAAAAGTAGGAGAAACTCGGGATAAAAGCAATATAAAACAAGAAATTAATTTTCATAATTTAAAATGTCATCTGAATCATTTGTCAGGTATTCAACTCTATTGCTAACATTAAACCACAACTTTTGCTACTCGTAATAGCTGAAAAGTATTTAGAACTAATGGGCAGAGTGTATATGACTAAGGCTTCACAAAAGTGCTGTAGGACAGACTAATTCTTAGGGGTCTTTGATGACACAGGAACAGAAAACCAATTCACATTTGCTTAAATAGGATATGCATGACTCACATAAATAGTCTTCTGGAAGAAGGTTTTCTTAATGGCTTTACATGCTATAAACAATTACAGTTTCAGCTTCTCACTCTGAATCTCTCCTTTCATGAGTGGTCATTATCTAACTTCACTGTGATCACAGGATCACTCTACCAACTCGAACTCCAGAGAAATGAGGAAGTTCTTGCCCTTCAATGTGTTGAAGTCTTGTCTTGATTCTCATTGTCTAAGCTGAATGGTACTCATTCATGACAATATAAGGATGACATGTGCTGACTGACATGCAATAGCTGTGACAAAATCATGTGCCTAGGAATAATAAAGATTATAATCATAGTATCAGTGAACATTTAGAGTCCTTCCTTTTGGAATTCTACAAATTTGCAATAGATTAACTTACAGATCTTCAAAATATTGCCCTGTTACTGTCCACATTATATTGCTAATGTAACTGAAGCATAGGGAAGTTCATTTATCTGACACCATTCACAAAGATGTCAAGTGGAAGAGCTGGGGTTTGATCAAAAGTTGTGTGGTTTTAAAGGTCTATAAAGAAACCAGTATATTATTCTGTCATTTATTTGGGAAGATAATAATGACTTTCCCTTACAAACCCATGTGCTAAAAGTAGTCATAACAGAAAATGTGAGGTGCTATTTCACCAAAGATAAGGAAGTTGAGACACAAAGAAATAAAATGGCTACTAAGAAGTAATTGACCAGTGAATGGTTCAGCTACAATTCAAACCTGGTCAGTTTGATGGCAGAATCCGAAGTTCTAATTCCTGGAATATGTGAATGCATGTGATGAACGTTATTGAATACATCTGTGTAATAGAATACATTTGTGTAATACACAGATAAGGTAACCAGAATTACATTTGGAGTGTATTACCTAGACGAATTTTCCTTTCTCCCATTAATCACGTTCCCTGATATAAGACCTGTTATAAGTCTTAGATTTCATCCTACAATTGCTAAGGGATACTTCTGACACCATTAACACTGACACAGGAAAGAAGCAGGATGTGATGTTGGGAAAACTATGTCAAAGAGAAAGAGGTAACTGCAAGCCCAAGACTTTCCCAATAGGAAGGCCCTACTGCAGACCACTTAAATTCAACCTCTGGCGATGAGACCTGGAAACACGTGTCTTTTTTTTAAATATTAACCAAGTGTTTTTTTAATGTCCAGACAGTGTTGAATCATACTGTTCTAGAAAAGATAATACTGTATAACCAATTCCCACATCATGCAGGCAACAGCTTCCTTGGCCTTTGGGAAGTTACCAAGGACACGAGTCTGAAGAAGCTCTTCTAACTCTCTGCAGCCTTAAACAAAGCCTATTATAGACCCAAAAGTTCCTCTGTGCTCTTGTTAGGGGACAAGTACGTTCTGAAAGGATTAAAGAATAAGGCAAGGATTGGGGTTAGGGCCAAGAAAACTCTGTGGGTTCAGTTGGGTTTGGGTCAGTTTGATTTGATTTTATAAGTGACAAAAATGACTAGGACCGTAAACACCAGCTAAAGATGCTGAAAAATCTCTCTGAAAAGCTAGAAGGGTAAGTCTTCTCCCAAAGTCAGCAATCCAGACCCAAGACTCTGCATAGGAGCCACTTCTCAATAAACAGCCATATGCATCATATGCATCCAAGTTCCAACACACTCTTGAAAGAAATAGAGATTCTTTTTTTATTCTCCCTGTACTTCTCCTTTTCTCTCCTTCCATTCACACAGTTAGCAATGTCTATGCTTCCTTGCCTATATATAGGTTTGTGACAAGAAAGCACACTTGCCAGGAGAGTATCCTTTCCTCAGACATTATTTCCACAAGTCTAAATGCACTAAAGAAATTTTACACAGTGCCTCTAAGGAAACTACAAAGACAGAGAAACACCTTTGAAAAAAAACATCAAGAGGGAGAGATTTTATCTCATAGATGGAGAGGAGCCCCATCTTCTGGCTTCCTTTCCATCTATGAGATAAAAATCTCTCTTAGAAAACTACAGTAGACTGTGAGCCCAGAATTGAGAGAGGAATGAAGCATTTGTACAGAAAGACAAGCCAACACACATTCGTCTTTACTATGTAATGGCCTGCTATCAATGGATTTCATCACAGAAGAGTGTAAGTCCTAGTATACCCACATAAACACACAAGGGCTGTCCAGAAAAACATTCAGCCCTAAATCCCTCTATTTTTCATATTACATGGCTGGATACTTTCTGGACAACCCCCCGTATACTCCTGTTATAGTCACATAAACATATATTATCCCTAATATATCCACATCTAGATTCCAAGTATTGACAGAATACTAAGCCACCAATTAAAAAAAACAAAATCTTGAGCTAATAATGTATGAATTCATACAACATACTATATGTTTGTGCATTTTACAACAAGGGTTGGAATAAATAATTTCTTCTGGCTAAAATGTAAATGTCCACAAAATTTAATTAATAAAAATATTCTAAGGACGTTCTATTTCTCCAACTTTGAGGTTACGTCAGGTCTTATAATATCCTATCATTTATCTGATAGAAAGATAATTTATCTCCTGTTTACCTTTAAACTTTGGGATCTGACATATTCAATTACCTAGTGAATGTCTGTGTTAACACTTGTTTTAAAAATAATTGTGCAGGGGTCCATTTTTTACTTTATATTTCTCAGTGCTATCTAAAGATGCTACTGCTGTTCAGAGCAGTGTCTCATTACTCAAAAAGTAAGTGATTTATTGAGTAATTAAAGTAAATTAACTCTACACCAACTCAGTACAAATTACAAGTGAATTTTTTAAGGTTTCTATTAACATACAGATAACATAAATTATATTAGTTTCAGGTGTACAAATAGTTATTCAATGTTTATATACCTAAAGAAGTGATCACCGTAAGGCCAGCAGCCATCTCACACTGTGTGACACTATCACAGTATCACTGACTATATCCCCTGTGCTGTACATTATATCCCCATGACTTATTTGTTTTCTACCTGGAAATAGAAACTTATTTCCCTTCACCTTTTCCCCCTCTCTTCAAATTTTTTAATTACAGTTGATATTCAATATTACTTTATATTAATTTCAGGTGTACAGCATAGTGGTTAAACATTTATATAATTGAAGAAGTGATCCCCCTGACTAGGCTAGTATCCACCTGACACTACAAATATTATTACCATATTATTGATTATATTACCTATGATTTAGTTTACATCCTCATGACCATTTTGTAACTATCAATTGGTATTTCTTAGTGCCTTCATAATTTTCACCCTGCCCCCAACCCTCTTCTGAACTATTGCCCCAATAAATGAGTACCCATCTCACACCATATACAGAGGGCACCAAATATATACAGATTTTAAGAAAGGAAAAAGCTGTATTAAAATTGTAAAACTCAATATATACCAGTAACAAAAGATGAATTCAAGTCTCATTTGACTTCCACAATTACAAGAGGTGCTCAAAGTGGTTACCATCAGCATCCAGAAACTTCTGATTACAGCGAGCTACTGCTTGAGCAACATTAACCAAAGCTGTATCACTGCACATGCCGATTCAATTTCTTCCCGAAGTCCTGCCAGTGTAGCTGGTTTTCTAAGATACACCACACCCTTTAAGGTCCCCCATAGGTAGGAGTCAAGGGGTGTTAAGTCAGGAGAACATGGGGAAAACTGAAACAACATTCTCAAATTTCAAATACCACTACAAACTGGTTTGTTCTCCTTGAATGACAATCATTTTCTTTGACTATCCTGCCTGTCACATGGTGATGCTATCATTCATTTGATTAATGCCATCTTTTCAGCAAACATCATACTACACATTGCTACTGTAATTCAATTCCACTTCAAAAACTAATACATAGAGAACATCTCTCAAAATGTGTGTACGATTTTTGGCACTGCTGGCATAGTTATTATGTTATTAACTAGAATTAGGTAGGGCTTCTATGTCTCCCTGTCAAAGGAGAGTGGCCTTATGTAGTAAGTGTCCTGTGGGGCCCAGTGCCACAGTCTTCCTGATCAACTGAGCCAAGTACTCCAGTTGTGTCCCTTGTGTGGGTTGTGTGACCGCCTGATGTAGTTGAACCTTGACTGCTGTTTGGACATCAATGGTGGGGATGGATCCTTCGGCTGTTTGCTTGTGAGAACCTGCTGTATTGGGCATTAGGATTTCAACATATGAATTCTGAGGAGACACACTCACTCAGACCATAGAAATATCCCTTCTGTATGTAATAGCAATTCAGTGGCTTCCTGTGGCTGTCAGAATAACTGACTAAATTCTTTCCATGACACTTGAAGCCAGATGTGTTAGCATGTTATGATCAAACACAAAACCACTTATATTAACCATAATTCACACATTGTGTTTAATCTTTTTAACTTTTACTCATAATTCTCATTGAATTCCATCCCTTCCTTAGTTTGTATTGTTTTATATGCCAGGAATGTACTTCCCACCTTCCCTTATGAGCAATACTTCCTACTTAATGTTCTAGATTAATATCTGGTTAGCTGTCACTGCTGAAGAACCATTCCAGGCCCCAACCCTCCCTACAACACACAAACACTGAATAGACCTAGATACTCCTCAGGCTTAATTTTGAGTATTTCTCCTTTTATTCACTTCTAAATTTTATAACACAATTTTATATGAGAGTCTTTCCTAGTACACCCTGAACTCCTTTGGGTATAGTAATTTACTATTATTTATTGCTATATTTTCTCTGTACAGCATTTCATTGGTGTCTAATGTGTTCAGCACTCCTAAGTCTAAGCAATATATGTGGAAAAGCAGGCAAACATTGGTTTTCTTTCTTTAGAGAAAGGGGAAAAAATGAATGAAACATACCATTTTAACAAAGGCTGAGTGGTGGGAGCTTCTTTGAACACTGACTGTTCATTGGCATTTAAACAATGTATACATAATGCCTACTTCAACTGGTCTCCATGTCCTCACTCAGTTATGATTAATGCAAATTCTTGAAGGAACACCAAGGCAAACTAAATGTAATATTTTGTATAAGTCAAGTTATTTCATTACCCTAAATATAGTAATGTTCTATTTTTTTAATGATTATGAACCAAGTAATCTAAGTGTTTCAACAACTAGAAAATAAGTTTCATTCAGGAGTTGCACAAGCTATTAAGCAAGAGTCACTTCATAGGAAGGATTTCTGCCAGCAGAATTTGCCCACCAACAAAAAGAACCAGTGACAAAAGAATTAACAAAGCCTGAAGTATATTAAGGAGAAGTTCAGAACATGAAATCAATAGGGCCGGAAGGATTTGATTTGGTTTTCATGAATGTAGCCGAGATATTTGAGATAATTATCTCTTTATGACCTGTGACAGCTTCTCTTCTTTTGTCCTCAGCACAATCACCATGACTATTTCTCTTTTACACACTTTTTTCTAGACATTTCTGCCTTTTATCTCAGCATATCATCATTGCATCGTGTAAGTTATCTGAATTCAACTTTGAATATAACATTAGCAATAATTTGGGAAATGTCTGTTATGTTGTCTGATATAAACTTTTCAAAAGATCGCTTTGCTGAGTCTCCACAACATGAGGTAATTCAAACGAGAGAGCATGGTGGTAATCAAATTTAAATAGAGTAATTGTGGCAAGATCCTTAGCACATAGATCCACCTTATAAGCAAACATGAGAAGTCATAGGAAAGATAACATAGTAGAAAATATGGTATATGATAAAAGCTGTATCTGCTTCAGAAATAATGGTTTAAAAGAAAACTTACAGAATGATAGCATAAAGAACAGTTTTGAGGTGTCAGGCAATTTTAGCTAAACCTCGGAATGTCTACACAGGAAATGTATTTCAGAGAATACTCTTTCTAAGGCCGAGGTTGTAAAGCACTATTTAAAACTGAAGAATTTTTGTTATTATTGTTCAAAGTCAGCTTCAGTATAAGAACCTTAAGAAATTAGAGTGTCCTCTTCTCTCTGTTTCCTGATTTACTTATTGAATTGGATTGCACTTAGTTTCCATGTGCTGCACACTTCAATATTACCTTGGAAGTAAATGTGTCCATAAGGATGCAATTCCGCAGGTGCGTGCTTCTTTTACTCTGCTACCAGCATGGTGTCTTTCGCTTTAGATTGTCTCATACGGTGAAAAGTCAACAAAGCAATCCTTTTAAAAGACCGTATCAAATATAACAGACATTCCCCAAACTACTGCTGATATCATTTTAAAAATTTAATTCAGATGACTTCATGATGCAATCATTATATGCTGATTATTACTCTTTTTTCTGTGGCATACAAAGAACTCAACTCCGTATTTGAAACAAGAATAGAAAGGGAAAGTGAACCATTTACTTACATCTACTGAACTAGTATTGCTTTCTGAAATTACACCAGTGGCAAAATAAAGAAAAGAAAAATCCAAAAACAAAAATAAACAAGCAACAACAATAGAAAAGGTCCCTGGCAGAGGGAGAAAGAGATACAAAAAAAAAATATTAACAGGTAAATAAATATAGTATTAGAGGTGATAAATATTGTGGATAAAAATAAGGTAAAGGAAAGGGTACGAATTACAGGGGTGAGTGTGTATTGCTATTTTAACTAGGCCATCAGGAAAGGCATCACAGAGAACACGCTGTAGCAGCAGATACTCCACCAACGTGAGGTAGTAAGTCGGGTAGGTACTGAGAGAAGAGTGGCACAGATAAAGATATTACAAAGACTTAGATAAGATCATATCTGGCATATCTGGGGGAACATAAGTTAGATCTTTATAGCTGGTATGAATGATGTGAAAGTAGAAGAGAAGGAGATAAAAGGTCTATATTTAAAAAGCAGCTCTTGGCTTATTACTGGTTTTAGTAGAGACCAAACACTTAACCATAGGGCTGTAACTGGCTACAATATGAGAAACTCATCATGTAGCAGGCATGATATAATCCACCAACTAAACCACAAGCTAGGGGTTCCCTGGTGGCGTAGTGGCTAGGCTTCTGCGCTTTCAATGCTGCGACCTGGGTTCGAGTTCCAGCCAGGGAACTAAACAACAAATAAACCACAAGCTAGGCATAGCATCAGCAATTTATCATCAAAGGTACTTGACATCTTTTGCCTGTCAACACGAGTAGAAGTCTAAACACTTCTGTTCACTGCATCTTGGTATCCAAGTCACCCAGGAAAGCACAGCCCAGTCAAACACTGGAACAATGTTTTACTCATGTAGAGAAGAGATAGAGGACAATCAACATCAGTAGCAAATGTGGGTCCCACCTAGCCATGGATCCCTCTGAATTGACACAGGGTAATTGTCCTGCACACACCCCTTTGCTGCTGCAGAATGAAGGACCTTGTCCCTTACCTTCAGATGTAAGATGCAGTAGTGGGGTTGGTCAGGTATTGCATGACATACGTGCTTAAACAGAACAGAGAATACTCATTGAGTCTGAAACAGGGAAAGATATTCACCCACAAGGGAGAAGCCCAGCACAGGCAATGAGAACTCTTTGTCTCTTGGTAAGGAAGTGTTCCTGGCCCTTGGCTCTTATTCTTATATGATCATGAGGGGGTTGAAAGACCGTATGAACAATACTGTCTTTCCCAACAATATATATGAAATCTCGCTTAAGCCAAGTTACAAGGTATAGTCTGGTAAGTGAATGCTACAATATCTATTTCTGCTATATTCCCATTCTTTCCAAACCTGTACCTATGGACTTATGGGGAAATCCCATTTTTGATGGAAAAGGAATTCAAGCATTATTTACAGATGAATACCCATGGTGACACACTAGCAGGAAGTGGACTGCTATTGTTTATATCCTCACTAAGTGGTGTCTTTTAAGAACTATGGTGAAATATTTGTCAAACTTCTAGTTGGCAAATAAGAGACACTGTATCTTATTGCCTTCTTGGGTAAAAGGAGAAAACAGCTGAGACATAGATGTAGGCTAATTCAAGGTTAGCCTTTTAACCAAAGGGTCAGAAATTTGAAAAGATCAAACCCAGAAGTTGGTTCCAAGGCAACCCACAAAAGGAGTACGTGCATGAACTAAGCAACAGAAATTTGGCCTCAGGCTCATCTGACTACAAGTGTGCAGTGCCGGATTTGCAAGCAGTAAAGGCGAATGGTGAGCACCCAGTGTGGCAGCGTTCTCCAGGGTCATGCATCTTTCTTTCACCTGGTGGCAGTTGCTCACATGAGGTCCCTCAGTCAGTGAGGAAGCAGTGGGTTACACTCACTGGAATGAAAGGTTATTTTGGGTATGTACAATATTTGCCTTCTTTTCCACTTCTCATAGCTAGATCTTGTATTAACATGCAAAATGCCTTATTTACAATATTGCTTCAGTAGAAGAATCTAGCAATGTAGCAGGTGTGTATATGTGTGATTCTTTCCTTTTCTTTTCCTATATTTTTTGTGTGAATGATTGGTAGTGTTGAGCTATATAATTTAGATCAAAGGTCATCACACTGTGAAAAACCATGCCCAGATCTAATGGGGAGGACCGTAGGTTGCCTGCAGATAGTGACTAGAGGTAGATGATTTGAAGGATTATATTTTATGTTTTCCTTATTTGGGAGAGAGTGAGAGCATCTTCATTTGTATGATGCATAGTTGCCACATGTTATCAGAGGCACTCAGTTACGATGAAAGTTTAATAAGGCTTGAAAAGTAAAAATGGGTGCTGAGAAGATGTCATTCTGGTCCAGTGTCCACTGTCCAGTGCCTTCTTGTGTAGGAATTGCCTTCTCCCTTCCTACTATTTACTGCAGGATAGTTGACCTTACAGGACATGTTTCACAGACTCCCATGTCAACTGACTTATAATTGGATTCTACCAACAAACAAATGGTAAAAGAAGAAAGCAGAATATTATTCCTTTTCTTTCTTGCCTCAGGTTTTATGTCTGATGCTCCTAGTTTACATCTATAGCTCCGTTCTCACTACACAGACCCAGCATGGAGTCAGCTTCCATTGGCTGATTCTCACTTCTGATCTAGTAATACAGTCATCTTGCTTAATTGTATTAAATTTTTTTGGTGGCATTGATTAATAAGATTATATAAGTTTCAGATGTACATTTCTATAATACATATATTGCATTGTGTGTTCACCACTCAAAGTCAGGTCCCCTCTGTCACCATATATTTGACCCCCTAACACAACCTTTTTCATATTTTCCTCCAGGTCGGTAGCCCTCCTGCTGTTAGTGATCACTGAATTGTTGAATGATATCCTGTTTGCCTCCTCCATTGCTTTATAACCAACGTCTTGCATTAAATTCCTCATGATTTAAATACCCAAAGTGGATTCTATTCACCTATGGACTCCGATCAATACAGAAAGAGGCAACGACATACTAGGATCAGTGGGTACAGGTCTTTTTGGTACAGAAAAACAACTGGAATCAGGTATCAGAGGAAGTAAACCAGAAGAGAGGAAGTGGGGATCAGAAAGTGAGGTGTTTGAAATTGAGAAAAAAATACTATATTGAAAAGATCAGTAACAATTGGATTTTCAGAAGTCATATCAAATGCTAGAATAAAAATCTGAAAACAGATGAATTATCTTAAGTAGCTGAATGAAGCTAAGACCCAGTCTAAAACCTATGCTGTCATTGAAAACAGGGAGCAAAATACGACTGAGGAAAAATATTAGCAGAACACATATCTGATAAATGATTTGAATCTACGATACATAATAAACTTTAACAACACAATAAAATAATATGAATTCAAATAACAAAAAATGGACAAAATAAATGAACAGACACTTCAGCAAAATAATTATATGAATGGCAAATAAACATATGAATAAATGCTGAGAAAATGCAAATTAACACCACAGTTGGAACTAACTACACACCCACTAGAATGGCTCAAACTAAAAGGTCTAAAAATAAAGTGTTGGCAAGAATGTTTTGGAACCACAAATCCCACACATTACTAGTGAGAACAGAAAGTGATACACCCACTTTGGAAAATAGCAAACTAAGATTGACACAATTATTCTCTTAGATGAGGAAAATGTATATTTTGTATTTTAGACTCAGAAGACAGTGAGATAGATTTACACAGAAAACCTCAAATGTGTATTATCTCAGTGTACTACTAAGTATCTTAGTACCACTAGCAACTCCTGTTAAAAAGAGGAGATAAAAAACTATGGATCAATTAACTTGACCAGGTTCTTACAGATGGGTAAGTGTGCAGACACAACACAAACTCGCCTTTTACTCCATGTGTTGTGGTAAAAAGTGCTATATCTAACCAAATTCTCAACGGTTGCATTTTTTTTAGCCTTCAACATCAAATTCACCACACATACGGGTTATCTGTATGTAATTTATTATTTCTTTGCAAATTTATAATACTAGATTTTCCCAAATTGTCCAATGCCAACTACTAGTTTTTTAAAATTACTTTTAATAAATTTACTAGGGTGACACAGGTTAGTAAAATTCATAGGTTTCAAGTGTACAATTCAATAATCTATCATCTATATATTGCTTGTGTGTTCATTACCAGTCAGTTCTCCTTCCATCACCATATATTTAACCCCATTTAGCCGCCTCTCCCTCCCCCACTCCCCCCTTACCCTCTGAAAACCACCTGTTTTCTTTGTCTATGAGTTTTTGCTTACTTATCTTGTTCATTTGTTACTTTCAGCCATTTGCAACAACATGGATGGATCTTGAGATTATCATGCTAAGCAAAATAAGTCAGACAGAAGATAGCGAGAACCATTATAATTTCATTCACATGGGCTATAACAACACTAGTTTCTTAGGCTGTCAATAGATGGCGTGTGAGAAAAAGGTACTGTGGTCAAATATGTTTGGGAAAAACCAAGGTAAATAGCACAAACTGTATTTCTGTATTGCAAGCTTTTCAAAACTTACCTTGTGCCAATAAACGTACATTACTCAAAACCATAAAGTGGGGAGCAACACCATTTCACCTATTTACAAATAGTACATCTATTTACAAATAATACATTTTTCATGAACCACCTTGAGCTAATTTAGAATATTTTCAATATCTTTGTTGTTAAATATAACTATAAAAAAATCAATTAAATTTTCACATTAAAGTTTGGGATTGAAGAAGTTATTTGACAAATAACAAAATGTTTCTAGTTCTCCAGTACAGAGAACGGTTTTAATAATGATATTTAACAAATATAGTAAATCAAACTCTGTACAAAGTTTTAATTAAAACACACACAAACATATACACACACCAAGCATCATTATTTGAGCATCACTTTTGTATTGTGTCTGTTTAGGATAACATGGCATGTACTATAGTGCCACCCGAGGATTTTTTTTATTCTTTCTAATTTTTTGTTCACAACTTAAGAAAAGCAATTACTGGGAAATATGAAGAGACTTTTAACCAGAGCTTCATCTAGAAAGATTTTTGTTTTGTTTTTTTGCTTTTTGGTATGTGGGTAGCTCCCTGACTGGGAATCGAACCCAGGCCGCAGCGCTGACAGCGCCAGCGCTGAAGCCTTAAGCCACTACACCATCAGGGAGCTCCCTAGAAAGATTTTAAGAGTAAGAAACTATGAATTCTTTATGATCTGTCTCTAATATAAAAATATTTATCACTTATTTTTCTCAGTTAATTGTAATGATCAAGGTTATGCTTCCATAACAAAGAATACAAAGTTTAGATCAATATTTCAAAGGTTATTTGCTCATTATATGTGCACTGGGGATTGGCAGGAGGCCCCCATTTATAATATAATGGACATTCAGGGAGTCAGCATGCCAAAGGTTCTATCTCTGCACATACAGGATTTCTATAGCCAAGGAAAAACTGAAATCAGACACTGTCAGTCAATCCTGCCACCTCCAACTGGCACATGAGACTTTATGTCTGATTTCACTGACCAAAGCAAATTTACTGGCCACCACTGTCTTTAAGGAATAGGAAATTGTAATATAAGCATTGCCTGGAATGAGAACCACAGCTATGCGCTTAATGACCACGAACAACAGCTCTTTAAAACTAAATAAAGAGTTTTAAACTATGATCCCAAGTTTAATTTTTCAAATAATTTCATAAAATGATGTAAACATTTTCCAAAGTTTCACCACAGGCTGATTTTATATCACATACAAAAGCAACATAGCATCTTAAATTTAATAAGATTGGTTTGTGTGTTTTTTTAAAAAAGGGTGTATCTAAAACAATTGATATATTGTGTTGAAAATTTTAATATTAGCTCACAGTGGAACTCTCTTGGTGACCACTGTTAAGTAATTATTATAAATATCTACCATTTTCCATACATAGAACATTAAATAGAGCTCCACTGTGTTTGGTTCAATGAATAAAAATATTGAAAGCATCCAATGGTAGAATATGCTCCAATATGTTAAGAAAATTATATGAGATAAGGAACAAGAAGCAATTCTCAGACTGTATAGGAAATCTTTATTTGAGGCATGTATTTCTTCAAATCTTAACTGAAATTAAATGAAGAAATATGACATTTGAGAAAAATATTATTTTAGTCATAAAAGAATGTGTGTGTGTATAATACACTAAAAAAAATGAAATGGTAGAAGTCCATACAAAGTATCAGACCTCAGAAAGTTTAAAATTTGTTCTAATATAGTGATGTAGTTCCAGCAAATATAAAAGTGCCTCATTAGGCACTTTGTAAATGTAAATAGCCTATGCTGATGAATGAATGAAAGAATGGATGAATCACTGAGAAAAATAAAGGGACACTTTCTTAAATGCAATAGGAGGGATTTCATAGTATAATAGGTTAGGGCTATCTCTCTTTTTGCAACAGCTGATAAAAACTGAAGTATTAGCAAGTGGTTAAAGTCTCTGGACATTCAGGTCTAGTGGTGCCTAACCAATATTTTGTTAAGAGTTATTGTAGAAAGAAGTATTGAAAAAACTTTTCATTGCTTCCTCTTTGACTTTTTTTTATTGTTAATAAATGTACTGGGGTGACACAGTTTAGTAAAAATTACATAGGTTCCAGGTGTACAACTCTACAGTACATCATTTGTGCTGCATTATATGCTCACCACCCAGAGTCAGTTCTCTTTCCGTCACCATGTATGTGACTCCTCCTCCCTCCCCTCCTCGCCCTCTCCCCTACCCCGCTCCCCCCTTGCCCTCAGGTAACCACTAAACTAGTGACTGTGTCCCTGAGTTTTTGTTGCATTGTTGCTTTCAGCTTTATATTCCACATACGAGTGACGTCGTATGGTTCTTGATTTTTTTCTGTCTGGCTTGTTTTGCTTAGCATGATGATCTCACGGTCCATCCACATCGTTGCAAACGGCAGTATTTCATCTTTTCTTACAGCTGAGTAATATTCCATTGTGTGTATGTACCACAGCTTCTTTATCCAGTCATCTATCACAGGGCACTTTGGCTGTTTCCATAATTAGCCACCATGAACAGCGCTGGAATGAACATTGGGGTACATGTATCTTTGTGGACTAAGGTTTTCAAATTTTGGAGGTAGATACCCAGAAGGTGGATTGCTGGGTCATATGTTAACTCTATTCTTAATTATTTGAGGAATCTCCACACTGTTTTCCATAGTGGTTGTACCAATTCACATTCCCCCTAGTCGTGTACCAGAGTTCCTCTCTCTCCACATCCTCTCCAGCACTTGTTATTCCTTGTCTTGTTGATAACAGCCATTCTCACAGGTGTGAGGTGGGATCTCATTGTGGTTTTGATTTGCATTTCCCTAACAGCTAGTGAACTTGAGCATACTTTCATATATCTGTTGGCCATTTGTATGTCTTCGTGGGTGAAGTGTCTGTCCACCTCCTCTGCCCATTTTTTAATTGGATTGTTTGTTTATTGTTGTTGAGTACTATGAGTTCTTTATATATTTTAGATATTAGCCCCTTATCAGATGTTGTTTGCAAATATTTTCTCCCATTTGATTGGTTGCCTCTCTTCCGTGTTGATGGTTTCTTTTGCTGTGCAGAAGCTTTTCAGTTTGATATAGTTCCATTCATTAATTTTTACTTTTACTCCCCTTGTCTCTGAAGTCAGATTCATAAAGCCCTCCCTGAACCCGAAAGCTGTAACTTTAGGACTGATGTTTTCTTCTATATGGTTTATTGTTTCAGGTCTTATGTGGAGGTCTTCGATCCATTTTGAGTTAATGTTGGTTTATGGTGACAGTTTGCAGTTCAGATTCATTCTTTTGCATGTGGTTTTCCGATTTTTCCAACACCACTTCTTGATGAGGCTTTCTTTTCTCCATTGCCTATTTTTCACTCCTTTGTCAAAAATTATCTGTCCCTATATTTGTGGGCTTATTTCTAGCTTTTCAATTCTGTTTCTATTGGTCTGTGTGTCTGTTTTTCTGCCAATCCCAAGCTGTTTTAATCACTGACACTTTGTAGTATAGATTGAAATCAGGGAGCGTGATGTCTCCAGCCTTATTCTGTTTTTTTGTAGGATTATTTTGACTATTCGAGGTCCTTTGTGGTTCTATATAAATCTGATTTTAAAATATATGAAGAAGACAACTGATACATGCTTGCAATTATACTACCTACTCAGTACTTCAGTTGTCATATATAACACAAAGAGCAGAAAGAGCAAAAATTACATATAAATAAGAGGCAAATAGAATTGAAGGCCAGTAAGAAAGTCCTCCTTATTTCTGATGGTAAGCACAGAGTAACGCAATCAGAAAAAACTGGCTCTGAAATCTACACACCTGATTGAACTATCGTTATGCATATTATTTTTCACCATGGGACACCTGGGTCAATCAATGTTATTTTCAAGGCTATTTTTAAAGCCCAGAAAATTCTGAAATGATGCTCAGTTTGGTAAGGTTAGACATTTATGGAAGGATCAAAAAAAGCTGCAATCAGAGGGCAAGGTTTTAGCCTGGCTATGCAGTGCTACCAGAGGCAGACCTGGGTCATCCAGGCACTGGTTATACGGTGATGGTAACAGAATTGGTTGTAAGGTAATGTAAGCTCCAGGTGATCAAAATTGTCCTCCTCTCTTCTCACACCTTGTCTGTTTCCTCTCGCCCATATAGCTTAGTGCTCTTATTTTAGACATTAAAAAAAAATGATGTTTGTTATATAAGTATTCATTAAAGTAATGTGTTAGTCTGTAAACTTGCATTTTACCAAGTGCATAGGGCTTATACTTCCTGGTATTTTTTAAATATATAGATTCCTTGAGATTGATACAGAACTCGTATTTCCCTTCTTATGAGACTTTCTCACACAGTTTTATTTAAAAGTTTCTTAAAGAGCGCTAACATTTGATAGAAGCCACTATATAGGAAAAACAAACTTGCAGCTATAGTTTATAAATCATGTTGAGAAGGTAAGGAGAAAAGAAAATACATATTTTTAGAAAGCACTAAATAGATCAAGCATTGAGTGGGAATATAAACTGATACACCTTTGGCGTAAAAAGTAAATTGAAAAAGCATATTCTTTATGCTCACTATTGTAATTCCAAATATCCTTCTCAGAAAAACATCTTTGGAAACTAAGAAACATGTCAAAATGTTAAAAGGAATTTTACTGAAGAAGTGTTTATAATAATGAAGAACAAGATACAGCCTAAATGTTCATAGACACAAAAAGAGATAATGAATATATGGAACATTTATTGGTTAAAAATTCTGTAGCAATTAAACAAACTAAATCTACATGTAATAATATTGAAGAATCTCTGAAATATTACTAAATAGAAAAAAATGTAATAGAGTCATGTCTCATAATATGATTTAAGTAAAGCTAAAAAAATAAAATAAAGATAAACCCACAAAGTAATATCTAATGAGATCTACGGTTGTTCCTGAATAAATATAAATGTTTAAAAATGGACTAGATGTATATAGATTAAATCTATATCTGGAAGAGTGGGAGGGGATCTAATTGTGCTTTAAGTGCATGGGATAATTTCATTTCTTGAATAATTCTGTACATTTTAAGAAAATTTACATTCATATACCATTGATGCAATATGAATGCATCCACAGGAAAAAAATAATACAGGAAAGAATATGCCAAAACATTAACAGTGGATAATTCTGGGAAACTAGAATATGAGTACTTGTTTTTATTTCTACTGTTTCTGTATTTTTCAAAATTCTTAAAATAAAACTGAAGAGAGGAAAGAGGAGTAGTTATGAAATTACTTGATGACTTCCCTCATCTGTCTTCTAAGGATTCACTGAGAATTAAACTTGTGAAAGACTGACTTTCATGTGGAGTTAAGGGGATTTCAAAAAGAAAACAAGGAAGTTGGAAAAGGAAAAGTGAAAAATAAAAGGGCATGCCTTAGACTCTGTAAGAATGTGCAACACTTTTGAGTAAATAATGAGACTATGTCTTAAAAAATACTAAGTTTATGTATTTCAAACACTATCCCAGGGGCTGCTGATGCCAAGTAGGTAAGTAGAGGAAAATAAGACATCCAGTAACACGTGAAATAGGGCAAGATGATTACCACAGGAGACGGCGGCCGACGATGTTTGCTGCACAGAGAGTTCCCTAATTCAATCTGCAGAAACATCGATAAACTCTTTAAACAAAAGGTGACCCTGGACTGAGATTACAAGAGCAAATTAGAAATTAGCCAGATGATTGTGAGACATAGCAGAAGGTATAAGTGACTGAAGAAACACCGAGTCTCCTGAGAAAAGCAATTGGGTTTTGTTAATTTTTCATGCCACAGCTCCAAATCTAACCGAACGGAAACCATTTTTATCTTATGAATAAACCAAAGAACTAGAAGGCCATCTCCTCTATCTTGTTTTCTATTTGTAAAATGAAAATAACATAGTTTTTGTAAACCTGATGAGCTTTCAAAAATGATAAAATTAGATATTTCTTAGTGTAAAAGAAATATCCTATTTCAAATTTACCTTAATGTATATAAAATTTTAATTATGTATCTTCACCAATAGAAATTCCAGTGGTTGAATATAGCCACATTTTAAATTCTTATTGGCTTAAATGTTCCTTGATAAAATTTACCACGAAGTAAAATTTATAGGCATTTTATTATTTTTTTCTTTGTTCCCATTATGTTTTTAGTTTTACGCTGAAAGAAGGAATCTCCCTTCACTATTGTTTTTGTATTCATGGTATTGTTTTTGTATACAAGATACACAGAGCACTCTTTCCTGGAGAAAACCCTCTAATGCTATAAGGCATTTTAATTTTAGTTATTTTAACACTAATGGAGTATTTCTAAAATACTATTAATCTACAAAATACTATGATTTATTAACTATCAACCTCTTAATAACGTTCATTTGCGTGAAATTTCACAAGTGAAAAAAATGTGGATTATCACAAAATAAAATATTTATATTTTGAAAGTAAATTAAATGAAAAATTAAAAATAAGAAGATAATATTACTTATTTACTTATAATAAAAATATTAGAATTTGGCTTTTAATACTTTAAATATCCAATGTTTTAGATCATTTTGGCAAGTTTCATTCCTATTTGGGTAATGTTGGCAATGAAATTCTGTGTTTACAGAATTATGGTCATAATTCTTCATATTTAAACCATTAACAGATACTAAAATTTTAAAAAAGGCTTTTCTTCCTTGAATTTACCTTCAATAATCAGCAAGAATTTTAAGTCTTTAAGGTACTAATTTTAGTTACTAGGAAGGAGTTAGATAATACTATAAGTGTCTTTTTTAAGAGATCTATTATTCTTATACATTTTAAATAACTGTTTTGCATTTGGGAAAATGACTAAAACCTGAACCATGTAAATACAACAGAAGAGAAGTAAAATGCCATAAAAAATCACACCACAGGTCTGTGTTTTATTGTTATTCTATTTAACATACACAGTAGCTTGCATGTACTCTCTGATCGTTTTACCCCAACCGTATCTTGGACAATGTTTTCTAATACAGGCTTATATTATCACTTTCAGTGACTGCATATTATTCAAAACATTAAGTACATAATTTATTTAATTTCTATTACGCTGATGAACACTGAAGTTGAATCCAAGGTTTTTGTTGAAATATAGCAATGAAACTACTTGGACATGGATATCTTTCCATATTTGTGTATCTGATTAGGATAAAATCATCTAAGTGGAGTTGCTATTTCAAAGGAAGCTAGCCTAAAGTCAGCCATAATTTAAATAATGAAACTTCCCCTGATTTACCCTCTCACAGGCTGATTTGTCCCTGTTTTGTGCTCCTGTTGTGCCTATAGATCTATTTATATCTCTGCATTATTATGTGATGACTCTGACTCCTGAAAGACTTCCAGAAGGACAGGACCTGCACACTATTTTATATCCTCAATCACTTAGAATTTAATAAATATTTGTTGATTTGAATCATTGTTGCTGATGGAAGATAAATAAGTTAGATCTGTGAGTGTTAGAATCATTACAAGTACACTTGGATCACAGAATGGTTATGAGATATCATAAGGCTCCAACGTTCTCTGGGATACACCTGAGATGAAGCTATTCCATCTTGGGGAGATTTTAACTGTTCTAACATGTTAAAGACATAAAAAAACAATTAAGTAAATAAGTAGTAGCAACATGAATATTAGTAAAATTTCTAAAGCCAGAATTTCTCTCTATATAATTTCTAGTGTGCGATTCTACATACTTACAGAAACAGAGATGTAATTGAATCTTTTGTAAAATACTCATGAAAATTTTTGATCCTTTGATTGCCTTTTTTGAAACTTTTGTATTTGGGTCAAAGTTAGTTTCTTTGGACTGAAGTCCCCTCTCCGATCTCAAGTGTTCGTATGTTGAAGCCCTAACCCCCAATGTGATGGTACTTGAAGACAGGGATTGGGAGGAAACTGGATCTAAATGAGGTCATGAGAATGGCACCATCCTCATAGGATTTGTCCCTTCATAAAAATAAACTGTATGAGAGACTCTCCCTCTTTGTCTCTCCCACCTCCCAGTCTCCCACCTCCTAGTCTTTCTCTCTCTCTCCCTCCCTTCCATGTGAGGACACAGCGACAAGGCAGCCATCCACAACCTAGGAAAGGAGCTCTCACCAGAACCCAACCATGCTGACATTTTGATCTAAATTTCCAACTTTCAAACTCAGAGAAATAAGTTGCTCTTGTTTAAGCCACTCAGGTTATGGTATTGTGTTATGGAACCTGAGGCTGACTAACGCACTAGGGAAAAGAAAGTATTGAGATAAACCTTTTCACTGATCAAAGTATGTAAGCCAACACAATATTTTAGGATCGTTCTTTAATAGTTACAAATGAGAGTAAGTTCACAGGATAGGAAATTTCTGTTCCAGAAGGTTGGTAATTATTTAATTTTTTCTTCACATTTTAGTTATTTATTCCTGTATGCCAGATACTATAGGAGTTACAAAGGAGTACCTATAAAGCACACTTCCTCTAAAATAGATTTAAATATAGAGTTAAATTTCTTTTATTCAACTAATAAAAATGTATATTATTTAGTATGCATAAGTTCCTATGCTAAACATACTCCTCAGCCAATTAGGCCTAATAATTAAATGGGAAGACAGACTTAATGACAAAAACAATCCATAATTACAAACTGTAGAAAGTATGAAGAAGAAAATGTATAATAACAGATTGGGTCTAATATAAATTGAAATATCAAAGGAGATCATTCTGATTAAGAAAGATAAGAAAAAGATGAATGGCATTAGCACAATAAAAAAATTAAATGGCGTAAGTAACAAAGGACAGACACATAAAGTGTGATACTATTTTAAAGAAGGAAAATATCAAACTTAGTGAGGTTCTGTGCTATAAAATAAACACTGGTATAAATTTGATGGAAACTGTCCTATTTGACAGGAATCTTGAAGTATGCTTATCATTTTGGTAAGATGGATGAAAGAAGACTCTAACAGAAAGCGCCTGCATAGACAAAAACAACTTAATTGGGAAATGTGGGGTGAATGTAAATGACATCATATAGTTGAATGTCATTTATGTAAAGGAATAATGAAATCTTAGGTCCAGAGCAGAAGGCTAAGAAAATGGTACGTTGTGATACAGTTTTATACTACAGTGTAAAAAAAGTCAATTAAAATAAATGAATACAAGCGCCAATATCGTCATTAATGGAAAAGAAAACCTGTGACTGAGGTATCTGACATGCCTTACTGGACAGGTATCAATGACATGCACTTTGAATGATAATAGGATCTTTGCAGAAATGTGATAAAACAAATAAAAAAACAGAAAAATAAAATAAATCAAAATGACAAACAAAATGACAAAAAAAAAAAAATGCCATTCAAGATGGATCCAAAAAGATAAAAATCCAAAAAGTGCAGCTATGTTAATTAGGTAAATCATATATATATGTGGACTTGAAATGTTTGAGAAGGGTTATAGAAAATCAGTAGAGTATTTTAAGAAGTGGATCATGATCTGATTTATAATTCTAAAGCAGAATTCAGAGTATTTCAGTTAAAATACAAAAGACTTGAGTCAGCATTGTTCTCTTTCTTTCTTTTATTTTTTTATAGAAGTTGTTCCAAGTCAACTAGGGGAACCAGAAATCAAGGGAAATAAATTCCATTTGTAGTGAAACTAAGCAGTAGCAAAACCCCGAACTATAAAATAGTAGAAAAGCTTTCAAAATACAG
The DNA here is from genome assembly GCA_004026885.1 of Lyroderma lyra. Taxonomy (NCBI): domain Eukaryota; kingdom Metazoa; phylum Chordata; class Mammalia; order Chiroptera; family Megadermatidae; genus Lyroderma; species Lyroderma lyra. Next base: position 231,328 of record PVJL010000959.1, read on the forward strand.
TAAATATCAGAAAGCAGTTATTAAGTAGAAGGCAAAAATAAAAACACAAGGCTAGAAATTTCATAAGTAGTAAAACAACTTCAAACATGATTACAAACATTTAGGCGTTGACATCAATTTCATATTTGCAAATGTAGGAATGAGGGAGAAGCACATGAGTTAGAGGTAGGAGATATTCTGGAACCAGCTTAATTTTCAAAAGCAAACAGATATTTTTAGATGAGAAATCACAAAGAGAAGTCCTATTTCCAAAGAGCAGTTTTTATGGTTGTGTGAGAAACTGAAACTTTGCCACGTAATACAGTTTATAGCAGCTTTTAGGTATTAACTTGAGGACAAGTAGAGACTAAATATGCTTACACTTACCATCTTGGGTCATAAGTAAATTTCTGCCAAGTGTGGGGCAGAACATGGCCACTCACTTATATGACTTTCTTGCAAATTAATGGCTCAGGGGAATTAAACCTCCATAAAGTAAGCAAATAAATATCAACACAATATAACCTACGAAAAAAATTTTTTTAAAAGAAGGGAAACTATCAAGTATGACATTATCTGAGGGTTTTTCATAGGTAGGTTTTATTATATTTAGGTATTTTCATTCTATACCCATTTTATTAAATGTTTTAATCATAAATGTTGTATCTGTCAAGACTTTCCTCTACGATCAGAAACAAGACAGGGTACCCCTGTCACCACTGTTACTCAACGTAGTATTAAAAGACCTAACCAGAGCAATCAGGCAAAAGAAAGAAATAAAAGGCATCCAAATTGGGAATGAAAATGTTACACTGTCCCTTTTTGAAGATGACATGATTCTTTATATAGAAAACCCTAAACACTCCACCAAAGAACTATTAGAAATAATAAACATATACTGTAAAGTTGCAGAATATAAGATCAATGTACAAAATCCACTGTGTTTCTATATCCTAATAATGAAATTTCTAAAAAAGAAATACAAAAACAATTCCTTTTGCAATTGCAACAACAAAAAATATATCTAAGAATAAACTTAAGGAATGTGAAGGGCCTATAGAATAAAAACTGTAAGAAATTATTAAGAGAAATGAAGAAGACACAAAAAAATGGAATACTATCCCAAGTTCATGGATTGGAAGAATCAGCATAGTAAAATGGCCATATTATACAAAGCAATATACAAATTTAATGGAACAAAGCTAATATTTTATAATAAAAGAGGGCTTGAATCCTCATATTGAAAAGAGGGTGCCATACCCCATGAAAAAAAAAATCACCCCAAACTCTTCACACTGGTGTACTGTAGAAAATTTACTCAAAAATCAAACATAAAACCCCTTTAAAAAGATTCAATAGGCAGTCAGGCAGAAAAAATAGTGTCATTTAATTGAGATTAAAGGGGGGAAAAAAGTCCTAATTTTTCTGAAAGCTCTTCCTTGTGAGAATAAAATGGAAAAATAACAATGACCAAGGGAAGGAACTATGCTTCAAGGAGTTTATATTGAATGAAATAACTTCAAAAATAAAAGCCATGAAGTATTTTATATACACAAAAACACATCTATGAAACCTTTCTGATAGAAGTAGTAAAAGAGGAACACCAGCCAAACAAAAGACTTAGAAATACTTCTGTTGAGAGGACTGTGGAAGCATTTTACACATTTATCTATAGATGTAAGATTAAAACAAATGTGAAACTTTGGGTAAAAGAATTGAAGGTATGTGGTATATATTAATATCTTAATGTAGAAATAATATAAACCCAAAGTTGGAGGAAACAGAGAACAGAAAGCATTAAAACATTTTTTAAAAAGATAGAACTTACAAACATTTCTCAAATCAGTACATCTATAGTGGCTGAACTAAATCTATAAAAGAGAAAGATTTTCCCACTGGATTTCAAAATACCCTAACCCTTTGCTGTATATAAGAGATAAACCTGAAGGTGATTTATGAAGATTTTCTTTATAATCTGAAGAGACGGAGGCAATTCAAGTATAAAGAAGCAGAGTCCAGTGTATCAATAGCAAGCATGGGTGAAATCAGGCCAACTTTAGGACATTAAAGTGTACAGATAAATTGCCGATAAAATAGTTATGAATATCTACATGTCAAACAGAGCCTGAGCACACAGAAACAAACCTATAGAAAACACAAGGGGAAAAATAGCATATTAGTAGAGGATATTTAACTTCACTTCCCTGGGCACGTCACATATCCAGAAAAAGGGCAGCTCACGGCCACGTTTATTTTAGTTTACATTAACACGCTCTTTGAGACTGAAGAAAATCTGACTGGTTTTCCATGTGAAAATAAAATATAAAGAACTGTTCTTGGAGTTATTTCTAAACAGAACTTGTCTCTAATCCTAATGTAACAGAAACGTGTATGATCAGTATTGAGTAATTGGGGGGGGGTGGGTAAGGTTAAGGACTGTAACGGGTGCGTTCTCTCAGAGTAAACGCTGCAGCTGCAAGCACCACAGACAAAGTATTCTGGGGGCAAAGGGAAAGAAGACACAAAGGATAGTGGTTCTAGTATACGGTGGTGCTGGGGCTGAACCTTAGCACCACGGGCTCCACAGACTAAGCTCTTTCCCAGCACCCTACACGATGATTCTATACCAAGTGTCTCTTGGCTGAAACAGGTGAATATATATCTATATTTGGAGAGGAGATGAAAAAGCTCTCTCCTGATTAAAACAAAAAAAACAAGTGCAATGAGGGTTACTGGCGAATTAAGAAAAAAAACCAAAACGTTGAAAGCATTTTCTGAGAGAGCGGTTAAGCAACGGGTTCGTGTGACTGGCGATAGTGCGGAGAGCCTACTTCCGGTCAATCTGAATGATACAGAGGTACTGGATGGTTCCCAGAGTCCTCTGGCAGAAAGTGAGTGCAACCGAGACCCAGAAAGCTATTCAGATTATCACTGGGTCTGCCTCCCAGCTCTGGGGGGCGTCCCAGTCGTCCTTTCCTGAGTTTCATTGCTCTCTGCAGACGGCATTGTTCTGTCTCATTTGCACATGGCCTGGGAATGGCTGCCAAACTTCTGCTGGACTGGACCTCCCGGGTCAGGCACTACACTGAGACTGGTTAGAGTTTCTATAACCCTACTCTAGATTCCAAGGAAAAAGAAAATGTATTTGACTTTTAAAAAAACCTTCTAAAATAGGAAAGTATCTATATTCTCTTAAAAGATGTAGTCACTATTCTTTCTTTTAAACTTTCTTAAATAAATGTTTTCATAGTGTTTTCTGTTTTTTATTGTTGCTGTTATTTTGGATATTGAACATTAACTACCAGGTCAAATCAAAGGCACTAAGTCATGACTAGAGTTGAATGCTAAGACAGAGGTAGAGATGCAGAAATGGATGAAATCATCAAGGCTGAACAAAAATTTAAAAAAAAAAAAGGCAAACAATAAAATTTAGAGGACTGTACACTTAAGAAATAAACAAAAGTAAAGTATAAAACACAATGGAAAGATGTGCATTTCTCACATTAATAGAAAGAAAGTGTTGCAGTAAATCATAGGTTTTTAATTTTCTAATACACTGTGCATGGCAGAAAATATCCATTTTAAAGTCAAATAAATTTTGCTTCATATCCAAGTTATTTCATTTAAAATGAAAATACGAATAAAGACAGGATTTAATGTCAATTAATCACAATAAATGAAGTACAAAGATCATCATGAAGCATAAACCTCGTAAAAATGTTTGCAAGCTGCCTGAGGTAGCCGTAAGTTGAGGAAGGACAAGAACCACAGAGATGAGCAGGCTAACAAATAGGTGATCCCAATCATCCCTATGATTTGAACATTGATACCTAAACTGTCTTCATTAAGTTAACAAGCTCTGAATATCAAAGTTTAAACAATCACGGTAGTAGGTATAATTATGCATAGACAATTTCTGGAAACAGAAAAATGCATTTGAAGTAGAAAATCTGTTACAAACAAAAGTGTTCAATAACCCTAATTATCTGTAGATTTTATATTTCCATAATAGTTTATTCAATCAAAAAACCTCAAATTTTTTATAAAAACATTCTTTCTATCTCAAAGAGGAATCCAACAAACAAATGAATCAAGGTTTTAATTGGTCTGTGTATTTGTTATTTATATTTCTATTTTGATATATGTTTTACCTGTAAAACAAGTAAACAAGATTATTTATATCAAGAACAAGTAACCTAAGCTTATCAGGCTAGAATATATCATTATGGATCACCCTAATACTCTTATACACAAACTGTTTTTGTTTTGCTTTTAGTTATTATGCTTCCTTTTTAGCTCTTCATTAAAAAAGAAGTTTTACAAACCTTAACATAGAGTAAATTATTTGACCATTAATTTCCATATTCACATTCATGCTGTGAATTGAGAGGACCTAGAAATATAAACCACAATCTTTATTCTTTGAGAGTGATTAACTATAAACCAATCTGTATGTACACTGACTGGTCATTAGATTAGCAAAATTTGGTATATCCAAAGAATGAGATACTATTTGGCAATGAAAATATGCTACGACCTAAATGAACCTCAAAAACGGTATGCTAAGTGAAGGGAGCCAACTCAAAAGACTACAGATTGCATGATGATACGGGGGCTGTCTGGAAAGTCTCCAGCCATGTAATATGAAAAACAGAGACATGTATGGCTGGATTTTTTCTGAAAAGCCCTCATATTTATATGGAATGTCCAAAAAGGCAAACAGAGAGAGACAGAAAGTAGATTAGTAATTGCCTTGGGTTGGAGTGAGAAATGTAGACACAGCTTTCTCTTGGTGGTGGTGGAAATGGTCTAAAATTGGATTGTGGTGATAGTTGCACAAACAGTAAATGTGCAAAATCTTAAAACTGATGAATGGTATGGTATGTAAATTATATCTCAACAAAGATATTTAAAAAGGGAGTTCATCATATAACCACGTATGCTTTTCTCATATTAAAATAGAAAAAAATATTATCCCCCTCAAAAAAGTAATCTCATAGAAAAACATGTATCTCAGTTTTCAGTTTGTGTTCATTTGTAAATATCAGCTGTGATGAACCATACTAGTTTTAAAATAATATGAAAGACTGTTTAAAGTTTCGCTAGTTGATTTGCCCGACTGCCATTTAAAATAAAGAATGGCTACAAGTACCAGCAAGATACTACATACAAAGTATTTATTTTATGATAATGTAACATATGCATTTAATTCTATCCTACCAAATGTCTAAGAGCAGCTCCTAAATAACTACTCGACTCGAATATCCTTTAAAAATTTTACATTTTAAAATTTTTAAAAGAATTATCTAAAATAAATCAAGAGTTAAATGTAATGCAATAGCCAAAACTTTCTATACGATTTTTAAAGTTTGATTTATGTTCATCTAAGCTGTTAAAATACCACTCAATCACAGGAACAATGTATTTCCCCTGCTTTTCTCATTTTATGGTAGCCAAAAAAGAAAAGAAATTCAAGTGCATTTATACCTTAGAAATGATTTCAGTGACCCACAGCAAAAGACTAAGGGCTGTAATAATTGTTTTGACATTGATAATGTTTTCAAGCCACAAGTGTTCTGTTCTTTTGTTTGTTTTATAATTGCTGCCATTTCTCCTGGAGAAAGAAAATAGATCATTTTCTTGTCTGAATTCTGACTTGTGTCTTACATTACAGAGCTTGAAAAGACCTTAAGGTGCGTTTCAACAGCAACCTCACACTAACTTGACTATTTTTGTTTGTTTCTCTCCCCCAAAGACAGAAGCACTAGATAAAATCAAAGGAATGACAAAGCATTTTACATACATACCCATGGTCCTTTTCACTGCATCTATGTAATGAAAAAAAAAAGGCACAAATAAATATACCTTATAAATGATTCTTTAAGAAACAATAAAAACTGCCTGATTGAATTTTTGCCTCCTGAATACATTAGGCAAAATTCTAGCGTATAATGCATATGCCTACAGACATATGTTCGTGTTTATATCTATGCTGGACTCCTGGTCAGTGGCCACACCTGCCCATCACGTAAGAGTGTGGGTCTGAGCCTCACTGTCTCTCCTTGTTTTTTCATCAAGATCTCTGTGTCTGCGTCTGTGTGTCCATGCTAATTTGCCTGTTCATTCCTTTCTATCTCTCTGTGGTATGTTTCTGGCTGCCTGGCAGCTTACTTTTCCCTGTATATTAGTCTGACCATCTCTGTCAGTTTCTATCTGCCAATCTTGTGGCCACATGTGTTTGTCTGTCAGCCTATCCCTAACTGCATGTCTACTGGGCTGTATATATCCATCTGTAGGTATGTGTTTGTCTATGATTCTGTGTGTACATACGTACAGATTAAGACTTTTCCTTTTGTGTCGGTTTAGCCTGTACTTTACCTCCATGGTCGATGTGAGGGTTTACCAAAGGTTTGGAGACAGCAAAAAGGGATTATAAAATAAAAAGAAGACTTGAAACTAATGCCAAATACAACTGTTCTCAGAGTTGAAAAAGAATAATATATCATGATTTACACACTTGAGAGAATTATTTTTATGGGCACATCCCTGGCCCCAGCATTATTCGCAAAATATAGCCCGTGCCTATACCCACTGACAACTTAGAAATAATAATCTTCGTAAAGCTAATCTTCATTCCTTTATGTAAATGACACCAATTCTCGTAAAGATTTTTGTTTTCTTTGAATATTCTCAACTTCAATCCCACAAAGAAAATCCAAAGGAGAGGGGGAAAAAAAGAAAAAAAAAAAAAAATATATATATATACACACATATATGTGTGTGTGTGTGTGTGTGTATATATACATATATATATATATAATATATCTATATCTATATCTATATCTATATCCCTGGAATGACATTTTTTAAAGCTTGAATTACTTTATGAGGAATAACACTAAGTAAAAGGAGAGTTGGAGAGCCTCCCAAAATAACCCAGGGTGGCACTTAATGCTCTAATTTCCATATACTTCAGGGTTCATTTGCTAGTGAGATGAAAAGAATCCTCTCAATCGTCCGCCTATGAACTAAAGACCTGCTTTTCAAATTCACTGTAGGAAGTACTTGGGGAAAACTCAAACACACATGGCAGTCAAAAACAAGTACACAAATGCCTTCACATACACATTCACATACCTATTTACAAACTTTTTATAAATAAATGAAAACATTTCTAGAGAGCCTGTTTCAATGAAAATAGCACAAGACAGTTTACTTTGGTTTTGCTCTACAATGTCCGAGTACATACTAGAGCCTAAAACAAAAGGGCCCATTACAATAATTTCCTAAAAATAATAGTGTTTGTTAAGGTTATACCTATACACAGGAATATATTTTGATTACTAGAAATCATAATTAAAAGCTAAAACTACTAAGACTGGTTATTTACATTGATCAATTTTGGCAGATGACTGACAACCTTCTACTTGATGAATATTATATTTCTTATACAAGGACATCTGATAGTATCACTAGGATTCAATTGTGCAAATGATGTGACAGAAGACTATTTTATGAAGCAGGTCAACTGCACTTACATCGCTAAGCAGTGCTGGCCTATTTTTCTTTTCCAAGATGTTCTAACAAATTCAAATTTGGCTAGAAAATATGATTCAGCTCCACAAAAATACTGAAATCATATCCAATGTATTGATAAAATTAAAAAGGACAACCCAGGAATTCACATAACACACAACACATGTTTCTTAGAATTAAAGCAGATTGCCACTTAGCAAAGTTTTCATTCAAGCAGGTCCTTCTAAAAACACATTCAAATCTTCCACTTGTTGATACTCTTCAAATGACTGGAAATAATAAGAGTATTTATCCCCAGTTGTCAGTTGGTTATTCATTATTTCCTCCATATAACATGAATTATCAAATTAAGTATTAATGTATTTACACGCAAAGTTAAATGTGAACTTCTTGTAAGTTTCAAAATTATACCATTTTCTTCTTTAGGTTTTCTATAATAAATAAAAACTTCTTTATCCAAATTCATTTACTATATAATATTTTGTAGAGAAAAAAGAAAAATCCTAAGAAGAAAAATCAGGTCCCCTGTAAGAAAGGCAAACAGAAGTTACATAATTAACTAGAAAACTATCAAACCTACTATATTAACATAAAAATGGGGGATTAAAGTAAGCACTGTCTTCTCCTCTCTCTTTCACCTGACGCCCTATCGAGATGTATTTTTCAACGTGCTCACAGCTGCTCTTACAGTAACATAATCTGAGAGCCATGGTCTAGGGTTAAACGCTGGACTCTAGAACAGTGATTCTGTACCCAAACCCAGGCTGATCACCTAAGCTACTGATGCTAGATAACCACGGGGAGTGATTTCATCTCTCTATGCCTGGAGTTCCGTGTCGTAAAATCCTTATAGTAGCAGTGGTTGTTGGTAGGACCAACATGAGAAAATGCGTGTTACGTAGCATAGTCGTTAGCCTACAGAACGTCCTCGGTGAGTACTAACTGCTATTATTAGTGTGTATTTTCCAGATGCCACTCTCACACGAGGGACCATTAAGGGTGACGATAATAGGGATCTGCACCAAATGGAGGCATCTGGAAGGATTTTGGCAGAAGAAAAGGGGCAAGTTTTAATTTTTAGGCTAAAATTCAGTGGTGTCATCTGCAAAGGAGAGTGTCTTATGCAAGAACGTGGAAGTTTAGGATGATCTTTTGCTCAAACTTCAGAAAGCTTAGAAAATCTTTCCAGTTCTAGTAAAGGAGTTGGTAAGCTATGTTCATGGCCAAACATGACCCCTAGGAACATTTGTTTTCTTGGGGTTTTGTATATTTATTTGTGTTTTGTTTTATTTTACAGTTTCAAAGGGTGAATAACGAGGAATGAAGGAGAAGGAGAAAGAATATGAATCACAGACCGCACAGAAGGAAGCGTATGGCCTCTTTCCTAGACGTTTCTCTGTCTCCTTTACTATGTGTTTGTCAGTACACACAAATTGAGACATAAGGAAAGAAACACTAACCTTCAAGATACCTACTTTCCCATGAAAAATTTGCTGAGGGAAAAATACCTAAAGGGATTGGTGGAGAAAGTTTTTAAGGTTAGGTCAAAGGGGCAGGGATTAGTAAATGAAAATATTTACCTGGAGGAAGCCATTGGCACAATCCTGGGACCCCTGACGGAGATTTGATAATCCAACTCAAGAACAGGAAATTTAGTATTGGGGTGGTTCAGGAGATGGTGACGTCATGATAGAAACAATACTCTTATCATGTTTTATTACTTACAGAAACAAGCTCCTGTACTATTTTACTACGTTTTTGTCTTTCATTCCATACTACCATATGAATATTATTATCTCCACACACACTTTTACAGAATAGATAACTGAGGTGGAATGAGAACTTAAGTTTGAATCTCCTTAAGAACGGAGTCAAAATCCAAAGTTGGGAATCAAAAATCAATAGAAGAAGAATGCCAAGGATCTTTTGGTAAATGAAGTCAGATACCTAAATCTTCCTCTTATTGGTAAGGAGGTAGGTGATAAGTTTAATCAGTACTGAGACGAGAAACTGACAAAAAAAGAAAAAAAAACATACAATGGCTTTTCAACAGGTACTTGCTTTTTGTTGTCCACATTTTGACTGAATTAGAATGTCCTTATTTCCTATTAAAATCATTATTTGGTGTTTCCCCTTTATAAAAAGGATTTTTGTATGTCTACTCCCAAATTCCAATTAAAAATACATAAAAGAGATGTGTTATGCTTAATTTCCCTCCCATATAACTGAGAATATTAAAACTTCTTTTTTCGGTATATCCTTAACTCAATATAAAATTTATCTGAGAAATTCAGACTCCAAATTTCTCAACCATCTTGTAACCCTAAAGAAAGCAGCTTCTGGCTTGGGTATGGTTACTATTTTTGTAAAGATTCAAACTCACAGTTAAAGTCAACATCTGGCTGGATTTAACAGGCACATTTGACAGTTTTCTGGCATTACAAAATGTTTAGAATTATTTTCAAAGCAAAAGCTCTGTTTTATTTTGATAGAAAGTTTTCATATATTTGCTGTATTCCTTAAGGGGTGGATTTGTATGCTTGAACTATGCTGTGCGGTTGGAATTTGAGGACATCTCACTAGACAAGCCACTGTAACAAAATAAAATGCAAATGAAAGGGCCAAAGGGCACCGTATAATGAGCAAGACGATTTACTGTCTCATCTTTCATCTCCATATCCTTTGGGAGAAGAGAAAAGAGAGAAAATGAGATATAGCTCTATCTGTTTTCTTTGGTAAGTTATGGTTGATAATTTAGTTATTTGAAAGTCATGAAAAATATGCCAACTAATTTCTCAAACTAATCTTAATTTACAGTTTTATCAATGCATGGGTAATGCTTTAGTATTTCTATAGATTACTTTAGTGCCAAGCAATAACCATATGCTCGATACACTATTCACATTACTAAAACTGTTAATGAATATGGACATGATAATACACATGTTCACACACACCCATGCATCATTGAAGCAAGAGTCAAGGTAGTTGTATTGAAACATTCTGTATGTGAAACTATGATAAAACACATTCAAAAATAGGTACTATTTCTTGAGCATACATTGTGCACAAACTATGTGGTTGTTATTTAATGCGCACGATCCTACTACCTACAAGAATCTAAAAATCAGGTACCATTATCATCATTATACATCTGATGAGACAGGTATGCAGATCAAATACCTTACACAAACTTGTTTAACAGGTGTAAACTGAGTTTGTCTCATCCCAATTCAATGTTCTGTCTACAATGACACCAACATATGGAACAGAGTTGAGAGAGAGAATTTGGAAACCACTGGATGATCACTCTGAGATTCTCAGTACAGTTAACTGCAAATAATTGACTGAATATAGGATTATTTCATACTTTATACACACATAAATAGCCACTAAAGAGTCAGCCTTAATTGCCTTCCTCTTTGGGCACCAATTAGAAGTCCTGAAATATTAATAGACTGGCTGATTCTGGAGAAAATACTGTTATGTGTTTCCTTTCTGCATATTGCTGTGAAGCACCAAACGTATCATAAGCACTCAATAACTATTAAATATTTAACAGCAACTAATACAATGAAATTATGGTAATATATTTTGCAATGAATTCACCACAAGATGAAGTGAAACAAGTTTTATTTAGTACTAGACCTGGGAGCTCAGCAGATTTAGATAGCTGAGTAAGTGAATGAATGAACCCTATAGGGAGGCAAGAGACACTAACCATTGTGGTTGAAAAGGTTAATAGGAGTTCAGAGTGATAAAATTTTTTACTGCAATTTGGCAGCTGAAACTGCCCCTCCTGATTTACATATTTGTTCTGTTCATCTAACATCCAAAATGCAAGTTAAAAGATGTATTACTAAGCTGGTGTCATACACTCCCCATGCCCAAACGTATTTCACTATCTGTTGGTATTACCTTATTTGGAAAGGACGTCAAGTATGTTCCCTGAAGTTATTCTCTTTTTGTTTCCTACCTGTGCCTTCTCCTTTGTACACAGGCTGAGATTTTCTGAAGAGCAAGTTATTACAATAAAAAAACAGACGTCATAAGTCGTTGAATCATAACGCCCGGCGGCACCCAGGGGTGGATGCGGTCTCAGAGAGCATACTTCTGTCATTTAAATTAGAGCTGCAAGTTATTGGGGGAGAAACCAGGCTGAGAGTCAGCTCACTTTTTTCTTTTCTTTTCTTTAGTGAGTGGAGGGAAAAACGTCTCAGACAGGTGAAAAAAGGCTTGCCAAATGGAAGAATCCTTAGGGAAACCTTCATTTAAACCCCAGTTCTCAGTTCTTCTAAGATTCATGAAAAAAGAAGCACTTCAAAGTACTCTTACAGAACTCTATCCTCCTTCGTCTATTCCTCCCCCAACCTTTACAATCCCTCTGAGATAAGAGAGAATGCACTGAAAGTTAATATTTGGGTGACTAAATCGTTCTTCTCATCCTCCTTTATTCTTCTAATAGTCTCTCAAAAGCGCCGAAGAAATTAGATCACATTTAACAAGTGCTCTGCTGAAGCTAAGCCACCATTTCCTCTCCCAAGCCTGTGATTAACCCACTGATGGGTCCACAAACTCTGTGTTTCGGCTGAAATACGGCAGCAGGTACACCATGCTCCAGGTCAAACACACCTGCTATTCCACCCATTCAAACAGTCGTTTTGAATGTGAAAAATATATCAACACCACAGTAGATTTTACTGAGCCCATCTGCACAATAACAGAACACTTAAAAGCATCAAAAACCCTAATTGCACATTTTCAAACATTTCTTTAGTATTCATACACTCATTGTGATTACTATACACTTGTTTGTGTCCTACAGCCCCCTCAATCTCTGACACCGAAAAGCCCTCTACACCTTTAACTTTTAGGGAACAGTCATTTACCCCTTCCTGTTCTAATACATCATAGGTATAACAAGTTAACTCTTACTTTAGGATAAGGCTTTCTCCATTTTTACCGGTTTAATTAATATTCAGAAATTTGCCAGCTTTTAACATGTTACTTTCCTGAACAGGTGTATGTACTTCTATAGATGCATGAAGGTTTTTGCTTCACGGAACACAGTTGAGTAATAATTTTTATAGTGTGCATATTTAACTAAAACCACAGAAATTAATTTTAGTAAGATTCTTCTGAACTCAAAAATAAAAATAAAGACAAAGTACAGGGGTATAATACTCTCATAAAAACTCCTAATGGAGTCTTTAAATTAAATACATTTATCATTCATATATTTATATCTCATAAACATCAATGACACCAAAATTAATAAAAACATTTGAGATAGAGTTTTTATGTGAGGATATACGGAGAAAGTATCAGGATTGCATGAAGGGATTCAAAAAGATATAGGATGAAGTGAGTTTCCAAAGTATGCATTTCTCTTCATTATACATTGCAGATACAAAAGAAAATCCTCAAGAGAATTAATATGAACTTATGATAATGCAGTCTGCAGCACGGTTTTGTTTTGGTTTTGCCAGGTTTTGCTGACAATGCAATTCAAACTCTACCTTACTAACCTTTAGAAAAGAAATCAGAATATCTACCCATAAACATGCAGCAATCAAGTGTCATTCTTTAGTCAAATCCTACTACTTAACATCTTCCTCCTTTTTACTGGTTTGGATTCCTAGCTCATTAGATCATGACCTGATAAATAGGAGAGGGTAATGAATTGAGAAAATAACCACGTACCTTCAGAGAAAACCTGCCCGATACCGATAATCCATTAGAAAGCTGGCAATATCCTCTGATCTATTGCCTGCAAAGCTATGACTTGATGAAGAGAGTTTCATTCCCTGGGCTCAGTTCTCCAGAAGAAAATCAGCACAATTTAAATATTTCTTGGGATGTGACAGCTCTCTAGATCCCCGGTTGCATTCTGTTCCCCAGGGATGGCAATCTGGTGTTCCTGTATGCACAGAGCAGGGAAGATGAATGGAAATGCTTGAGATAAATTAGGAATGGCTAAGTTAAAAGTGTCTCTGCTTCAGACTCTCTCATCTGCAGTCTGTGAGCCTGTTTTTCTGTGAAAAAGCTAGATGGCAGGCTGCCTCAGTAAGTTCGTCTTAAGCGGCACAGAGCGTTTTCAATGAAGAAAAATTTTCCCATTATCTAAGCTAATGTGACTGCTGCTAAATCTAGTTTTTAAAGTGTCGACAGGCATAAAATTTATTTTCACTATTGGTTTCTTTCAAACTACAGTCTACAATCCATACAATCATGCTACGTGTTTCTATCTGAGAGAAACATTTAAAGTTTTCAGCTAGCATATTAAGTTGTATCCCTTTTTACAGTTTTAACAATCATTTATGTATAGGAAATTTCCACTTTAGTTCCTAAATCAATTTTATTACATTTTTCATAAGATGTAGAAAATTTGGTTTTGACTTACAGTACCTCAAGATGAATAACTATGTTTTATTAATAATCATTTATTTTGAATAAGTTTCACATAGAATTGCATCATTTTTAAACATCGGTTAAAATGCAAAAGTTATATAAAAAATAGAAAAGGGACATGTGGACTCCTAATAGGTAGCCACATAAGTAAATATTGAATATCCTTCTAGAGAAAATAAAGGTTTCAAAAAAAAAACCAAGCTTCCTAAATTATTCTCCTTCTAAATAACAAGTCATTTTTTACCTGTTTATTTCAAATGAATGATAAGTTGTGATATGTATTTTTCTACTAAACTAGAAAATTTTTTTATAATTTTAATAATATTTTGGACTTGAGACATAGTACACTCGTAATAGAAACACACAAAACATGGAAGGGTTATCAACATTTTCAGTTCCACTTCTTTATTTGTACTTTTTTCTATGAAACAATTTTTACCTTATCAGAAAGGACACTTAAAAGCATTATAATCCATGAGTCTTTTTTGTGTGTGTGTGTGTGTGTGTGTGTGTGTATTATTTTTTAAATTCTAGCTTAAAAATAAAAAAAAAACCAAGCTTTTCTTTCCATAACTTTCCACATGGCATTCTGCTGTATATCTGACTTAGCTGATGTGGACTTTGTTTCCATGACAAAAATGGGGTGCTCACCCTTGTGAGGGAAGGAAAAACAATATAATTGCCTGGGAGACCACAGAAAGTAAATCAAAATTTCGGTTTCTCTTCCATGCACCCCATAGCGGTAGCTGATCCCTTTACTCCGAGAGGTGGTGGGGAGAAGAAATCAGAGACACCATGAGACATCACAGCAAATGGCTCCAGCGTCTCTCCCTCCTCACAAGGGCAACACTGTAGCTATTGCAGGGGAAGAAACCAAGGGAACTGGAAAGATGTAGCCTCAGCATCCCAGCTGGGGACCGTAAGACCTCCAAAGAAAAAAAAGAGGGGAGTATTTATCGATCTCAATTGCCATTTTTAAAATGACCACGGTGTTTAACACTAAAGATACATAAAGCAAATGGAAAGAGGTACTAACATATCTAATAACTGAAAGTTGATGGAATAGCAACGGCATTGCACCGACACGTACGGGCCGTGCTAGCTAAGGGAACGTAAGTGCGGTAGTGAACGCACTTCCTTTAAGCATCTCAGATGTACATCTCCACTGAGAGACTGCCCGTTTACTAACATTACACTGCGGTGATAAGGTCTGGGCGACATGTAACGACATGTGAGTGACATCTAAACTCTACTTTGAATATTTAGGAATTACTCCTTGTAGAAAGTAACATTTAAGAAAAGGTCAGGTAAGCCTTGGTTAAAACGATGAGGAAGAGTACTTCCAGGCAGTGGGAACAAAGCCCCATGGGAAATGCGCATACTGCATCTGGGTAAGAGAGTGGGCCCGTGTGGCTGAAGTATAGGACAAGGTTTGAGGACGTGAAAAGAGATGAGTCCAGAAGAGGTAATGAGTCATTTGTGCTATATAAAGGACTCTTAAATAGGAAAGATAAATAATCGTATTTGCACTTTGGAAAGATGACTCTTCATGTCACGCTAGGCAGCCATAAAGGATCACCACGCACGTTGTTCGCTAAGCTAGACACTCAGTAGTCACACTCCTTATGTCTTGTTCCTTTACTTCTGATATCCAGTGCAGTATCTACTGATTCTACCTTCTTTAAATATCATTTGTTATTTCTAGCTTTCATGACATTATTTCTAGCTTCATCATCTCTTACCTACATAATGGCAAGAATCTTTTATTTAATTTCCCTGTTTCAAGTCATTTCCTCCATCAATACCTATTACACAGATGCCAGTTCTCTTTCTAAAGTATGCACAATCATTTCACTCTGCTGCTTACAATTTATTTATTCATTATTACCTGAAAGATAAAGCCCAAAATATTTAAAATGCTTGGCAATCATTGGTTTGAACCTTCGGGAGCTTTCCAGGTGAAGAATGTCATTTTAATGACTGCCCCTAGCCACAAGATCTGCTGACATCTCCCCTGACCAGACTGCATTTGTGAAGAAAACAAGACCAATAAACCTCATCGCTGGGTTTTACCTCTTACACGTCACTGTCCATTCTACCTAGAGTTGGTTTTTTGTTGTTGTTGTTGTTGTTGTTGTTTTTTATCAGAACTATGTGGCTAGAGAATTTCTTTATATCATGGAAACTTTTGGTTAAATATTAAATATTTTCTCTTTGAAACCATCTAGATTTCCTCAGAGAGAGTCTCTGCTGTCCTCTATGCTCATGCTCATCTCTTACGTGATGGTTTGGTGACCATGTCAATGAAATCAAATCTCAGGGAAAATATGTATTTCCTTCTGGAATCTCCCCTCCCCAGTCTTCCCTTCCCCTTGCCTCTCACCTCCTAATTTCCTCTCTTTCTCCCTTCCTTAACAATGTCCCCCTGCTTTTCATTGGCCTTGTCTCCATACAGCTGTTTTTTGAGTTTGTTTGGGAATTATTTGTGTCAGTTCTTTTCTTGTCATTTAAATTTTTTCTTATAGACTCCATCATATGAGGGATGTCCAGAAAAAAACCCAGCCCTAAATGCCTCTATTTTTCATAGGACATGGCTGGATACTTCCTGGATAGCCCTTGTACCTTTCTACTTCCCTTTTATTGTTTTTTTCCCCTATTTTTTCATTCCCTTCCCATTTATTCTTATTCATTTTTCTATTCCTCTTGTTTCTTTTTGTTCTCTATCCTTGCTCCATTTGTCTCCTATTCTCCTTTCTAATCCTTGTTATCTTAAAAAAGACCTTTAAGCCATCTTACTAACTTTTGGAGAAAAATTCTAAAAATTTCTCCAATTGATACACATTTTCATGTTCATATTTTCTTCAATTAACATGAAGCAAAAACTGAATTGGAGAAAGGGATTGCATTTGATTTTCATTGCATAGTTCAGATATAGTTCGACACAGAAACTGGCTTTTTAATGTTTTTGTTGTCAAACTCTTTGCAAGCTTTATTGTAAAATACTTTTTTTCTGACTTGCAATTTTAAATAAAATGTTAAATGAGCTAAATGTACAGAATAATTCATTTTATCATTCAAAATTTATTTTAATAGCAATAATCAGAAAAATTTACTTTTTTGCCACAGTATATCTTAATTATTATTTTCTTTTAGTTTTATAATAGCTGTAGCAGTTCAAACATATGGCATATTTTATAACATAATCAGCTCAACGTTAATGATTTTTTAATGTTAATAACTTATTTACCCTTAAAAAGTTATTAGAGTGACTTACATTACAACACAAAGGATTAATGCAATGTGATAAAATTAATAATAAAATAAATATTGACAGAACATCTTGCTTATAAACAAAAGAGATATAAGTCTGATAGAAAATATTTATGAGAGATTTCATAAAAAGTTTATATAGCACATCTTTCTAAACTGATGGCATTGTATGAAGAGAAATCCACAGTTAAATTAAAAATATATAATAAATATTTAGCTTAGGAATAAACTTAACCAATGAGTTGAAAGACTTATACACTGAAGAAATACAAAATGTTACTAAAAGAAATTAAGAAGACACAAATCAATGGCAAGACATTTCATGTACATAGATTGGAACACCTAATATTATTAAAATGTCAATATTACCCAAAACAACCTACAGATACAAATACAATACCTATCTAAATCCCAAAAGGGTGTGTGTGTAAGTGTTTCAGAAAAAAAAAATCCATTCTAAAATTAAATTTTAAAACTCAAGGGATTTTTAAATAGCCAAAATAATCTTTAAAAAAAAATGAAAATTAGAGGTCTCATGGTTCCCATTTTGAAACTTATTACAAAGTCACAGTCATCACAACAGTATGATACTGGCATAAAGACATACATAGAGAATAATGGAATAGCAAAGACAGCACAGAATTACAACTTTATATATATGATCAAATGATTTTGGGCAAGGGTATCAACACCCTTCAATAGATAAAGGACAGTATTTTCAACAGATAACACTGGGAGAAGTGAATGCCCACATACAAAAGATGGAGATGAATACTTATCTTATACCATGTCCAATAATTAATCAAAATGGATCAGGGACCTTAAATAAGAACTATAAATGTAAAACTTTTGGGAGAAAATATAGGAGAAAGGTTCATGACATTGACTAGGCAATAACGTCTTGGATATGACACTGAAAGCATCTGCAAGAAAACTTTTTAAAATAGGTAAATTGGACTACATCAACATTGAAAACTTCTGTGCATCAAATGACACAATCAATAGAATTAAAAAGGTCACTCATAGAATGATAAAACATATTTATTTGCAAATTAAATATCTGATAAGCCCTTAACATCTAGAATATATAAAGAACCCCTACAAATCAACAATCAAAAAGTAAATACCCAATTAAAAATAGACAAAGAACTTGAAAAAACAATTATCTAAAGAAGATAATAAAATGCTCAATAAGCACATGAAAAGATGCTCAACATCACTAGTTATTAAGAAAATTAAAGCCAAAATCACAACGAGACAGGATCTCACACTTATTAGAATGGCTACCATCAGAAAAAGAGAAGAGTTGGCAAAGATGTAGAGAATCACAACCCTCGTGTAAAGTTAGTAGGAATGTAAAATGATGCAGGTGCTATGACAAACAGTATGGCAAATTCTCAAAAAATAAAAATAGAATTACCATATGATCTAGCAATTTCACTCCTGGGTATATACTCAAAAGAACTGAAAGAAACTCAAACAAATTCATGCATACCCATGTTCATAGCAGTATTAATCACAATAGCTGAAGATGGAAACAACCCAAATACCCTTCGAGGAAGAGTGGAAAAACAAAATACAATGGCATATTGTTCAGACTTAAAAATGAAGGAGGGAGTTCCCTGGTGGTGTGGTGGCTAGGCTTTGGCGCTGTCAACGCTGTGGCCTGGGTTCAATTCCCAGCCACATTAGGGAACTACCCACATTAAAAAAAAAAAAAAATGAAGGAAATTATGACATGTTAAATCATCAGATGAACCTTGAAGATATTATGCTAAGTGAAATAAGCCAGGCACAGAAAGACAAATACTGTTCAATTCTACTTATATGAGATATCTAAATTAGTCAAATTCACAGAGACAGAAAGTAGAACAGTGGTTGTCAAGGACTAGAGAGAGAAGAATGAGGAGATACTGTTTTAACACATAGGAGTTTCATTTTGGAAAGACGAAAAATGTCCTGGGGATAACAAATGGTCATGATTGCACAATAATTTGATAGTACTAATACTGCAAAACTATACACTTAAAAATGATTGAAATGTTAAATTTTATGTTACATAGATTTTGTCACAATAAAAAATACCCGTAAGTATAATAAATATTATTACTGATCTCTGATAAAAAAAATCAGATCTGAAAAATTTTAAGCATTTTTCCTAAGTGTAAGGCAAGTGTTTAAAACCAAAGCATTGAACATATATGCTGTCTTCCGTAGGATAAGTAAATAACCTCATGAAAACATGTATCTTGTTTTTGAGTTATGGGATACCCACTATTATTTATTTATTATTTATTTCCCTTTCATCTTAAAATAATGGGTTAAAAACATTTAGTGTCTTGGGCTAATAATGTAGATGTCTTCCTTTAACAAAAAAGATTTTATGGTCATTGAAGAAAAATCTGAATATAAAGGTTAAAAAGAAGAAAAAAATGCATATATTTTACCACTGTTAATACCTTAAGAATATACCTCTCCCTCCAATATCTCACTCTCTCATAAACACACACACACACACACACACACAATAAGCAAGAGAGAGCACGTGCATTTCACTTTTGCAGAATGTAAAGAGTTCTGGACACTGCCCAATAATATTATTACCAAGAATAACTGAACTGTACACTTAAAATGATTAAGATGATAAATTAATAGTGTAGTTTACCATAATTTAAAATATATATGTGTATATATATAGTCGTACATGTATATATTCATTCATATATTCACATAACTATTGAGCACCTACTACATGTCAGGTGCTCTGAGACGTGCTGGGCATAATGTAGAGAGCAAACTTCAGACCCAGTGGATGCTCTCGCCGAGCTTCCAGTCTAGATCAGTACTATCAATTAATAATAGAACTTTCTGTGATGACAGAAATTTTCCATATCTGTGCTATCTCATATAATAATCACTAGCCACATGAACCTACTGAGCACTTAAAATATGGCTAGTGACAGGAAGTACAAGTTAAAGTGCATTTAATTTTAATTGATTTAAATAGCCCTGAAGAGGGCACTCTATTACTATAGGCATAGAGGACACATGTGAAAATGTTCACCACAGGGCCTGGCCCAAAGTCAGTACTCAGTCACATTTCCTTTCCGTTCCCCAACCCTCCACTGTGTGGCCCTTTGTATGTAACTTCTCTGCTGATACCACATATTCTTAGGAAGGAATGGGGTCATCCAAATAGACTCCATATAGGCACACACCAGTTCAGATTATTTTATGTCTCACCGGATTTTGCACACAGTAGGTGATCTTTAAATGCCTATTAAGTAAAAAAGACAATGCGGTGTGGGGAAGGGAATATGTGAGGTGCCAAGTAGAAATACATTTAAATCTTGCGGGGCAGGGAGGACAAGAAAATTGTCTAACAAATACTGACTAACAGGATATGTGCTGTCACCTAATCTGTGGAATCCTCCAAGTATTATGAAGGCTAGATGCGACCTGCCAATCAACCACCTAGTGTGTGGGAAAGTGTTCCGAGAATGTAGGGGACATTCAAATAATCCAAGAGCCATGGCTGAATGCCAGCACTCAATATTGCTACTGCTAGTATTCATGCTGTGGCATTATTTTTGTTTTAGTCAAAGCAAGAGAAAACCAGAAACTCCCCTTGATGAAAATGGCATACACGGGATGATGAAGGTCAGCATCAGCAGTCTTAAATCATATAGATAGCAAGCGCCTTAGGAGCCTTAGGATTGCACAAAGCCTTTGGACTGGGCAGAACAATAACGGTGTTCTGCATCTATGAATAACGACAAAAACATCTTGGCTCCATCATGCACCAGCTATAGGGTGGGAGCAAGTTACTTAACCTTTCTGGGTCTCAGTTCTCTCTTCTGTGAACTGGGGTGATGGCAGCTACTTCATGGGGTGGTTGGGAAGATAGAGGCGATCGTGTAGTAAATGAGCCCAGCATAGGTCACCACACAAGTGGTCTTCAACAATGAGAAATCCAAGAAGAAGCCAAATACAGTCAACCCAAGATGATGCTTCCTCTCTGGACACACCCAGCCTCACCCTTGTGCGCTGTGGTGTGACCATGTCCTGGCCTTGTTGTCTGGCCTAGGGGGAACACATGATTCCAGATAAGCCAATCATTTCTCTTATGAGGAATTAAAAAAAAAAAAAAAAACATACTACACCTAAGGGAGCAGGTCACTGCTTCTCTGCTAGTGGGACTGAGAGAGTGAGGTCAGGAAGCTCTGAGCCCAAAATCTCCACCCAGTGGAGGCAACTGGTCTATAGTAGGAATTAATCAAGACAACATATGCGAAGAGAAACGGAAATAAAACGTGGAATAAGAAAGAATAAATATATGGTAAAAGATGCTTTCAGGGGAAGATGAGTTTCAAAAATCATTGCAAAAAGTATATGAGAATATATTTATTAATAAAAACAAATGTATATTAAATATTACACATTAAAATATTAATGTTACAAATTAAAACTTTAAAATAGAAACTTCATTTGGTTATTTCCTAAAGTAATTTTTTATTGCTTATTTGTAAATTCAAAGTAATTTTACCAAGTATAAAAACTGTTACTTTTGGAGGAATTTGTTTCGCTCCAAGTAAGAGTCTTGATACTTATATGGAAATTGTGCAACATTTCATGTTATACAGCATGACCTGGACTAAAGACCAGAAGTACAAATAACTGATGTATTCAACAAAACTGAAATATTAATACTTCAAAGACTACACCAACAGATCCAATAACTGAAACCTTAAGGCAAAAAACATTTGAAATATTTTAAGTTTCTCTAAATACATGAACCCTATGACTTTGAAGAAAAATATTCAATAAAGTTAGCAAAGTATATCTTGCTCTTCCAAAATAAATGTTTCTTGTTTATGCCTCATATTCACACCCTAGAGATAAGAGCTCAGCGCCGTTATCTATTCATGAATTAGTACTGATTTCCATGAAAATAAAGTACATACTTATAAATGGCTTTGACAAAAATTCAATGCTAATCCTATTAGAATTAACATCTTTGATTCAACAGAGTTTGGTTTTACATAAGCAATAATTTTTTTTTCCAGAAAGTATTACTTTAAAAATTCTTAAAATACTAAAAACTATTTTCTGATTAATGTTAAGAATTTTATGAGGTAAGTAAGCATGATTTAAGAGATCACTTAAACTTCATTGCTGGAATGATACTCCTCTTGCAAGTACACAAGGTTTTAAAGCAATATATAAAAAATAAATGAATACCTCCTCAATTAAAATAAATATATGTAGAAAATCATGACTACAAATTTCCAATCCAAATTTCCATTCCAAATGTTCTGAGTTGTTCCTTGTTTTAAGAATTACTATCTCCTTGGGAGGTCCCTGGTGGTGTATAGTAGCTAGGCTTCAGCGCTGTCAATGCTGCGGTGTGGGTTCGATTCCCAGCCAGGGAACTACCCACATTAAAAAGAAAAAAAAAAAGAATTACTGTCTTCTATACATGTTACACACTTTGATACATTTCTAGGTACAAATAAAGTAGTTTAAATAGTTCATAAATGCAAAAAGTTTATGTTAAACATAATTTTTAAGTCAGTTTTGAAAGGTATCAAAGTAAACTGTATTTTTAATTCTAAAGTGACAATTACAGCAAAATGCCATCAAATTTGTCACCAAAACACTATAGTACAAACCTTAAAAATTTGATATTTTCATGATCCATGTTCTTCCATGGATCAAAAAATATTTGAATCGAGTTCAAAGTTAAAATATACGAATGTAAAAAAGAACATTATGAACTTTATGTGAGCAAAATAATGCAATTTCAGGTAAAAGAATTTAAGTTCCATGCTCAAGGGTCAAGGCCAAAGGGCACATTTGGAATAATATCTTATTATACAGGGCAGGCATTTTTAGGACTATGCAGAGGTTTTAATTTACTCTAGAGAATGGGGAAAACATTAAAATTAAATACTAATAGCCAACTTTATTGGATCTTCTCTTAGTTTGGTGTGAAAGCTAAATGTGATAATCATGAAAATAAAATATTTTTCCCTGTTGTCTAATTACTGATTGGAGAGTTTCTGGACATCCATTTCATAGTATTTTTTAATTCTGTTGCATGCCTTTAGGCCCCAGGGAAATGCAGTATCTTATAGGGAGGTGTTCCAAAATTACCTAAATTTATAAAAGGACTTCAGAGATCAGGTACTTTAATTCCTGTTTTGTTTTGTTTTTTTATTTCCTCACTTGTTGTCATCCCCAAAGTCAATGAGAGAAAATCCAGAACCAATATTTTTAGTTTAGCACTGATTTCATCATAGCATTCTATGCTTTCATCTTTAAAAAATGCCTGAAATACTAGTATCTTTACTGAGTATTAGCCAGGAATGAAAACTTTAATAATTATATTAACTCACAGTGTCAGGCATTCCAAGTGATAAAACAACGAAGAAAAATGCTAACTATCCTATAAGATCTTAGAAACAATTCAGGAGGAAAGCTTAAAATCAATCAAATAAGAAAAAAAATGTGCACATGGCAGAATTTGATATGACATAAAGAGTTAAAAACAAGGTACAATTAAGAATTCAAAGCAGAGATTGGGTAGTCAATAAATCTACTGTGGTGCAGCAAATTAGATAAGAAAATAAAATTACTTCATAATAACAGCTGGCTATGTCCTATTTAAAAGAGCAAGGTCAAACCTATCCTTCAGCACCAGTATAGTGAGTGAAGGAGCACTGTATAATATATAGGGAAAGTCAAATTCAATCTCTTGAAAATAGCCATGCCAAATACACAAGGGACATAGAAATTATTAAAATGCTCTGGTTCTCCAGCATATTCTAGTTCTCTATCAAATGTAATCTGCATATATCTGCTAAACCAATTAAATAAGATGTAAAAAGCATGGTAATTTTAAGGAAATAAAGATGGAACTATCAGACATGCATGTTTTCCATACTTCACTTCAAATCAAAGTCTGAGCAAAGTCATGGTCAGTGTCAGACAGTGGCAGCAGGCACTAGCACAGTACACAGTACATCATGTTTGTTAAAATACTTTAAGATAATAATGTCATCTGCTACTGTCATCACCAACAATGAGAATAATGGTACACCGATAAGATCTTGTCTCATTTAATATTGGCCTTCTTCAAATTGCAAAGTTCTTTGTTACAATTAATTTCTGGCACCCAGTCATCCTGGGAAAGAAGTGTGAGGGTGATGTCAACCTTGCCTGTGGGCCACATTTCCATGAATGTGCATAAAGGTTTTGGAGCAAATATGTTCAATTCTTGAATGGCTAGGGCAGAAAATTACCATGTTTTCATGGTTCAAATAATAAAACAACTTTGTTTTGTTAACTTAAAAAAATGATCGTTTTTGCTAATGACAGTCACACCCTGCCAAAAAATAACTATAACATATAAAGCAGGTGGAAAAAGATGTTTATTTAAGTGGTATCCTACACATCTGATTTTTGTATAGAGTACATACTCATATACAGAGGGTGCCAAAAAATGTATACACATTTTAAGGAAGGAAAAACATTATATTAAAATTGTAATAATCAATACATCCCAGTAACAAAAGATGAATACAAGTCACATTTGACTTCTGCAATTACAAGAGGTGCTCAAATTGGTTACCATCAGCGTTTAGACACGTCTGATTACAGCGAGCTACTGTTTGACCAATGCTGACCAAAGTGTCCACTTGTGTCTCTGCGCATGCTGTTTTAATTTTTTCCCAAAGAACCACCAGTGTAGCTGGTTTTCTACAGTACACCACATCCTTTAAGGTCCCCCATAGGTAGAAGTCAGGGGTATTAAGTCAGGAGAACATGGGGGAAACTCAACAATGTTCTCAAATTTCAAATCCCACTTCAAAATGGTCTTGTCCTTGAATGACAACCGTGCCTCTGCCATTTTCTTTGCCTGTCCTGCCTGTTGCATGGCGACACTAGCATTCATTTGATTAATGTCATCTTTTGAATGAACGTCATACTACACATTGCTACAGTATTCAATTCAACTTCTAAAAGTAATACATAGATAGCATCTCTTAAAAATGTGTATACATATTTTGGCACCCCTGTATAAGTATGTACAGAGTAAATGCATAAGCACATATACTCTATACACACAAAGGAATTGTGTACTGTGGGTCTGCTGGTGGTCTCCTGGGAATTAAGGGGCATACACAGTCTAGTCCTTGCAACAGTCACATTTTTGGAGTTTGACACTGTAGAGTAATTGCCAAGAACAAAAATTAAGGAAAGAGTAGGTGTGCACTAGAGAAAACAACGTCAAAGACCAAAATGAAGACTGTATGGAGAAGGAACGAGGAGTTTGCACGTGGGGAGGAGACGGGCCGCCCGCAGTCATCTTTCCTCACTCCTGCTTGCCACTTCCGGCTTGAAGGTAAGCAAGTTCTAAAGGAGTTAAAAAGGAGTAAACAGTAACTAATCCTCACTCGCTTTCCACACTCGTTCTGAAGCAGCTGCGGAATAATCTTTAAATCCTTGACATTACTTGATTATGCAGTATAATTAGCATACCACTCATGACTGAATATTAGATTTTTCATCTCATATCTCATACCACTTTTCAAATCACATCTCTGGATGCCCTATTTTTTAGTAACAATCCATTAAACAAAATGCTCATCCTTTACATAAAAATATTATTTAAGTATATTGCTTTTTTCACAATTGTACCAGAATCTTCATTCAAAATGATATTGTACTGCTCAGATTTACTGTTTTTATTAAAAATCAATATTTTGCATGAGATTTTTAATGAAATAGATATGACTGCATCAAGTTTGCTTTTACACGATTACAATTTTAAATACATAAAAGAATTTTTATAGGTCACAAGATTATGAAACTTCTTATAAGATTTTAAGATCGTGTTCCAGAAAAAAATATATTTCTAATAAATACTAGCTTTTACTTAGAAAGAGCTTTTAGTATATAGACTTGTATGTTACTTGCATAAAAGAATAACTATCAGTATCATGTGTGTACATGTGGGAAATACATTTATATATATAGATGCTTTATCTGTGTGTGTATATCTATCTACATAGCCATCTATATATATATATGTGTGTGTGTGATTATTTGAATTTGACCTATAACTTCAATGTCCACCCCTAGTTTATTTACAGAAAATTCCAAAGAGCATCTATTTACTTAAGTAGATGAAAAAACTCTCATATACATCAAATTAATATCAAAATTATTTTCATCACTTACATTCCACGTTTCTGAAAGGAATTTTCCATTAGGTATAATGCTAAATTTTGGTGACAAATTAACTTATATTTTTTCAAACTAATTGTTACTATTATGTTTGGGTGTATGTTGTGCATTTTTCCACATATGCCTCTACTGCTGAAAAACATTTTCTTTTACAATCGGGTTCGTTGATTTTTAAGGATACGTTCATGTGCATCAAATACTTAATCCCGTATTATCACACTATAAATTCTGAAGCATTCTCCCTTTAAACTACTCTAAATAAAATCACTAAGAAGTGGGGAGGACCCTCATAAACACTGTTTTTGAGCTTGATTCTATCTTTTGGAGACATTTTTATACCTTCAGCTTAGAAGAAAAGCTTGGCCTGTCCTTCTCCATGGGGTATGATGTATATACAGAGTTGCTCTTCCTAGCAGAGTTTCTAACAGCTTAGAGAACCACTGAGGAATATGAGGTGAAAAAAGCAGGGTGCCACAAAATAGGATTCACAGAGTAACAGAGATAATGCTATGTTTAAAAGCTTCTTTCAACAAGTTGCACTCCGTGAAAATACTCCCTTATTAAACATGGTTTATAGCAACCTGGAGAATTTTCAGAATCATGAAGTAGTGGCAATGATACGAAAATCCTAAATTAATCGCCCAGATCCTATTACTATACTACACATGCATAATGTATGTACACTCCTGCTGCTGCGATGTGAGGGAACGGCCACAGAGAAGGGAACCAGGAGACAGTGAGAGTCTCATTTTCCCCACTAGTGAAATAGCGTAGTGAAATGGCATGCATTTCTACATTTTGAAAATGGTCTCATATGCCACTGCAGAGATATAGCATATATATGTTTTTTAACAATTATTATCCATGTATCAGTCTAAGAAAATAACATTGAAGGATTGCATGAATGTGTATGCATTCATTCTCATGCTCAATATTTTTTATAATCCAATGACATTATGATATCCAGAAGAATTTCTTTGCACTTGTATAATAATATTATTGGTAAAACATATAATATTTTGAAAAGCGCTTTTCGATTCAACCCACAACTGTCATCCACAAAGCCCAGATGACTTTTTTCATTAAAGTCTGTGTGATGCTTTTTTTGTTCATTTGCAGTTCACATAGCAGTTTCTTCAAACAATGGGTTAGTCTATCTGATTTATCCTGCCTCCATTTTTAATAATGTCTTTGCAACCCATGTCAGATTTCTACCTCTAAGTTTATTCATTTTTAGAGAGCATTTTTAACAAAACCTACATCTTTCAGACTATTTCACTAAAGAAAACAATGTGTTTGAGGATTGCATACAAGTTATCCATAACCAACACATAATGTATAATAACAATTTCCAAAATTACAATGAATGTAATTAAAACTCTTAAGATCTCTTAAAATAAAATGGCATTGTTCCATGTCTTAAGGAAAATAATAGATAAATGGATCTCTATTATTAATATGATTGCATGAAGATAACGTGTTAAAAGTGCCTTTGCTCAGATTCTATCAAATATATTTAATTATTTTAATTTTTAAATTTTGAGGGACACATTTTGTATCTAAGATTGTATTATACCTTAGCTCCATGTTCCTATATACCAATATACACATATACCATTAGTCCTTGAACTTGCTATAAATAGCTATAGATTAACTAGAAAAGAATGTTTATATAAATTCATATATTTACATTAATTTTAATTGATATATAAGTATAGTTTACAAAAAGTACTCTTTAGTACTAAAATATATTTGTTTATATGTAATTAAGCATATATCTGAAAATTCATACATAGTGATATATGAATTCATAGCTAAAGTATTATTGATATGTAAATAAGTGATTTATGTAATAAATATATATGCAATCAAGTGTATAGTATATAGAAAAAAATTACCCAAAAAACTTAAAACTTTAAAAATATATAGCAAATATACAAAGAATATTTGAAAATGTATATATACTATTAAAAATGTGTACTATAAAATAAAGCCTTATGAAAGTACCCCTGTGGTGGGACCCAGGCCAAGAAAGACCTGTTCAAGTTTAGAGCTATAACAAACACACATGCTGAGATTTACATTCATGTATATTACAACATACACAAGCGCTGTCTGGAAAGTATCAAGCCATGCCATATGAAAAACAGAAGCATTTATGGCTGGATTGTTTCCAGACAGACCTCGTATTTGGTACAGAGGTATCAGGGTTCTCTGGGTCAGATATCGAGGAGTAGAATCTCTAGGTTTTAAGGAAGTGCATTCAGCTTTTCAAAGTATAATATTTATAGCAACTAACATCCATCTGCAGCGATTCAGAGTGCTTGCTCCTCCACACCCAGCCATTAGCACCATGATTCCCAGACAATGCTCACTTCCTGAGTAGAAAGCAGTGCCTTCTTTTCACACAGGTTTGCTTTATGTTACCCTGATAATCGATAGATCTATTTTGATACATACAGCTATCTATTTATCTCTACCTATTTATCAAAGTTCATAGGTAATTTGTGCTTTTGCCTTCAAATTATTTTTATTTTACTATTTTTTAGTGTTTTTCTTCTCATGTTGATTTACAAATATTCTTTTTTTATATTTGAAACTAATCTCTTAACAGTTAAAAATGTTCCAAGAGAGTTTGTGGTGTTTATTTACACTTTCCTTATAGAATTTTTAAAATATATATGTTTGTACTGTTAACGTTGGGTGATTTGTATTTTCTCTTTCTACCCTATGTAAGAAATCTTTGTAAACATCACAGATGTTTTCTTGTATTTCATTTTGAACATTTAACATATCTTTACATCTTTTATTTAATTTTTAAAATGTGTATTGTATGAGGTATGGATTCAATTCCATTTTTCCCCACATAATAGCCAGATACTTGCAGCAACAATGACAAAGGAATGATTCTTTCTTCATCTGCCAATTCCATCTCTGTCTTACCAAGTTACCCATAAAGACACTATTTTAAGTGTCACTTGGCTATTTCTGGACATTTGTATTTGTATTAAAATTTTAGAAATGCCATGTCAAATACTATGAAATACATTTGTGATTTTCATATGAGTTCATTGACTCTAACCATCAATTTGGAGAGAATCAAATTCTGATACAACATTAAGCTTTTTGATTTAACTAAATGGTATATCCCTAGATTTAGGACTGTCATCTTTAATAATTTTTTATGAAGTCTTAAAATTTTATCGATAAAAATTTTGCACGTTCTTAGTCATTCCTTTTCACCATACATTACTATAATATTGTAGCATATAAGGAAATAGAGTTTATGACTGAAAATGGATATGCCTCCTCTTCTATTTGTAGTCTTATGAGTACTGAGGAAATTATGAAGTTAGATTTGGGTTTGTTGTTGGTTCAGACTGTTCAATATACCTCAGGCTTCAAACTCCTCCAGCAAATGGTTAGCACATGCACGTGCATGTGTGTGTACATGTATGTGGGTGTACGTCCACACACATGCACTTTATGTTGAGACTAGATGGCTAGGAAAATATTCTCAGTGTTTCTGCTCCATGTGTAGCAGCCCTGTGTGGAAGGGAACCCTCCCAAGGACTCGACTGCTTTTGAGGACAGAAAAGAATCTTGGGTCTTAGGTAGGTCTGTGCACAGGGACCTCAATGGTTTTACCTAGGAGTGATGACATTCAATGTCATTTTCTTAATCTTTATTTAGTAGGCTGTTCGTAGTATTAAGGAAACTCAGCAATTTCCCACTGATAAGAAGAAACTATTAAAACCAGCTTTTATAAAGTTAGTATAAAGTTAAATGTTTCAGGAAAAAAAGGCTTTTTCTGGAACAATTATGATTCTAAAAAGTGGTGTTATCACCTCCTTTATTTAAAATAAAGAAATATAAAAATTTAAAGATTCCAAACTTCACATTACATATGAACTTGACATTTTCAACTCTCTTTATCTAATAGCTTCTTAGCTAGCATAGGAAATAGAGGTATAGAACTCTCTACAAAGAAGAAAACAGTATCCTAAATACCTTCTCTTGGATATAGAATTGTATATTCTCATTTCAAGACAGCATCTCAAGCACAGTGAACATCAACTGGAAAGGACATAACATTTAGATGGGAAAAATGCTGTCTAATTTACTTATAAATAAATATTCTACATAAAACAAAATTTGATTTGAATACTTAGGAATTAGAATCCAATATTCATATTCTGCATTCATATAAGCTTTTACAGGGTAATTATCTGTACTATTGTCTAATTAGAAATCTAAAGATATTCCACTTATAATATACTTGAATGTAGTACAGTCAAATAAGCCCTCATTAAATTCAAGACAGAACAAAGTATTTTAAGTTCCGAACATAGTTAAGTGAATATTGAATGAAGTATTTCTTCAAATAAAATCCCCAAGGATCTCTAAAACACTCTAAATATCTTCTCTTTCTCCATTATCCACTTGCAACTTAAAAAACGTTTCACATTTTGATGTATAAAAAGTACCAAGTTGTAAGTCACTCTTTGGAATTCAATGAAATAAGCATTACTTGGAAGGATTTAATTAATTTAATGCCATTGATTAATTAATAAGCTTCAGAACTAAGATATATCACTTCCTAAAATTCCAAAGAAGGCCATTTTGAAGTCTACATTTTATTTCCTTCGAAAACTTTAATAATAACAGCAACAACCACACCAACACCAACAGGGACAGCTAAAATGAACTGACTGCTTCTCCATGACAGTCTACATATGTTTAAAGTCCTCATATGTTGTCAAACATTTTTACATTCTGCTTTTACAGATTACATTCTGATACACGCAGTAATTTGGTCAAGGTTACAAAGTTCGTTATTGGTTAAGCAGCATTCAAAATGAGATAGCCTGATTCTGAACTCTTAAACATTGACTATTATTACTATATTTTATGGGATCTGAATCAATTCTCTGCTTTTGAAATAGGAACTCACACATAGTATATACTAAACATTCAAAACTAACTGTTTTTGTGGTGGTTAGGGCAATTTCTGATTAACGAGGGTCATCATTAAGGCAATGTAACTGTCACCAACTATAGCCATCCATGACATGCCTGTTTCCCAGTGAGAACAAAATACTTTCTGAGGAACTTGGTTATGGGCATTTGATATAGAAACTATTTTTCCATTTCTACAGCCTTGAACTTTAAAATCCTTTACACTTCACTATCATCTTGATGATCACATTTTCTTCACCATGGTATGGTAAGGATCAATGTACACAGTGACTGTGCAAGGTCATAAAGCTAATAAGTAAGAAATCATGAAAACATGACATCATGAATCCCAAGACTTTTCCATTCCACCATACTGCTTCTTCTACGTGTGTAAATTCCCAACAGTATTGTATACTTCACACTCACCAGCAACATTAGTCACAATCATGGTTTATTTTCGTCAAGAAACTTTAAAGTCACCAAGTAAAAAAGAAAGAAGTGGGCAAATATCATAGAAAATAATGTGTAATTAATAGTACAAAATAGCTAACTTAAAAAACATTTAAATCAAAAAGAGACTCGGGAAGAAGGAACGATGTTAAATGACTTCAAAGCATTGGCTTGAAATGCAGTGACATCGTGCTAATGACAATGAAATGAGTAAGGAACTTCAGATTGCTGATTCTAACTACAACTGTATAAATAATCCAATATAATGGCCAAAATAATCTCCACTGGGTTAGTGCACAGTTCGGGGAGGGGTGGGTGGTTGGCTGTGTGTATATGTGTGCAATCAGAATCCAAGTTTGTATTATATCATATCACATTATATTATTGAAAACATATCCAATTATCAAGCTAAGATGTAGTACAGAGCTTCTTTTTAAAACACAAATAAAAAATTATAAACTACTGAACATTCTCATTGCATCTAGGATTTTAACTCACAATAGTTTCACTTTGTTATATTTAGAAAGGCCTTCTGAAGCTATTTTGGTCAAATTTCAACACCTGTTATATGATGAGTAATATTTTCGGTCTATTAAACTGACATAAACTCATAAAGATTATGGCAAAAATTATATGTCTGCCTTTAGTAATAAGAGGATAATATCATCATACAGTGATAAAAGTTCCATATATTAAGAGGAAGTCAGGGTCAAACAATTTTAAATCCAAAGCCATATTTATTTGGGAACCCTTTTTTTCAAATAAAAAAGCATCTAATACGAATGCAGAATTAAATATAGTTGACCTTTGAACAACATGAATTTGAACTGCAGGGGTCCACTCACACATGGATTTTTTTCTAATAAATACCGTAAATGTATTTTCTCTTCCTTATGATTGTTTTAAACAGTATTTTCTCCAGCTTACATCATTGTAAGAACACAGTATGTAATGTACGTAACATTCAAAATATGTGTAATTGAATTTAAACTATAGGTAAGCTTTCCGTGCCGCAGCAGGCTATCAGCAGTTAAAGTTCGCAGGCGTCGGAAGTTATGCTGGGATTTCCGCTGTGCAGAGGTCACCCCCATAACCACTGCGCTGTTCAAGGGCTTAACTGCATAGCTTTTCCCAATTCCTCCCCTCAGGTAATGGCAAGTGCAGGAACATGTTTGTATCTTTTTCTTTTCTCTACATTATTTCAAAGTTGACTGTAACAACAAAATTAACAAGAGCCAAAGATTCTTTCCTTTTACCTTGTGATTTTCAATTCCATTTCCACTCTTGTATCCTTTACGGAATAGTTTCTACTAATTTTTTAATAGCTGCATGCAATTATTTATTTGCTATGTTTCCTCGCCTAGAAAAGAACAAGTACTCATGACACGAATAAATGTTCACAAATGTATTTTGGTGAACAGAATACATTTTTAATATTTCCATCGCCTGTCTGCAGGAGGGTAGGAAAGTGGATTGGATGGCCAGGGCTCGACTGCAGCTCACGGTACTTCAGAAAAGTGTGAGTGACCAAGGCAGCCCAACGAGCCACAGAACGCTGGCCACGGCCTTCAGCGTGGACAGGACACTGTCAGAGCTGAGCATTTTCCTCCCACTCACGTCGGTACTACTCTGTGTTCACAGGATGTGCTCCAAGTACACGGGGAGCAGGGCGGACGGAAGCTGGCGTCCCCTGGGCTCCTAGTAAAACAACAGTCCGGGTCTCCCAACAACCAATCCGTGCCATTACGGTTTCCGATGCTGACGGCCAATTTTAAAAATGAATGACTGATGACTTGACTTTTGGAAATATTACCTTTATGAAAAATTAATCATTTTAATCCAGTTTACTCTCATTGTTAAAACCAAGATTTTGCTATTAAAACTAAGTTTATTTAAAAAAAAAACAAAACTATTATAAAATGTAATCATTTGCCCCGCGACTACCACGGGGAGAACGGAGCCCGAGGGGAGGCGCCGGGGCATGAAGGATAGCACAGACACACACACAGACGGAGCAGAGAGCAAAGCTGGGCCCGGGGGCTCCCAGGGCTCTGATGGAGACACAGAGACCCTTCCGTCCGCAGCGGGTTTATGTTATATTCCAAAGCAACAGGGGGTGTCACTTCTTCATTGCGAAACCACGTTGCCCACCCCAGGCCTTTGGTCCTGGTCACGAGTCCTCCGCCCCGCAGGCCACGTTGCTCCCCTCCTTCCCCTCGGCCAGCCAGAAGCCACGTCCTGAGTGTGTCCTTGCTCACCGAGTTCGGGGCAGCCCCGCGAGACCCCCAAACCTCGGATTCCAAGTCCACAGGCAGCCTTGCTAAGCCCGTTTCTTCAATGGACCTGGTTTCTGGCTCAAACACTGCCCACAATCATTAATGTTAAAATAAATCAATATTACTGACTTGAATAATATATTGGTAATAGAATAGATTTCAGTCAACTCTGTTGTTGTGACCAGTCTGGGTCCATTTTATTCTTTCAAAGAGTAGTACTAGGTATATAAGTACTGAGAAACAAACATTTTTTTCCACAAATTCTGTAGAAATTGTGATACATTCTTTTGTTAAAACATTGCAAAGAAAAAACGTGAGATAAGCCTAATATTTAATCCTTTGCAAATAACACGTTTTCTGCCTAGATACTCCTAACAAATTTTTTTGTATTTTTTAAATAAAAGAAAAAAATGTGTACAGCTATTAACCCTGTTTTCATTAATTTTATCTGTAAAATGAAACATTACATTTATAGTCATCAAATAAACAAGAATAATCGAATGATTTGTAACAAAATTTAAGTGGTACATAAAAATACCACATTGGGGTTTATTTTCCAATATTCTAATAATATATAATAACATGTATCAATTCCGAAAAGTTTTAAATAGAGGGTAAGAAGGAAAAAATACTATCTGACTCTCTTGGGCAGCGGATCTGAAATGAATACGTTTAAAAAGTGTGCTAAGTTGTTATCCTTTAAGAAGAATATTGGTGAAATTCTTTTATATGTTGCCTTTGTGAGGAAGAACTCAGGAGAACAATAAGAAATACCCTTTCTGGACTCTTTCTCCTGATCTCTATCATTTATTGCCTCTTCCTAAGAAAATTTGGGGATTTGAAGGAATACCTGGTAGCTCGAATAAGGGTGACCCGAACGGGGTACCCGAGAAGAGGCTGTCCTTTCTTTCCCTGTTTCTTTCTTTGCTTCTCTTACACCCACACCGTCCCTCCGCCACAAAGATGAGTTATCCTGTTCTTTTCCTCTGTGAATGTTCTGGAAGTATAATCAGCGAGTGAAATCAAATGGGGTCTTTATAATCTAGGGGCTTTATTTCTATAAAGCAGGCCATCTAGCCTTGCTATTTTTCTATTTTAATACCCCACAAAGGAATAGCTTTGTAGTTTGCTGACAAATTTTTCATTGAAGTCCAACATCGCTTAGAAAATTCATTAAGGCTTAATTTAAAAGAGGAAAAAACGCTTTGGCCATAGCATATGAATAAAAATATTGATTTATTTGTAGCACTACATATATCTTCTCAGCTATAAATGTCCAGCGGTTGTGATTCATCTTCATTGATAAAATCTTGCTCTTTAGAGATGTAAATGAAGACACAGGAGTTACAGTTCTGCAGCAAGTTTCATGTACCTGAATTACTAAAGTCAGTAAAAATGAACATAGATATTAACCCCAAAGTGGATTTAAAGAAATGGTTTATTAAACCATTCTTTTGCTTTCTGTTTCCCATACTTACATAATCACAGGACTATGATAATTAAGGCAGTGTACCGTGGTGGAATTAAAATTGGAATGAAAATGAGAAAACTTGTTTTCTTATCACGGCTTTACTCATGGCTACTATTAGCTGCGTGAGCTGTGTCTCCGTCTGTCACCTGCAGGACCCTGTGATGCTGCCCTTGTCATCACACTCAACGTGTCCACTCCCGTTATTAATTTATTTAAATACTGCTCAAAACACATCGGCACGTGAACATGAGATGCTGTTCTTGGCAGTGGGGAAAAAGTGCAGGGGTAAGAAACACCCCAGGCTTTGTCGTGCCTGTCAGCTCTCAGAAATGAAACAGGCGCGCACACACCTCTGAACAGAGAAAAATGCAGAGTGAAACAGAAGCATAAAATAGAAAGCAATGATCCAAGAGCTCTGGAAGACTTTCTGGAAGAAATGATCGCTAATGTATTTCGAAGTCAAGAGTGGGAAAGAAGTATCTATAGAAGAGACCACAAATGCAGAACTAGAAATGAAAAAGACCATGGTCCATGCAGGGAGCTAAAATAAGCTTCGTTAAGTTTCCAGTGCAGAAAGCCTCCACTGTGAGCTTATCTAAAAATTTAACGTTTCCCCTTGGATGCCCAGGCTACTAGAGATATTCAAATAATCTTCTGGGTCCATGAGATTCAGACGCATGCTGTCTCACATTACAATTGAAGAAGTTTATCATGGACAATTATATACGTTTTCCATTTTCTTAGGATTCAGAGATAAATTCTAAAAAAGAACGGCAGTGTAAAGAATAAAACAAAAGAATTCCTTGGCTTATGAATACAATATCATTGCCAACAAGTGTGAAAAAATAGGCATTCGTTTCTCCTCCGAACATTTTGTTCTCTAAATACCATCCATTTGGAAGCTATAATCTTGCTGTAGGTTATGAAAATATACCATTTCACAGCATTCCTTCCCGGCAGTGGCTCTTTCAAGTGTTTCTCATAAGTAAGGGTGGCAAGCTCCCAAACCCACAGCCTAACTTGCATTCTGCACGGCAGTGGCACACAGACTGTAAGGAGGCTTTGAAGGAGTACAGTAGTTAAGGATGGAGTCAACAATCAAAAATGCACAACCCAAGTTTAAGAAGAGCTGTTTAAGTTCAGTGAACAGTGTCAAAAATGTGCTGGCTCCGCTTAGGAATACATCACGCACGCATCTCATTGCATTTTAGTGAAGATGGGACTGGATATATAGAGAAGGAAAAATAGGAAAAGATCTTCCCAGGCCCTTCAGTTCAATTCATCAACACACTTGAAAATGAGAAATATAGCTAAAGAATGAGTTAATAAAAATGGATTGTGATCTACATGGCAGAGTTTAAGCTGATTAAATCAACTGAATGTCTTAATATAGTGGAGAATCTATTGAAAGTTAATAATAGTAATACAAATAATGCCACTAACGGCTACCATTTTAGAACTTCCATCAAGTGTCAGTCATTCTACTTGGTAATTATTGTTTGAAGTACTTAGGTGCAAGAGAAAAAACAATCCTCAAAACTTGGCAAATGGGACTAGCACCATCACATCTTAGGCAAAATTGCACAGGACTAAAGCCAACCTCCTGCCTCCTGTTTATTAATTAGACAAGAGAATTTGTACCTGAAGCCATGTTATGACCAGTATCTCTGCCCTATGACCCCAAAGTACTGACTGGTTTTCCACAGATTGTGAAATTTCTAGGAATAAAATATCGTTTCACTGAACCAGGAAACCTACCCCCAACTGTTCTTTTTCCTTGCTTCTTCTTGAGCCTTTGAAAGATTGGCTGAATTCGTGACACTTAAACTCGCTCCTTCAATGAGCCTACTTAAATTTCTAATGGCAGCTAGATCCGAATACAGCGGTACCTCTGTGCTCGTTGTCATCGGTTCTGGGAGGCACAACTACCAAAAATGACGAGCACCAAGCAAATTTTTTTCATAAGGAATAAGGTAAATAAAGGGAATGCGTCCCCAAATCAAAAACTCACAAACTGACCACAGAAGCTAAGACAAGGCCGCAAGGGGCTGCGCACAGGGCAAGGGCTACCACGTGACTCACACGTGACTCCACGTTTTGGCTGCAAAGGGCAGTGAGCCACGAGGCAATCAGTATCAACAAGTTCTAGCTGATGAGTCAAGTGCCAGACAAACAAGGAGTCCTGGGACAAAATTTTCACGTCAAAGTGTATCAAGCACCAAATTCTACATGTTTCAAAGCAATCGAGTACAAAGGTGTGACTGCCATTACTTTCTGACCCAGATACTCGTTTTTTCTAACTTTCTCTAAAGTCAGTCTTACAGGCTCCCTACAGTGAGAGGTAAGAAGTCAGTGAGCACTAGGTTTGCCAAAGCACTGATTATTAAAGAAAATCCTATTCACTGTCACTTCTCATTGTATGGTATCGTGGGTAGTGCAGACATAGCATTCTGCCTGACAGCAGACAATAAGGCATACATACTGTTTGTAATTTAAAAAACAAAATAATATCAAAATTAAAGGTGGTCTGTATTTTTTTTTTTTGCTTTTTGGTATGTGGGTAGCTCCCTGACTGAGAATCGAACCCAGGCCGCAGCGCCGACAGCGCCAGCGTGGAAGCCTTAAGCCACTACACCACCAGGGAACTCCCTGGTCTGTATTTTTATTACCAACATGATCTAGCAATTTCCAACAATGTGAATAATAAAATACTCTTCCCTGAGAAAATCTTTTGCCAGTTTAAGTTCAAAAACTGTTATGCGTACAGTCAAGTTTTAAAAATACATATATGTGCTTCCAATTTACATATTCTGTGTCCTTTATTAAATATTGTATACTACATGGACACTATACTTAATTCAGTGATTCCCAGTTACAGAGTAAGCCTTTGACACAAGTGGACTCAGATACAGTCATTCTTTTCTAAAGTAACTTTGTAATCGTTTGTAATCATTTGAATTCCCTCAGGAGATAATATGTGTCTCCAACAAATGTAGTGTAGTGCTACATATTACTATTTATCAAAGATAGAAACAAATAAACAATGACAGCACATGAATGTATAAATGCACAAATGGAACTTGAATTATTTCTGTTCTTTCATTTTATGTGACTGCTAGAAGTTTTGGTTTCTATCTTCAAACTTAATGAAATGAAATAATGTGTGAATTCAGAATGGTACAATTTTATTTAAATTTACATTAGTTCACATATATAATACTTTACTGACTTTAATACTATATTTAAATTAAATTTTATTATTCTATTTTAATTGCTCATTTTTTGTTTTAAAAAAAGAACAAATATCATGAAAATAAAATGTCACACTAGTACAGCAAATCATTACTTACCTAAATTAAATATTTTATGTTCTGGTTGTAATAAACTGTACTTATTAACATATGATAATAATATAAATCATTATTAGACTGTTAGCAAAAGCTCAAACTTTATGATATTCACTTACCTATTTAATATAAAACTGTTGACTATATAGTTGTGTGTTTTTTCTGCAGGAATTTGAAAGATCCTAAAATCATCTGCTATATTATTGGAAAACCAATAACTGGTTCAAAATTATTCTAAGTTTTGTAAAGAATTTTGAAGGTGGGTACACTTATCAACATAAAATGATACCATTCTAGTGGAGTACAACAAATAAAAAAGCAATAGAGTTATTAAATAACTGTCTGAATCTATTTTGAAAAGTGTTAATATGTGAAATATTGCATATAGTTCTTGAAAAGGTACAGAAAATTCAGGCTGTACATTTAAAGTACCCACATAAGAAACAAGTTAATATTCAAATGATACAGGTAAAAGGTGACAATCATTTTCTCCAAACCTTAATAATGTTAAAGAGAAAGAACTATCAAGAGTCAAAACTAATAATAATAATAAAGAAAAAGATGCTTGAAGAGGTTAAGTTTAATACTTCAAGGAAGAGATGTGATAAATGAAATTTTAACATATTATGTCACTACTTGATCAATAATGGCTCCAGATGAGATTCAAGATGGCAGGATAGATAAACACTGTGCCAGCTTCCTCCCATGAACACATTAGAAGTACAGCTAGATTACAGAACAATCTACGTGGAGAACCATCTGAAGTCCAGCTGAAGAGAAGTACTGTAACTAAAATTACAAAGCAGCAGCCCCGAAATTCCTTCCAACCATTCAGGTAGGAGGAAGGATGCAGGAAACCCAATGTCCTCTTAAAGGGCCTGCACAGTGACTAGGGGCATTGGAAGCTTACAGGGGCAGACTGAGGGTGTGGCTTCAAGGCATGTGCTGGAGGACAGTCCGTTTTCTGTGTGTGGGTTCCTCCTCCCCATCGGCCAGCAGGCAGACGCCATCTTTCCTGTGTTGAGCCCTCTCCCACACGGCCAAATCTGAATCTGAATTGGTCTGGTGAGACCCACTGGGAATTTGCCCCACTCACCTCCTCTCATACCAGTGGCACTTTCTCAGGGAGCTGCCAGCCCTGCCTGCATTACATTC
Source organism: Lyroderma lyra (assembly GCA_004026885.1). Classification (NCBI taxonomy): domain Eukaryota; kingdom Metazoa; phylum Chordata; class Mammalia; order Chiroptera; family Megadermatidae; genus Lyroderma; species Lyroderma lyra. The sequence continues at coordinate 271,434 of PVJL010000959.1, forward strand.
TTTCTTGAAAAACGGGTGGAGTCCACCAGCTTCAGGTGAGTGCTAACTGGCCTTGGTGTGCTCTGTGACTTTTGCTGAGTAACTCCAGGCTCAGCACTGACAGCAAGCCAGATTCTACATTAACTTGGTGATCACAACTCTTCCCATGCTAGTGACTCCCTGAGACCTTGCCTCACCCAACTTGCATGCCACATGAAGCTTTCTTATAGGCTAAACCTTAAGGGAGCCAGCAGGTGGCAGCAGGCTTCAGGGTGTCCTAGCTTTTTGTGGAGCTACCTCAGACCTGGAACTAGTGGCAGACTTCCTCAATTCATTGTGGCCTCTCCCACGTGCCTCCAGGTTTAGCACAGGCAGTGAACAGACAAAAATCACTTTGTAGCTACTACCCTGTAGTCCCTGGCTGGCCAAACACAGAGGGTGACCTGGGCCTGCAAGGGAGATCCTCCCAAGAGGCCCCAGAACCAACATACTGTAGGTTGGCTTCAAACCACAGTAGACCACCACCCAATTAGGCCCACAATCAGCACACACAAAAGGGGGGCCCATTAGGGTGAATCTGCGTGGGGGTTGGGGGTAAAACCTTGCACAGCAGCCCATAAGATGAGGACGTGGCCAAACCACACAGCTAATCAGCCTGAGGGTCAATCGCACCCAAGGTTCAACTGTAACAGAAGGGTACACAAAATCTACACAACGGGCATTCCTGAAGCACCAGGAGCAAGTGACAAAGGAGACTGTGCCACCGGATCTCATAGAACACCTACTAATCACGGCTGCCACGGCAAGACTGGGAGACACAGCAGATCTACCTAGTACAAACAAACACAGAGGGTCCACCAAAATGAGAAAACTACAAAGTGCATTTCAAAGTGAAGAACAGGAGCAAACTCCAGAATGGGAACTAAACAAAACGGAAGCAAGCAACCTACCAGATACAGAGTTAAAAATAATGGTTATAAGGATGCTAGAAAACCTAGTGAGAAGTGCAACAAAAAGATAGGAAGCATAAAAACAGCCACAGAAACCCTAACAAGGAACCAGTCAAAAGTGAGTACAATAACTAAAATGAAGAATGCACTAGAAAGTATCACTAACAGATTAAATGAAGTAGAGGATCAAATGAATGATTTGGAAAACAAGGTAACAGAAAACACCCAATTGGAATAGCAAAAAGGAAAAAGAATAAATTTTTAAAAAAGAAGATAGTTTAAGGATCTCTGGAACAATATCAAGGATATCAGTACCAACACTCCCATCATAGGGGTACCAGAAAAAGAAGAGAAAGATGAAGGAATTAAAAAGTAATGTGAAAAAATCATTACTGAAAACATTCCTAACCTGGCTCCGGAAATAGACATACGAGCCCAGGAAGAGCAGAGTCCCAAACAGGATGAATCCAAACAGTCCCACACCAACACATTATAACTCAAATGGCAAACGTTAAAGACAAAGACAGAATCCTAAAAGCAGCAAGAAAACGTCAAAGAGTTTCTTATAAGGGAGCTCTCATAAAATAGTCAACTAATTCCTCAACAGAAGCTTTGCAGGCCAGAAGGGGCTGGTACGAAACATTCAAACTCATGAAAAGCAAGAACCTACAACCAAGATTACTCTGCCCAGCAAGGCTGTCATTAAAAATCAAACAACAGATGAACAGCTTCCAAGACAAGAAAAAAAACTAAAGAAGTTCATCACCACCAAACCAGTATTATAAGGAATTAGAACGACTTAAGACAAAAAATGAAAATTAAAAATTAAAAAATCAAAAATATAAATAAAGTACTTAGAACTACATATCTATCAATAATCACTTTAAATGTTCCAATCAGAGGCATTGGGTGGCTGAGTGAATAAAATAACAAAAGCCTTACATATGCTGTCTGCAAGAGACTCACTTTCAATAGAAAAACACACACAAGACGGAAAGTAAAGGGATGGAAAAAAGATATTTCGTGAAATGGAAAGAAACAAAAGAAGCTGGGTAGCAATACCTGTACCAGACAAAATAGACTTTAAAAGAAAGGCTATAAACAAAGACAAGAAGGACCCAGTAATTCCACTTCGCCACGTCTGGGTATTTACCTGAAGAAACCCAAAGCACTACTTTAAGGGGGCGTGTGCACCCACATGCTCGTCGAAGCGTTGTTAATAACGCCCAAGACGTGCAGGCAGGTTCGGCGTGTCGTGGATGAATGGCTGAAGAGGAGGTGGCACATATGTACAACGGAATACCGCTCGGCCTGTGAAGGCAATGGGTTCTTGCCATCGGGGGTGGCATGGATGGACGCAGAGGGTCCTGGGCTCAGTGAAGTATGGCAGCTAGAGAAAGACAGGTGCAATGTGACTTTGCGTCTATGTGGAATCTAAAGAACGAAACAAGACAGAAACAAACCCATAGATACAGAGGACTTTTTGATGGTTGCCTGATGGGAGGGTGTTTGGGGGTAGGGTGAAAGAGGTGAAGGGATTAAGAAGTACAAACGTGTAGTTAGGGAGTTCCCTGATGGTGTAGTGGCTTAAGGCTTCGGTGCTGGCCCTGTCAGCGCTGCAGCCTGGGTTCGATTCCCAGTCAGGGAACTACCCACATACAAAAAACAAACAAAAAAAACTTGTAGTTACAAAATAGTCAAGGCTATGTAAAGTACCACCGAGGGAGGACAGTCCATAATGTGAAAACTATGTATGCTGTCAGATGGGCACGAGTCTCACTGGGGGGATCACTTAAATTATATCTATGTCTAATCACTACACTGTACACCTAAAACTAATGTAAAATAATGGTGAATGTCAACTATAATTGAAAAAAAATGGTAATGGGGACGTAAAGTACAGCAGAAGGAATATAGCTCATATTTTCATAACTGTGTAGAGTGTTAGATGGGTCATTGACTTATTGGGGTGATCACTTTGTGAGGTATATCAATATCTAATCACTGTTACTTTGTACACCTGATACTAATATAACACTGCATGTCAACTGTAATTAAAAAAGAAATTTTCAAAATTTTAGAAAAAGGAAGAAAAAAAGAGAGCATTTGCCTGATCAGAATGTAAGCCCCATCGCAGTCAATACTGTTATGTGCTTGGTGACAATGATAAAGGCACAAGGGAGGAAGTCGATTCTTGCCAATTTCATGGTTTTATAGTCCTTACACACTTCCCACAAGGTGGAAAAGTGTTTAGAGTTCATGTGAGTTGTTTAAAATGAAATAATCATTTATCTGTTTCCAGGTAATGAGACAAAAGCTGAAACATGTAACTTAATAAATCAGTTTAAAACCCGACAGAAAACATACTCAAAAATCTCTGTTCTTGAGATAACTGAACAATATCTATCTTTTTAAAACAAAATAGAAGATTTTGGCAACAAGACTACAAAACTATATGTATTCATTTATAAAAGGGCAAGGAAAAATGACTTTGACATCATATTTAGACTTAATTATGCTTTCAGCCAACAAAATTTTCCCTGACCACAAAAACTATGTCATCAGCTAATAAAAGACACTGTGCTAAAGTAAAAAAAATTACCCTCAAATTATGACCCAAAGTTGAAAGAACATTTTGTAAGAATTACTGTTATTTTCTTCTGAAAAGAGACTGACTCAAATAATTACATTCATCTTCTGGGAAATTACCTCAGAAAACAGATAGTTACACATATTAAAAGGGCAAAGTAGTTTCAAAATTCTTAGTAACATTCCCAAAGTTTTACACACTGATCATTTATCCTAATTGATCAGGCACATCAGTCTTGAAGAAAAAAATTAAGTCAAGAAAAAAATTAAGACATTCATTTTGAGCTTTTGCTCTATTGCCCAGAAAACTGCCCCAAACAAGTACACAATGGTCGAGGATACGACAACACGGTAACTCGGCCCATATGCACGATGATAATGACGCAAACTGTCCAATTAGTTAATCCCAAATTTTCATCTTTTCCTTAGGCACATTATTCTCTAAAATTTAACAGAATTTAGAAGGATTTCCTTAGTGTAATGTATTTTTGTAATTTTAAATAAATAAATCCATCATTTTCAGCCTCACCTCAGTAATGGGGAGTGTTACAGAACACAGATAAATCACTAAAGACTTTCTTAAAAGGTGGAGTGTTTGTGGGGAAGTTGTGTGTACAGAAAAGACAAATTCTGAAAGTTATTTCAGTCTATGATGTATTAAGTGATCCGAAGGAAAATGTGGGCGCCTGAGGATGAGCTCCGATGTTTTCTGCTCTATGTGCCTTTTCTGCATTGTCTTTTGTTTGAAGGTGAAATCTGAGGTACAAATATTAAAAAGATGCAAATATTGCAAACACCCAGAATATGACTTGATATATTTACAGTGAAATACCACGCTTTGAAATTAATTTTTGAAGACTGGGTCACTGGGTCACAGGAATAAAATGGAGCCAGTTAATCTTGCAACAAGAAAATGTAAAGAAATGAGTATTTGTATAGAAAAAAAAAACCAAACAAACAGTTAAATTCAGAAGAAAAATTACCCCTCAAATGATAAAGGATAGTCATGTTATGTCATCAGAAAACATCAAATAGTGTCCAAAAGCTTCAATTGTGTTTACTAACCACTGGATAATTGTACTAATGAATAGATCAAATGAAGTCAATGTACGATCACATTTAGTGATTTTTCTCTCAAGAATATTTCAAACATATTTTTATCACATGTAATAGAAATGTATGATGAATTATCTGGTGAAGATATTTTTGCAGTATAGAAAGAAGTGGAAATCTACTAGAATCAATGCTGAAGAAATAAAGACATGGACATTATGGGAATGTGGATTTTCATATGGAATGTATTGTTTATGAGTCCCTGCCAAACTAATTATTATATTTATTTATTTTTTGGGGGGGGATAATTGTCACATCAAATTAAACTTTTAAAAAGAAATTATAAAAGTTTCATCAATTCAGAATGAAAAACTGAACCATCTTGTTATGCTATATATTGACAATTAATATGTGAAGAATATAGATTTCAACAAAGCTATTGAAGTTTGCAAAATTGAAGGCTCAAAACTAAAATGCAATGTTATCATTTATTTGCTGTGATAGACTAGTATGTAGATATACTAGTTTTTACATCGATCTGTCTAGTCATCCACTCTAAATTCTCTCCAGATTTTCTGTGACAACTAAATACAGCTGTCATGATATTTTAATGGTCGGTCCTAGATGGCTATTGTTATGGGCTCTCAGTCTGCTGCTTTAAGAGATCATATCTCAAATTTCCACTAGATCTAAGCTTTCGCTGCAGGAGTGGGTCCAGTTTTTTCTCTCACCTGCATGTCCTCCTTTGTTAGATGTTGCATTTTTTTTTACCATGTCCAAATTCACTTTGACGAAAGAGTCACAGTGATGGAGATGAAATGCCATCTTTCTTGCAGGTAGAGCTGGGTTTGGAGGGTGTAGCTTTGGTTTGTTTTAATAACGGGTTTCCTAGTAACAGACTGAATGCCAACCTTCAACAGAGAAACAAATAAATACCAGACTGTAAGAAAAAGAAGCCTACCAAAATGTATGAACAGACACCAATTATCTGTTCAGATAAAACTAAAAATAAATGTTTTAAATGTATACCTATTAATGCTTTCTTTTGTCATATTTTAATAATTATCCCTGGAAAATAGAAGGTCATTGATTATAGAACTCTAATTTTGTCATATGCAACAAAAAGTATTTTTCAAATCTGAAAGCTTGTATTTCAGAAACAATTTTATTTTCTAGACAGCCTGCTTTGAGAATGACAGGCCTGGGGATTTCTTATTGGAACGCAAAATGATTTTTGTTTCCTCAAGCGGTTGCTCTCGCATTGCTTCTTTTGAACTCTCTCCTTATCTTGAAGATTCTCTGCTTATAAATCACCCCAGGTTTACAGGGATTTATGCAACTTTTGACGTTGAAAAAAATCCAGATCTATACAAATATAAAATAGGGGAAAAAACAGAATACCTGGAGAGACGTGAATTAACTCTCAGCTGTCTACAAATTGTGTATCATTGAATTTATCTTCTAAAAATCTACTTAAGTGATTTTCTATATACGATTAAGTGTGTATATGTGTATGTACTTAGAACATCAAGTATGTAATTGGAATTGTTTTCTCCATTGCCTAAACAAGAGAAATACATACATACACACACACACACACACACACACACACACACACACACACACATATATATATTTTTAAGTTATTCCATCCTTATATTCATCCTTATAGCAGAGCCTAGTTTTCTGTTAGGATTTTATTCAGTGTGTTTAGTATTTCTTTCCTGTTTATTTCTCTCTACATATATTTATTTTAAATTGGCCATTTACTGAGACTATGGTCAATTTTTATTTCCCCATTTGGTATATTTCATGATTTGCCTCCCTTGTCCCCACCATTGTCTTCAAGATATAAAAACAAACTACTAAAAATGAGTAGCACCCTCCCTTACCACCAATGCCGTTTCACATACAAAAAATGGCAGGCATTGGCTAATGGTCATTTGGATTTGGAAGATTTAAGTCCCTTGAACTCACACAGCATAATCTCCATATTATTATGACTTCACTAACACTTACTGCTGCTGTTCTAGAAAACCTTGCCCAGAAAGATAAAAGATACTGATAGCATTATCATTCCTTTCAGTAATTTTTTAAAAAGTTATTGAGATAAACTTCAGGCTATTAGATTTTAATAAATACCACTCACTTTGGGATTATTTTTCTCAAAACTTTAACTTCGTCCTGTCCACCAATTCTTTATTAAATCATGCATCAATTCTAATCAAGCCCTCACAGAAGTAGGTGCCTTAAACTATACCCTACAAACCTCATAAATACCACAATTTTTTCTGTCCCTGCTCTGATACACTATTAAGACATTTAAAAGTCTTTTACTGTGCCTATGAACACATTGTTTTGCTAGAATTCGGAACTCTGAATAATTTATATAATGGTGAATTAAAATTGTGTACGTCTTTTTCCTGATTTTTGTACTAGAAGGGCCAAAGTCACCATTATTCTGCGCTAAGGAGACAGTTCTCCTTGAGTTTCTTGCCTCCCTGTCTTCTGAGCAGACGCATTTAACATTTTTTGTTGCATATTACCTTTCAAGATGGCTTATAAAGCAAATAGCCTGGGGAGTTAGGGAGTGTCTTCCAGGAACAGAGGACATAGGGTTTTCTGTTCAAATTAATAATGACAATGTCTTTCTCTAGGTTTGCTAGCAGCCTTTCAAAAGATCAGCGTTTCCTAAACTCAGGTTTTTTTTCCCCGCTAGCACGACACACTACGTGTACTGGCATCACTTGGATTTCGTCATGTCACCATGTGGAAATCAGGGCTAGGGAAACTAGTGCACAAGGCCTAATGCTGACTACTGCTAATGCTGTGAGTCATTAAATTCGTCTATTATTCAAGTCTCTTGCGTCTTTGCTGGTGTACGTGAACTTCTGGCAGGGTAATTTAGCAGCTGATACGTAGGGTAAAAATCTCAGACCTTCACAGATCCTGACATCTGTACTGAAGATGGCAGATTTAAAATTAAATTCTTTACACTAGTGAGCTTAAGAGTAAAATCTATTTAAGAAGCTATATTTAGTATCAGTTATGAATCACTCTACCCTAGCATGTATAAGATTATTTTAATAAATTAATCACAGCTACAGTAACCACTGTCTATGGGTTAGGAGCTTTAAAATGTATCTTAGAGATGTGAGCTGATTTTAATTTCACAACAAATTGGTGTGGTATGTTTAGTGAGCCCAGATATAAAGACACTAAAAATTAAGTCACATGTTCAAAGTCATACAGGTGGCGACTGGTAGAGCCAGACTGGTATCCAGATCTAACTCTAAAACCCAAGTTCTTTCCACTAGGCTACATGTAACTTCAGGGTCTTGGTTGAAATTGAACACTGATATTGGCCTAAAGTGTCAGGCCAGCTGACATTTACCCTTTCCTATTATGAATAACATGTTGAACTTGCTATTATCCAGTAAGAAAAGGAATTAAGTCAACTTAATAAATACACTGGGTTGGAAAAAAATCAATATGTAATAGATGAGAAAAGAAACAAATACCACTCTTCTATTCTGCTACTCATAAATTTTCTTCTTTTTGACTTTCAAAATGTCATTAAGCCTAACACCTGAATTATAGCTATAGAAGACAAAGATATGTGAAGAATTCTCAAATACAATGGATGACATTAAAACATGTTTAGAATTGTGGCTCAAGTGCTCAAGAAGATATGAGAAACTTTACAATTGTAGCCACAGAAAATCATGGGAAGAAAGCAGAGTTCAATTAGGCAGTAAATAGAAGGGAATAGGATATTACATCTACCAAATCACACAGCTTTAAAAATGGTCCCATCTGCCTAATCAGTGCCCTGAGGGGAACCCAGGGTATATACCCAGTACTTGTAAAGTTGTTTCAAATTTATGAATGATAAACAAATATAGCAATAATTACAGCACACTTACTATAGCAAATAGTACAGTGTTTTTTAATTTTCCACCAAGCAACCACGGCATGCCCATTTGTAAGTTAAGAGATAATTAAGATATAATGAAGGAAGTCAAGTCTAAATCACTAATGCTTTCTTATTTGGTTTAGAATAATCAGTGTTTTTTGTTGTTTGTTTTTATGAAAGCGCTTGTGATATTTAGGGAAATGTGGTATATTTGATACTTTATTTTTAGCCAAAATGTGTCAGATAATTTGGTTTTCTTTACCAATCTATAACGTTGGACTCAGGAAAATTCTTTAAGAGGTTTAGGGAGAGATTTTCCTATTAGAGTTGTGAAATACCTGTCATGCTTGTGAAATACCTAAAGTAAACTAAATATATCTAACATAAATGCAGGCAAAAATGTTTAAAGAAACTTTCCTCTAAGTATAATAGTTTAAGGTGTTTTATTCTGTTCAGTTAATGTATATTATCCACAGGCCTTGCTGGAAGTATTTATTTGCTATATATTAAATCTATAAAACAAATTTTAGAAGTTGAACTCAAAGATTCATACAACACAACATTTATAAATGAACAACCTGAATAACAAATTTAAAACACAAAGTTCTTAGTTTTCCATAAACATTCAAATACCATTAAATAAACTTAGAAAAATTTATATACAGAAATTTATGCATTTTCTTTTGCACTAAAATATCTGTATATACAAAATGGTGTCCATGCTATTCAGTGCATACAATTTTAGCACTAAAATATCTTCCTAGACAGTTTTTCAATAAGTAGGGTCCTCTTTATCCCTGATAATGCCATGCTTCAAGATCTTTTTGAGTCTGAACATGTAATACAAACTTTTAGAAAATATCATTTAACTGCCACTTTTAATGTTTTATGTTTTATTAAAACTGATGTATTGAGTTCTACTGATTAATTTTGTTTTCAAGTTATCCTGCTTGTTAATACTGTTTTCCTCTATTTCTTTTTTGCCTTATATTGGCTTAATTGAGATTTCTGGATACCTTTATTTCCCTCTGATTTGTTTTACCACAGTGATTTAAATATATTCTACTATTCCATCATTACCCTTAACATTTTTAAGTGAACGCTTAATATAAAATCTAAAACAAATTAAGACTTCCACCCATACTCATGAGAAATACAAGGAACTCTAATGGAACTCTTCTGTCTACAGGTTTTGGCCTTTTAAGTTTCTATAGACCACAAGTTAGTATTTACTGTTTTTGTTTTATACTTTCAACCATAATTACACCTACACATTGACCTATAAGTTTACTTGTTTCTATACATACACATTCCTTTTTATATTTCACTATTTGTTTTAAATTATTGTTTTTGAAATATATTCATTACTAGCATTACTACTATTAGTAATACTACTCTTTTAATTTCAGCATTTATTGTTTGGAAATGTACTTACGTCAGTCCTGAATAAGAGATTAGGTAGGAATACATTTTAGGCGGACTTTTTTTTCTCTCTCTCTCAAAACTATAAAACTATTGTATTCTCACTGCTTGTTCCTGTGAAGAAGTCTGCTATCAAATCAATTGTTCTTCCTTTCTATCAGAAGGCTTTTACAGTATTCAAGGATGACTTCGTTCTTCTTTGCTCTATCTTTTGTCAAGGTATGGGTTGCACACACCCTCACCAATATCTCGCCAATGATGGTCTTTATCATTCTATACAATTTTATATGTCACTAGTGGCATCTTATAATAATTTATTTGCATTTCCATGATAGTTAATGAAGCTCAGCATCTTTTCATTTGTTCATGAAGGTCACCTGGGTATCCTCTCTTCTGACGTATCTATGCACATTTCTCTGCCAATTTGATTACTGAGTTGTCATTATTTTTTTCCAAATGACTGTATCTTCTTGTCGATTCAGTAAAATTTACTGACATGATTATTTTGCACTTCACCAGTTGTCATCAGTCTAGTGACTATGTAAGTATGAGCCTATTTCTGAATTCTTTCCTTCCTGGGGCTTCCAAATTGTGGTGGCCAGACCAGCTGCACCAAAATCACCTGAGAATTTCATGAAAATGGGACCTGCTCCCCCAGGTTACTGACTCACACGCCAGCTGATCCTGATGTACAATGAAGTTTGGAAACCACTGTTGTGTTCTTTCATGGGTCTACTTGGCTACACTTGCATTAATGCCAACTGTATTCATTACTATAACTCTGTATCAGTATGTCATTTTTCATGACACACATCTGTTGGGACACAGATATGCTTTAATGTTTCTTAATGTTTTGTGACTTTTTGTTTAAAGTTCTATTACATCATTTGTGATATATACATACCAATATATATTCCAAAATAGACAGGGTCCGGCAGAAGTAACACCCTTGTTAAAGCAGTTATGTTAATGTAATTATGACATTATGTTACAGAATTATATTCTTATGATTGTGGTACAGATTACTGGCTCATAAGAAAGGGATATTATTTGTGCCAGACCCTGTGTATGAGGGCTGTCCAGAAAAACTCCAGCCATAAATGTCTCTATTTTTCTTATCACATGACCGGATACTTTCTGGACAGCCCTCGGGTATTCCAAAGGAGTCAACAGTGTTGGTGTTATTCTAAACAGTAGTATTCAAATTTATGTCAAATATTTTGTTGGTGGTTTATAGAAAATGATTTTTATATTTGATCTGGTATCCTGGAACCTTTAATTTTCTTGTTAATTTTAATCATTTAAATATGGACACTAGAATTGCTATGAACCAAATTAGGTAGTCTTACGATAATGACAGTAATTCTTCTGTTTCAGTCTTTACTCATTTTTTTTCTTGCCTTACCCGATTCACTTGGTATTTCAGTATAATTTTTAATGAAAATAAGTTTTACCTAGCTCACGCATCTCTTCTCAATCTCGGGAGTAAACCTGTCAATATTTTACGATTAACTACACAATGCGGTCCAATTTGAAACCCTCAAGTATTTTCTAATACTTTAGCCCCTTTACAAATTCTGAACTTAAGTTTTTTATTTCTTTCAGCTGCATGAAACTGCTACAAATTTGCCTCTGCTTTAACAAGCTCTCTTGGCGTGTTTTGTGGTCACTGCCCCCAGTCAATTTAATCAGAACATCTTAATGATAATCTAGTGTCTAAGTGTTATAATCATTTCTCTGAGCTCTCTTCTCTCCCAAATACCGTGCTTTTAAGTTCAGATACCTTTGAAGATTAGAATTCTCAATTCTGTACGCTTGGTCCTGTGAAATTTACATTATCTATACCAGTTTTTCTGCAACTGAACATGCTCATTCTATGCGCATGGGGATGGCATCTCCAACCCCGATAGAAAAAAATATGAGTTCAGTAAGTGCCTCTGCAGGTTTTGACCCTTTAGTCCAAAGAGCCACAGCAGCTCTCAAATGTCTTAATAACACTGTTTGAAACTTTTTTTTTAAATCTAGATAATATCATCAGGAACACTGCTGTACTGTGATCAGATTACTATAAAATGTTCTGTTTGTATAACCACAAGGAAAATATGTACTTTGTTACTGTTATATTTACGTATCATAACAGGTAAGTTTTCCACATGCCGATGTTATGGTGTTTATTTGAAAACTGTATTATAAGAAGTTCTTGAAGGTCTAACGCCCCTTTTCTATCTTTTTCCTGTTATGTCTCCTTAATGGTTGTATCTTCAATTACGTGGTTTTAAATTTTGGATTCTGAGCTGGTGATATGCAATTTATGTTTAATCTCTGGAAATGCTGGGTAATGTTGCATTATAGTTTTTAAAAATCTAACTAGATCTTATTTTTTTTCCTGGCTGGGCACTCAGTCCATCACTAGCTAGGGAACGCTCATATTAATATTTCGGCTTGCATTTTCAAGTACTCAATGTACTATATCATTCAAATAGCTAAGCCCTCTCAACAGTGAGCCATTGTTATGAGGGACCTCACCTATTCTGTATCCTTTTAGGCAAAAGCAGGCCAATTTATAAGTTTTCCTGCTACCTCCTGGCGTTGGTGAATTTTACTTCTAGTCCGCCTTTTCTTTGAGGTTATAGCCTTGAGAAGAACCTGCCTATGTGGAACATCTCCTTTCGCAGCCTCATAACATGCAAGTGCTTTGTCAAGTCCATTTTTCTATCTCCACTGGGCAATAAAACACAAATCTTATTCTCATCCAGCCCTCAAAATACAGATCCCTGGGACTGCTGCAGGACCGCTTCATTTGATGATGATCTTTATTGTTTCGTGTCATACTGCTCAATACTCTACTAAAAAGTTACAATTTATTTTGGTTTCTATTTTTGATATTTTTTTCTGAAGTTAGATTTGTAGCAACATTTTATTTTTAATAGTCTATCCTTCATTTCTAGTTTGAACCAGGAAGTATCTGGCGTCTACAAAATATCAGAAATGAATGTTCCAAGGGATGTATAGACACATTCAATAAATGGTGGGTAGGACAACCAGTGGATTCATTTCTCATGCAGAAAGGATTTGCAGTGACACAGCACTGTGCCATCATGTAGACTGAAATAATCACCTTAAATCTTGTAGAATTTGAAATGAACTGACCACCATATCACAAATCAGATTACCTACATAGTAGCTTGGAAACTCTAAGAGTCCCGACATTAAAGTGATACAGGCTCAAAAATATGTTAGATTTTATCCCTTACAAAGTTTCGTATCTGCCGTAGGCAGAAACTTCCTTGCTCTTCAGTTTAGAACTAAATATCGAGTTCATATTAACAAGTAAAATAAGTCAAACTATTAAAAAGAGAACCATTAGGACTGCAAGCACAATTTCAGAAGAAGTCAAGCATCAGAAGAGTTTTCAAATGGAATACGGCAGCAACAGAGAGCCCCTTCCGCCGCCCCGTAGAGTCAGCGAGGCTGCCCACAATGGTGCTTTATCACAAAACACAGACTTGCATGGCTGGGTAAGATAGGGCCTCAGGGCCAGACGGCAGCGCAGGCGCGAACCTTCAGCAAGACAGTAGACAAGGACTGGGGCGGCCCATTCTCTTCCACGGGGAACCGATAAATAGCTAGGAGACTAAAAATAGACAATGCCATGTTTTCTATTAATTGCAAATAAAATGATGCCTCTCTGCCCGCTTCCTTTTGATGAATATTAATCACTGCAAGCTATTTTAGAATCGGGAGCTGCACCAAAATATCTACAGGAAGTTAGAAAGCAAGGTCATAATTTTCTACATTTGCATTAAAACACAAGTTGCAAAACATTTTCATGTTTTTTTTAATACGTTGTCATTCTAAATCAGTTTGTCTAAGTACATACAAATATATATTGTACCCATGCAATAAATATTTTGCATCCACGTCAGTTGTAAAATTACGTACTTTAGAATCTGCCATTTTAAAATAAAATGTTAAGATAATTATTTAGGTGCATAAGCCACTGAGACAAATCTAATCATAATGTCCTTTCCCAAATGAGAAATTGATTTTTAAGAGAAGGATTTTATTTCAAATACTGTCAATTGTTTGCTTTTCATTGTTAATTTATCCACTTATAATGAAATAGCACAGAAAATAAACAATTAGCATTAGCAACAATATTAAACAGACAAAAGTTATTTCACTGTTATGTTAATAAATAATTATGGGAAGAATATATTTTCAAAAACCTTACTATGTTCTAATGAAAATGGTTTTAAGAATCATTTTAGTATCTTTAACATGTTTTTGATTATTCCAATAGTATTTTCATATCTATAAAGCATATAGTGACAATGTAGTGACTGAAATAAATTAGAACAGATCATATCACAATACTAGACATTTCAAGTACACCACTAAAACATGATACACAATGAAATGATTATATTTTCACAGTACAAGTCTTTCCAATGCACTGTCAAAACACTCTAATTTATAAGGACCGTAAAACAAAATCCCATGACCAGGAAAATGAGATTTTGTCTTAACATTATTGAAAAATGGACTATAACATTTAGCTCTGTATTCATCAGTATTAAGTTTTCTATTCAGAGACACATGATTATAGGCTCAAAAATAAAATATGAGCTTGCATTATGTAATATACTGACTGTGCTTGCAGAGAAATGATAAATATCTAGAAACTGCTTCATATTAAAGAAAAAAGACTAATTATTAAGACATGGGTTCTCTATTCCCGAAGTGCTTAGCTGTTTCATTAAACCACATTCCTTAGAGGCCCTCAGGTCTCCTATGTGGCCAGAGACAGCTTATATCACAATGGTTTTCCCAGAGTCCCTCCAAATAGAATCGCTTAGCTTTCTGGTGATTTCGTTGCAGAGAAAGAAACACTGCTGCAGTATTTAGGAAGCTGACAGCCAGTCTCCCTAATTTCCATTCCTACTCAGATTCTGCATGCCTACATCCTTAACTGACCATTGGCCTGGGTTCGAGCTGCATGGGAGCAAGTTGCTACGACTTAGGATGGAGGACATAGCAACAGAAAAGAAGCAAATGCATTTTTATAACTGAAAAGCAATGTCATTAACATCTCATTTGCCTTTCAGGCCAAAGAGACTCTCCTCTTCCACAAAACATATTTATCTAGAGCACATTTTGAGGTGTCATGTCACTTCAGTAGTTTTCAGTTCTTGACCAATGTTTCTGCATATTGAACTGACAGGTTGACAGTGATGCTTATAATGAATATGCAGAACTGACTGAGAAGCTAAGTGTACAGGACCAAAGACTGAAATAGGAGTATTAGCTAATATGAGTTTAAGCATATGCTAGTTGTATTATCTTGTTGGCTCTTTCAATATCATTATTAGTATTCCCATACATAGTACAGTTAAAGGAACTGAAGATCAGAGCTGTTAAGTATATTGCCCAATGTCGTATAGCTGGTGAACGGAAGTGCTGCAATTCGAAAACAGACATCCTGAGCTATACTACTAGGTAAAATGGATCACCGGTGACATTTTGGAAAAATAGGTGATTTAACAAGGGGTAGGTCCTGCTGCTTAGGTAATGAAACAATGGTGATAGATGCAAGTAGTGAACGTGACAATTTGTGAAGAATAGAGCTGCTACAGGGGGTGGGAAGAACATAATAAAGCATAATTATAAACACAGTAGCCAATGAACTCAATTGAGGTAGAGGGTTTGGGTTAAGACCTCTGAAAGGGAGCTGAAGAGTTTTAAAACAAATTATTGAAATGGAGAGCATTCTAGGGCTGAATAAAAACAGGCACATGTAAAACACTACTGTGAGATGAGTAATACCATTACAACAGCCCCAGAGAAAGGCTTCTTACACAGAGACCATCCTCCAGGGCTTTAGGGAGAATCAGCCCTCTGAATAAAAAGGAAACACCAACATAGCAATCATTAGTTTAAAATCAAATCTTGTATTTACAGACTTTTAAGTTATTCATGCTCTTGTTATGTTCACTGCATAGTATTAAATAATAAATCCACAAATTTTATTTACAGTGACAGAATTATCCATCTGCATCTATATGAAAGAAGTTGATGGAGAAGCAATTTTACTATCTTATAAATATTGCAATTAACCTTTAAAGCACAGTGTCTTTTTCAATAGGCAAATAAATAAAAATTGCCAATCATTCAATTTAATTAACCCTAATTAACTTTCAGCATGTCACTAAATGTAATTATGAGCATTTTTCATGGGGTTATATTTTACAATTTATTAAATATTATTATTGGTTGTCAGCATTTTATCCTCAGTGAGTAAGCTGATATTTATTTATGATGTTTCTGTGAGCTAAATTAAACAACTACTAAATCTTTTTTAATATGACTTATTTGGGTTGGTTTCAAAAAGAATGTTTTCTAGTGCTATAATATCTCCAATGGCAAAAACATTATATAAAGAAATGTCTATGTTATTAGGTACAATCAAGTTTGTTTCTGGAATAATTGCAACATCTAAACATTTGAGAATCCTGTACCTTTTCCAAATCTAATTTAACCTTACAGATATCGGGCCTTTTATAGCTTACCACCACCACCCTTCTCCAAGGAGTAGGTACAAGGTCTGACAATTAAGTACATGAACTTGCCAATGTAAGTGTACAAATGGATTAAACATTTTTCTGAGAGGAGAGAAAGCGTCACTGATAAAGAGAGGTCAGGGCGGCCAGTTACAAGGAGATCTAAACAAAGCACTGCAAAAGTTCATGGAACTGTGTGTCAAAATCATCAGCTGACTGTGAGAAGCATAGCAGACCAAGTAAACATTAATAGAGTAAAATCTAATTGAAAATCTTAGCATGAGAAAGGTATGTGCAACAATGGTCGCAAAGAGGCTCACTGATGAACAAAAGCAAAGGACAAAGTTTGCCAAGACCTTATGGAGAGGAAAGACAATGTTTTGGACCATGTTATCACTGGTGATGAAAGATGACTGTACCAACATGACCCTGAAACAAAGAGTCTAAGTGTATTATGGAAGTTAGCCAATTCTCCATAATGAAAAACATCCATCAGTCCAAATCAAGAGTCCGAACAATGTTGCTAAACTTTTTTGATATCAGAGAGATTGTTCATTATAAATTTGTACTAACTGGACAAACAGTCAGCCAAGTTTACTATTTGGAAGTGCTGAAAAGGCTGTGTGAAAAAGTTAGATGAAAACAATTTGAACTTTTTGCCAACAACTCAGGGCTCTTGCATCACGACAGTGCACCAGCTCACAAGGCACTGTCTGTGAAGGAGATTTTAGCCAGTAAAAAAATAATTGTATTGGAACACCCTCCCCACTTACCTAATCCAGCCCACAATTACTTTTTTCTTTACCCAAAGACAAAGGAAGATAAAGGAAATATTGAAAGAAAAACATTTTGATGACACTCAGGACATCAGAGTTTATATGATGACAACTCTGATGACCCTTCCAAAAAAGGAATTCCAAAGTTGCTTTCAAGGGTGGACTAGGTGCTCATGTCGGTGCATAGCTTCTCAAGGGGAGTAGTTCAAAGGTGACTGTAGTGATGTTCAGCAATGAAGTATGAAGCACTTTTTCAAGGATAAGTTCATGAACTTACTTGTCAGACCTTGTTTGTGTGCACTGTAAGTAAGCAGTGATTAAATAGTTCTTAAATATTTCTAAATCCCTTGAATTAAATTATGGTTGTATTTTTAGATCAAGCAATATTTCACTTCTACATTGTTATTTTACAATCAATTCCCTATGAAGTTCACAATAAATGTGGCTATCATTGGTTTATTACCTATGTGACACAAAGAATATTACATTCCTAAAAGAGTCAAGAATATTTAAATTTTAATATTGGAGAGGGGAGGTGATTGTTCTGACCAAAAATATGGCATCAAATGGTCAACCGTGGGGGTTGATTTGATCATTCACTTGAGCTATGTCACTGCTGTATGTCAAATGTAATTGAAAAATAAAAATAAATGAGAAAAAAAAGAGTTGTGGAACTGGTTTCTTTGAGATTCTTCACTGACATCTGGTCTCACATTGGCATTTCATACTCATACACGTTGCATCACACCGAGTCAAATGAACCCATATTAAGTATACATATATAAATTTAATTATGACAGATTTACATACCCAAGTTACTACCACCAAAACCAACAGATAAATAATTGCATTAACCAAGTAATGAATTCCCGCTGGTCCATTCCTAGACTATTCACCCTCCTCACACACGCCACCCCTCCCCCACTAATTCCTTGGCCCAGGAAACCAGTGATCTCATTTCTACAGATCAGTTTTGCCGGTTTAACACTTTTGTTATCAATGGATTCATCTAGCATATGCTTTTTTATGGACATATGTTTTCATGTCGTTTGAATAAATAGCTAGGAGTAGTATAACTAGATTGTATGGTAAATGTGAACTTAATGCTAAAAGAAACTTACAAATTATTTTCTAAAGTCTTCCAGTTTCTTCACATGTTCATCAACAATTGATAATGTCCATCTCTTTATTTTTGTCATTTTAATGAGATGATAGTTGTATTTCATTTGTAGTTTTAATTTACATTGATTTCATGACTAATTATATTGATTTTCCATGTACATGGCTATTTGTATGGCTATTTTTTGTTAAGTGCTTTTTCAAAATATTTGCCTATTTATAACTGGGTTAACTAAATGTATTATTAATGCATTGCAAGATTAAAACTTATTCTGGATATACATATATAGAATTTGCTTTTTCATTTTCTTAAAAGTGTTTTTCAAAGAGCATAAGCTTAAAATTTTGATGCTTTTATACTTAGATCTGTGACCTATTACTGGTACGTGATGTGATTCAGGTTTAAGTTTACTTTGTCCACATTAATGTCAAGTTGTTCTAGCACCATTTGTTGAAAAATATAGCCTTTTCTTCATTGAGTTATTTCCACACATTTGTTTAAAATCAATTGACTGTGTAAGTACTGTCCATTTCTGGACTCTTTATTTTGTTCCATTGATCTATATGTCAGTCCTTATTCCAATACTGCATTGTCTTGATTACTGAAGCTTTATAGTATGGCAGTGAATTAGGTGTATTAGTTCTCTAAACCTGCTCTTGCTTTCAAAATTGTTTTGTCTATACTATGTCCTTAGAATTTCCAAATTCTAAGGACACATTTTGGCATAGCCTTGTCAATTTCTGCAGAAGTTTGCTGGAATTTTGATGGGCACTTAATGAATTTATAGATTGAAGTGAGGATAAATTACTTCTTAACCATACGTAGCCTTCCAATCCAGTAACAACATATGTCTCTTGGTTTATTTTGGCATTTGTTCCTTTCTTTCAACAGTATTTTGTAGATTTCAGTTTACAAATCTTGCACATATACAAATTTATTCATAAATATTTCTTGTCATTAATATCTACTTATAGTTTTTAAAAAATGTCAATTTCTGATTGTTTGTATATGTAATTGTGTTTTTGCATATTGACCTAGCATTTTATTACCTAAATTCATACTATAGTTTAATAGATACAATAATGCTTTTTGCATATACCTTAGGATTTTTCACTTACTTAATCATATCCCCTGAATGTAAAGTAAGGTTATTTCTTTGTTCCAATTTCATGTTCTGTCTCCCTTTCCCCGCTTCCCATTCTCTCTTTCCTCTCCCATTCTTCCTGCCCCCTGCTTCCTACCCTTTCTTCCTCCCTTTCCTATTTTCTTCTTTCCCTGGCACCCTCTCTCTCCCTCTGGGGCCTATTGCACTATCTGGGTACAAACAGTACAACACTGACTAGCAAGGATAAAAACGTTCATCCTTGATTTGTTTCCGATCTTCAAGGGAAAGCATTTCATATTTGTCATTAAGTGTAACATTAGCTCTATTTTTTTAAACTACACTTTATTAAGTTGAGGGAGTTGCTCTTCATCCCAGTTTTCTGAAAATTCTTATTATAAACACTGTTGAATTTTGTCAGATTTATTTGCATTTAGTGAAATGATTTTTTAAATTTATTTATTAATATGGTAGATAGCATTGACTAGTTTTCAGAGTAAAAACAACTTTGAATTCCAGAGATAACCTCTACTTGGTCACAATATTATATTATATTTTTGTATACTGGTGGATTCTAAATATTTATACTTTGTAAAAAATTTCATAGATATGCTCATATACTTATATGCACACATAGATACACACCCACTCTAAGCTAAAGTTACCTTGTAATGTCAATGTCAATGCTTTTGTTCTATCAGTTCATAAAACAAGAATAATTAAATCTCTGTGATTGTAGACCTTCCTGTTTAAGTTTGTCACTTTTCACTTTATTTTCTAAACACTTTTTCTAAAAATACTAAGAACTTAAGGCATATATGTTTATTATAAAATATTACCAAACATATTGCCAACTAACTACAATACATGGTAGAGTTTAATATTTATCATTAAGGGTTTCAGTTAAATATTTATCAATAGGAAATAAGAAAAATAATTTCATAATACTTTTCTATGAAACAAAATGTGTTTATTAAAGTTATATGGAAATATGAGATAGAGTTTGTCACCACAAAGAGTACCATCGATAACAATAAATGAGTCATTTGATAGGTGAAAGTCACAGATATCCTGGTATGGGAGTAATAGGAAAACAGTGTGGGGCTGAGCTTAGGTGAAACTGAAATTAATTTTCACAGTTTAGTTGCCAGGTGGTCTCAGATGACACGGCTGTTTAATCTTAGTCAGTACAGGTGTGAAAGTCATAATAAGAAAATTGACACATTCAAATAGAAAAAGAGACAATATTATAATTAGACTTCATGTTCACAGTGAAGTGTGAAAGCAAAAGCTTTTTCTATACACTATCTCTGAATTGTAGAAAAGCTACAGAACTTTTTGGAAAATAAATTTGAACATTATGTAGCTTTCATTATTTGTGTTCCATGTAACAAAGGCTGTATTTGGCTGATGTTTATGTTGAAGAATTTTTATTGTACCAGTTGCTGAAATCAATTTTTTGAGCCCTGCCAGCTATAGAAATATGCCTAACTGCCTGGTACATGAGTCTTTACTTTTTCCCCCACGGAAAGAGTTGTTTTTAAATTAAGCACATTCTGTCTCTTTTCCTGCCTAATTAAGACACAAATATGATTTGGCCTGCTCACCACAAATTGGATGGAGAAATAATTCATTAGTTACTTTCATTAGTTGTAAAAACAAGATTGTAGGTGTAATGTGTACAATTGATAACCTATATTCAGCAATAGTACATATGCAAGGGTTGTCCAGAAAGTATCTAGTCATGTAATACGAAAAATAAAAGCACTTATGGCTTGATTATTTTCCAGACAGCCCTTATTCATATACAAGGGCTAACCAGAAAATATCTAGTCATATGTGCCTCTGTTTTTCATATTATATGGCTGGATACTCTTTGGACAGCCCTCATATATATATGTGTGTGTGTGTGTATGTATGTGTATAAAACATGTCATATGTGGCTGAATAAATCATACTGCACTTAATGAACATGCACAGCATTATGGCGTGCAGTAGATATACTACTATCTTGGTATTTTTTTCTATAAACAACATAACATTATAAAATTAAAAATACATTTCAATCCATTGATGACAACTATATGTGCACAATTTCTGTGACTAGAAATCACATTTACAAATTGTACTGAAAAGAAAAACCCTACTGAAATGGCTAGTGCTTTGCTGCTATTAAAACCATTGTTTTCATATACCTCTGATTAATTTCTACACTTGCAATCCGTGATAACATTATTTCTCATAGCAAACCAACATTATATATTTCCTTAAATCAAGTTTATCTAGCCCACCACTTGTGGGCCACATGAGGCCTAAGACAGCTTTAAATGCAGCCCAATACAAATTTGTAAACTTTTAAAAATATGAGACTTTTTTGCGACCTTTTTAAAACTCATTACCTATCATTTGTGTTAGTGTATTTTATATGTGGCCTAAGACAATTTTTCTTTCATTGTGGCCCAGGGAAGCCAAAAGATTGGATATACTTGCCCTAAATCATAAATTAAATAATTTCTTAAATCAAGGCTCCATCTATAGTATCTTAATTATAAGTATCTTAATTACATTTGATTCGCTAGTAAGACATCTACGGTAAGGAAATAGGCACGCTAAAGATAATATTCAGTTATACAAAATAATACAAATTCTTCATTATTGAAGATGTTAAACTTCGAAAATATACTAAAAGTGTTTCCAAGGCTGCATATAATGATTTAATTAATTAGTTAGAATTGTGGGAGTAAGAGAAAGTTTCATATTTACTGTTTTTTATATAATCCTTAAGCTGATCACTCCTTCAGTTAAAATTTAAGCAGACCAGCACACTCAATTATGTTTATTGCTAAGTTACACATATTGAGTGTTTATATCTGAGTGCAATGTCTGCATAGTTTGTCTATATAACAAATGTAGGTAATACTACAGTTATAAGATAACAAGCATTTTGTATTATAGTATTATGTAAAAATTCATTACATTAACAAAACTAGATTTTTTACACTCACTAAGTTTTCCTTAAAATATTATAAAATTAAAGTTCAATTTCAATTTCTTAAACAGAGAAAATGAATTATATTCTATTGGACTGTATATAAAATCTTAATGTAAGTTAAGTGAGGTTATATAAGCTTTTGGTACATATTGCTATTTGCTGTATTGCAAAAATCCAAGTTCTCAGTACACTAATACTGAAAGTTGATCAGTCAAATTTCAATATTACTCAAAATCCAATATGGTTGTCAATAGGAAGCCAAACTTTGTCAACTTGTTCATCTTGTGAAGCTAATCTCCTTAACACATGATCAACAAAATGTGAGCAGAGACAGGAAGACAGAAAAGGGAGAATGTGAGAGGAAGTGATTATGATACAAGTTTGGTTGTGCTGTATAACCTTACTTCTCATGCTCTATTAGGTGAAATTGGCCATATACTATCACTTACCACCATGAGAAGAAAGGTTCAATGCTGGAAAATATAATGTTTCTATGGACCCAGAAGGAAAACAAAATACGTTTGGAGAAAATATTTCTTTTTACAAAAACTAAACAAAATTTTTTAAACAGAAAACTGAAAACCACACACACAGAGGATTTCCAGGGTAGCAGTGCTGTTGCAAATACTGGATATGTCGGTCAAGAACAACAAGAATAATGTCATTGATAACCACAAATATTTTATTCACATAGACTTTCCTTATTTTATGAAATCAAAATTAACTCGGCTTCCTCTTCTACATTTCAAAATGGTGTTAAATATTCATTAATACTACAAAGTAATTCATAATGTAATAGTTCTTTTTTATTAACTTAGTTTGATAATTCTTCAATAACAAATTATCTTTTTAAATTAAAAATATAATGTTCTTTTACTATGAATAAAAATATGGAAAAAAGAACATATTTCAATGAAAAGTTAAAGTGTTCTAATAAAGTGTCACTAAATAATCATAGATACAGATAGTTTTAAACATTTTCATACAGCTTGTTTAATTTACATGAAATATTGCTCTAAAATGGATTTTTATTATTAAAGAAACCAAAAGGTAATTTGCATTTAATAGAGTCCCATTTTATGAGCTAATACTGAGTTATGGACCACAGGAATAAAATAATAATTATTCTTCATTGTAGAATTATATTCTACTGTGTAATTAATTTGCCATAATTGTCCCTGGTGACATATTATATATTCTTGGCTCAGAGTAGTTGGGTCTTGAGTTATGGTTATTTGTTTAATAATCACCACAGTATTCAGAAGTATGACAATATTTCTTGCCATTATTTTATTTATTGCTTTAATTTTATAAAATTTTGAAAATGAAAGACATACTAAAACTTGTTAGATGCGTTCTTATACTAAGTATAGCTACCATTAGGGATATTTGTAAGAAATTTTTACAAAATAGTTACCTGAACAATGAACATTTTTACATTGTCCTAACACTAAAACGTAAGTATCATCTCCATAAACCAAATGGAAAGTAGAATTACAAAGAGAATGACAACTATTTATGAAATGGACTTTCAAATTACTAAAGCCTCATGAAAATTAAAAATAAATCATTGCTTGTTATAGTTTTCTTCTACAGTAAATATTTATTTACCAAAAACTTCACATTTTCTGGATATTTCATGGGCAAGACTGCACTGAATTCAATATAAAAAGCATACATATTTTTTAAAAGTTTCTCTGGAAATTTTCTGTCTACATCTGGAATTCTAAGGTTTATAGGCCAACCAGAGTTTTTTCAATCACCCATTACCAAAATGTATCTCAGCAAAAGACCTATCTAAGTAAGGTATGAGGAAAATATAAACGGTTACTGAAGTGATTATCTCACAGAGTAAGGAATTTTTTACCACTAAGAACAGTTCCAAACTTGTGACAATACTCTGGGTTTCTTTTTCTTGGTTATTTTGAGTGGTATGTTCATACTCTGACTTAAAACTAAAATTAAAAAGATAAAATAAAATTTAAATAAAATAAAATAAAATAGTAGGTTATCTCAAAGACGCCCAAGAATTATACTTAACTTTAATTGAAATGCATTTCATCCATTTTGTTACTGAATTTTAAAACTGGTAACTAATTTTAAATTCACCACTTCATTACACATGAATAAAGTTAGTACTATTAATACTCTTAATCATAAATGTTATTATGAGAAGTTATGTGTCATTTTGAAAAGAAATGATTAAGGTAATAATTTGAGGTAATGCAAGAAATCTTGTATTATTTGAATGCTCTTACAGATATACCAAGAGAACACTTTTTTATTTAACTCATAGTTATACATGGTCTACATCACTGAATACAAGGATATGATATTGCTGGACAGAGTTCTTAGGTAATTTTAAAAGTGTTGTCAGTTTAATTTGTAGATATCAATTCGCTTACTCAATTTGAATGATAAACTACTCAATTTCTTTGAGATCAATGGGTCTTATATACCCAAAACTCTTTTGACATTTTCATAACCATGATTGTTCAAAATAATAATAGCAATACTGTATTACATGATTATAGCTTATGGATTAGTGAAATAAATGCCACCAACTTTAAAGTGACTTAAGAAAGACCTGGGAATACTGTTATAAAATAATTTCACTACATGTGAAACAGTATAGTGATTTTTAGAAGTGGGATGATTAGTTGTAAATGTATCTTTCACACTCTAAGACAATCAATAAACATTTTTGTAAATTATATATGGTCAGGAAAAAGTATATTTGATATGCTCAGAGAAAAAAATGCTAAGGAATCATATAAAATACTAAGTTAAACCCAGAGAAGGCAGAAAAATACTGGAATAAAAAAGGGCAAGTATTAGAATATAGTTTTAAAACATGGTAGAAACTAAGTATATTAATAATCATTTTAAATGTGAGTGGTATAAATTCACCATTTAAAAGACAGAGACTATCACTGTGGATTTAAAAAACAAAACAAAAGGCCTAGACATGGTTACATGTTGTTTATAAGACATCTACCCTAAATATAAGGTCAAAGATAAAAAATAAAGGAATAGAGAAAGATATACCATCCTAAGACTAATCAAAAAACGTTGAAGAAAATATATTCTTTTTTTATACATCATTCATTTTTATACCTCCACCTTCACAGCAAGGAAAATTACTGGAGATAGAAAGGGGCACTATATTATGATAAAGGACTCAAATATCTAAGAAGACATAATGACCCTAATGTGTATGTACCTAATAATATACTATCAAAACACTGCAGATTCTCAGTTAACTGCACCCATGGGGATACGTAGATGCCAGATAAATGTAAGTAAACTCTCTATTAACCAGAACTCAAGTAACAGGCACTGCCAGTTGCTTGAGAGTGCTGGTTGCTTGAGTTCCAGAGTCTTCTGTGTATGAGGCCTAGAATTCTAAAAATGCAAGGGGAAATAGATGAATCCACTATTACAGTTAGTGAGTTCAACACCAATCAGTAATTCAGTTTCAGCAGGCAGTAAATCCTCAAAGATTACAGATGACGTGGACAGCACCATCAACTGGATCAAATTGGTATGTAAAGGCTATCTCATCTAACAATACCATAATACACATGCTTTTCCAAAATCACATGAACCATTCACCAAGATAAACCAAATTTTAGGCCATAACACACCCCTTATAAATTTAAATTTAAAATAATACA
The DNA here is from genome assembly GCA_004026885.1 of Lyroderma lyra. Taxonomy (NCBI): domain Eukaryota; kingdom Metazoa; phylum Chordata; class Mammalia; order Chiroptera; family Megadermatidae; genus Lyroderma; species Lyroderma lyra. Next base: position 297,570 of record PVJL010000959.1, read on the forward strand.
AATTATTTTTTTAGAAGTTTGCCCTCAGACTATAATGTAATTAAGTTAGAAATCAATAAGAGAAATACAACTGGAAAATTCTAAAATAGCTATATATTAAACAATCTATTTCTCAATACTTTATTTAGTTTGAACCAAATAAAAATAAAGTCACATCAAAATTTGTGTGATGCAAAGTAAACCGCTTAATGAAAAATTTACAGCATTGAATGTATATATTGGAAAAGGTCTAATACCAAAAATTAAAGCTGCCATCTTAAAAAATATTTTAAAGATAATCTCACATCCAAAATAAGCCAGATATAAAAACATAATAAAATAGAGAACAGAAATCTATAAAATTAAAAACAAGTAACAAATAGAAGAAAAACAATAAAATTAAAGCTGGTTACCTGAAAACATGATAAAATTGATAACCTCTAACCAAGCTAAACAAGAAAAGTAAGAAAGAAGACACAAATTTTCAGAAATAAAAAGGTGGCTATCACTACTGGACCTATAGATAGGGGAAAAAATATTAAAAGAATACTTTAAACTACTTTATGTTCACAATATTGATAACTTTGATGAATTAAAATTTCTTAAAATATAAGTCAACAAAAAAGCACGCAAAGAGAAAAACAGATCATTTTACTAGGCCTTCTCTTAATGAACTTTATTCAATAATTAATAACCCAAGCAGAAAGCACAAGGCCCTGATGCCTTTAGTGGTAAATTTTAGGAAAGCAATGATACCGATTCTCTACCATCTCTTCTAGAAAACAAGCAAAGGGAGTACTTCCTAGTTCATACTATGGCGCCTAGTTCATACTAATCGCAAAACCAGACAAAGGCATTACAAGAAAGAAATATGACAGGTCACTATTTTTTATAAACATAGATGCAAAACCCTTCAATACAATTTTAGCAAATCAAACCCAACAACGTGTAAAAAGTATTATACTCCACGAGCAAGCAGGATTTATCTCAGGTATGCAAGACTTATTCAGCATTCACAAATTAGTTAATGAATCCATTACATGAATGGGCTCAAGGGTAGAAATCCATACAAACCAACCCTGTTAAGCTGATTCTTGGCTTCCTAATTACTTCTTCACCATATCCTATCACTAGCCCAAACTTCGATTCTCCTCAATTCTTCATCAATTTTTTTTTTTTCTAAAAGATAGAAAATCTTTCTGCTCTGGTCATTTCTCCAGGTCTTCATTCTCTTGTGAAGAGAAATGTACATGTACACTGCAAAATTTTAAGAAATTTTATACTCTTTTCTCCTGGTTAAAAAAAAAAAAAAAAAGACTCGAGAAGAAAAATCACATTATCATATTAACAGATGAAGAAAAAGCACTTGATAAAACACCAATTTATGATAAAAACTCTCAGGAAACTAAGAACAGAGGAGAACTTTCTCAACTTAAAAAACATTTCCAAAAAAACTTACAGTGAACATCAAACTTAATGGTGAGAAACTAGATGTTATATATATCAGCTTCAAGCTGAAACTATAATCCCATTTATGCCCCAAAAAGAAAAAACTCAAATGGTTAGACACAAATCTCACAAAGTATGTACCAGACCTGTAAGAAGAAAAATACAATTTGAGTCTATGGGGTTGCTATACCAAAATACAGACTGAGTGGCTTATGAACAACAGAAATTTATTTCTCACAGTTCTGGAGTTGGGAAGTCGGAGATCAAGGTACCAGTATGGTCAGGTGAGGGCTGTCTGCCAGGACGCAGACTTCTCACTATTTACTTATACGATAGGAGGGGTAAGGGAATTCTTTGGGATCTCACTTATAAAAACACTTATCACTCATGGCCAAATCACCTCCAACAGTCCCCATCAACTAACACACCACAGTTCAGGATTAGGATTTCCATATATGAGTTTTGGGATGACCCAAACATCCAAAACACAGCAACTACAAAATTTTGATGAAAGAAATCAAATAAGGTTTAAATATTAATAGACAGAGATATTTCATGTTCATGAATACGAAGATGTGATATTTTTAAGATGTCAGTTCTTCTCAACATGGCCTATTCAGTGCAATCCCAAACAAGATCCCAGCAAATTATTTTGTGGCTATCAACAAGAGATTCTAAAGTTTAGAGAGAGAAGCAAAAGACCCTGAATAACCAACATGATATTGAAGAACCAAATCAGAGAATTGAAACTATATGACTTTAAGACTTTCCATAAGGCTATAATAATGTAACACTGTGGTACAGGTAAAATAATAGACAAATAGATCAATGGAACAGAATAGAGAGCCCAAGAATATATCCACACAAATACAGTAAAATCAAATTCGATGAAAGAGGAAGGGCAATTCAACAGAAAAAGAAGTCCAAAAGGAAATAAAAAATGATGAGACAATTAAACATACACATGAAGAAAAAAATCTAGACAGAAACCTTATATAGTTCACAAAAATTAACTCAAAATGGTTCATAGATTTAAATTTAAAATGCAAAACTATTAAACCCCATGAAGACAGGATTAAAAAAAATTTAAGTGATCTTGAGTCTGGAGATTGCTTTTTATATACAGTACCAGAATCACTGTGCATGGAAGAAAAATATTGATAAGCTGGACTTTATTAAAAGTAAATGCTTCTTCCCCACAAATACAGTTAAGAGAATCCATAGGCAAGGTACAGACTGGGAGAAAATATTTGCAACACTTACTTGATAAAGGACTGGTATCTAAATATATAAAGAACTCTTAAAACTCAAACATAAGAAAGCAATCAACCAAATAATAGTGGGCAAATGATGAGAACATAAGAGATTAGATAATTAACTGTGAACTTATCTTTAAAAAAGTGCTACATTCTTCACGGCTGAATATCATTGCAGTCACCTTTGAAGTACTCCCTTTGGGAAGCTGTGTGTCCACGTCAGCACCTAGTCCACTCTTCAAAGCAGTTTTGGAACTCTCTTTCTGGAATTGCAATCAGAACTGTCATTGGCCCCACAATCTGACAATGATGATCGTGAACTTGCCACCTTAAGGTTATGACACCTTACTGAGTTGTTTGTATAGTGCTACCAACATAAGTGCATGTAAGTTTGTGAATTTCATTGTCAGATTTTGAGGATGACAACATCTCTGATGGCCATTTCAGAAAGAGTTCCCAAACTGCTTTGAAGGGTGGTCTAGGCACTGGCATCATTGCAATAGCTTCCCAAGGGGAGTACTTCAAAGGTGACTGTAGTGAGATTCAACAATGACCTATATAGCACTTTTTCTAGGATGAGTGCGCAAAATTAATCGTCCGACCTTGTACACCTTACCAAAGGAAAAAAATGGGGGTCAAATACTCACATTAAAAGATATTTAACATCCTATGTCATTAGGGAGTTGCAAATTAAAACAGTAATGAGATACTACCACAAACTTGTTAGAATGGCTAAAATTCAAAACATTAACAAGATCAACTGGTGGCAGGATGTGGAACAACAGGAAGCCTCATGCATTGCTGGTGGGAAGGCAAAAGGTACAGACACATTGGAAGGCAGTCTGGCAGTGTCTCAGAAAGCTAAGCAGTCTTAGCACATCATCCACAATAACACAATGTGGTATGTATCCGAATAAGGTGAAAACTTGTATTCGCACATAAACCTGCACTGAAATGTTTAAGCATCTTTACTTATAATTGCTGAAACTTGAAAGTAATGTCCTTCAAAAGGTTAATGGACAAACTGTTGTGCATCAATACCATGGAACATTATCCAACAATAAGTAAACTATCAAGCCATGAAAAGACATGGAGAATCTTGAAATGCATTATTGCTAATAAAGAGGCCAATCTTGAAAAAGCTGTATAGTGTGTGGTTCCAACTCTATAACCTACTGGAAAAAGTAAAACTTTAGAGAGAGCAAAAAGATTAGTGGTTGCCAGGGGCTTTGAACACATGACAGGAAGATGAATAGGCAGAGCACGAAGGATTTTTAGGGCATTGAAACTATTCTGTAAAAAAATCATAATGGCAGATATATGGCATGTTGTCAAAATCCAAATCCTAATGTAAACTATAGATTTTCATTAATAACATATTAATATTAGGTCATCAAGTGTAAGGAATGTATAAAACTAATGGAAGATGTTATTAATAAGATAAATCCTGGGTGGCAGAGGGACCTATGGGAACTTTTAGTATTTGCTGTTCAATTTTTCTCTAAATCTTAAATTTCTCTAAAAATAAATTCCAACGATTTAAAGAAATAAAGATCTTGGTGGTGTTTTTAAAACAGTATAATTTATTGAGGCCATCCTGTCTGAAAGAGAAATCAGGACCTAGGAGTGGAATGGTGCCTGAAAAATTGAAATCCGTGGCATTGTTTTATACAGGTCAGGCAGCAGACAGGGGGAAAGTGTTATCAGAGTAGGGGCAGGATCCCTATTAGTAGTAAAAAATATTCGATACAAAATATACCAGCAATAAATTGGAAGGCATGTAACACAGCTAATGTACCCTATGGTGGCGGGTGATGGAAAGTTAAAAACAGTGTGGTGACCACATGTGTTTTTGCTGTCTGCTGTGTTTGACAAAGCAGTTTAAGGAACTTATAACAAAGCAAAGCATTTGCTATTCTGCAATCAAGAATGAAAGGAAATAGAGAAAGTCAACACAATTCAGGCATTAGGATAGAAAACTGATACTTGATCAAAAACAATAAAAATGAGAACTTCTTTTTAGTAAAGAAGGTTATGAAATAAAACTAGCTTTTCTATAAGGATTAAAACAAGGTCATAGCTCTCATGTGACCCAATGTTTAAAAATGGGAATGGATGGAGACTACCTGACAATTCCTTTCAATGATACTTTCATTTGGCTCTTCTCTCTGGCATCATGATCATACTGAGAAGACACTGCTAAAACTCAATACATATTACAGGAAATGACTCAAGAACCCAACATTTGCAATATATAAACTCCGGTTTAAAATAAGTGTATGATTATATGGTTGGTATGAGAGAATATTCTACATTTCACATACTGTGCGTATCTACACAGATAAATATCCTAAATGTATTTTGTTCACTTTGAGAAACACAAATCATTTATCATTTCAATTCCATTTCTATTCTGTATTTGAATTTATTATGTAAAATTCATGGCCTTGTACAAGAAATCTAAGCAAAATGAGAAAATTTAAAAATACTTTTTACCTTTTTTTCTGCTAAACCTTCCTACAGCAGAAAAATATCATGCAAAAAGATGACATTCTCAATCAAGGTTTTAAATAACTTCCTTCAACTGAAAATCTCATATTGATCTTAATTTCTCTCCATAGGTAATGTTTGTAGATGAACAAAATAACTATAATTATAGAATAACATTCCAACCTACACAGGAAATGAATAAGACCTGTAATAAAAGAAAACAAACTTTGAGTTCTGCACATAATACTTTTGAAACAGGGTAGCAAGATGTTTTTCCTTAGGTTACTTTAATAATGTAGTAGAGCAAATACAATAATATATAAATACCTGAGTAGTCTAAAATTATATCACATGCTAGAGACACAAATAACAATTTTGAGTTTAAGGATTTTATATTAAAATTAAGGTGATTTAGCACCAAATCATATGTCAACCTCTGTTTTTGAATTTGAAAGAAAACTTTTATTTTAAATAGTGATATAGTCACTCCATTGCCACAATGATAGTTCACTGTGTAGACAAAAATAAATTTATTAAAAATGTTTTAACCTTTTCTTCTTCAGGATCTTTTTTCTTTCCTTTAAATCTGATGTCCTTGCTTTATGGTGTCGTAGCCTCACAACCTTATTGACTTCGGCAGGGAGTATCACATGAAAGAAATGCTTGGAAGGGTAATGACATTCACTGCATAGCTAATCTATTCTTTCAACCACTGATTAGCATTGGAATTGATTTTAAACTTCTTGTGACTAAAATGACATTAATCTAGCATTTGCTGTTAGAAACATGACACCCGTCTCATGTTAGCATCATTAATTTGGTAACTTGATGTTGCAACTCTTTACAAGCTATAAAGAACATGAGTCCAAAAGAACTCTATAAGAAAAAATAACTGTAAATAGCTTAAGACTGAAGGTGTCATCCTTTTTTAGAATGTATTTGGATTAGGCAGTTTCAGTGTACACACCCAAATCTATAATTCACATTAGTATCATCTTCTTTGTATAATTTAGTGGTTCTCAACCTTAACTGTGTGTTAGTGACCCAAAGAATTTTGATACCTTGACTGCAACCAGAGTTTGTGATTTATTTGGTCAGGTGGGGGGCCAAGTTATCAATATCATTTAAAATTCCCCAAGTTGATTCTACCTAGAAGCCAATGATGAGAATCAGTTTGAGCCCAACAATCAATCAAATACCCACACTGATGTATGCCTATTATCCTGGAACTACTCAAGCATGTTCAAAACCTTCTATAAATAGTAAGTATAAGTAGTAGTTATTTTCTTGGCTCTCATGAAGCAAATTTGTGCAAAAGAAAAAGTACAGAAATACCTATATTCCCCTTGTAATATCTACAACATATAGTGTATTATTTTAATGCCAAAATATTTCCAACACTTTCCAGTACAATGTTTTTATTCATGTAGGGAAAATATATTTTATTTTGATATAAAACTACACACACACACACACACACACACACACACACACACACAGAGAGAGAGAGAGAAACAAAGAATAATAAAGCTCTGAGTTATAGGTTAGAATAAAATACTCATTCCCACTATTTCATCTATCGCTCTTAAACAACTATTATTTTTTTACTATTAGAAATGAAATATTCAAAAGAAAATAAATCTAGAAATAGAAACTATCTTTCTTTTTTAGAACATTGGCCTCAATATCAGAGGCCAGTGTTCTAGGGATGACTCTGATACTCACTTGCTTTTTGATTTGGGTAAAATTTTAACTCTGCATCTCTCTACTTTCATAAAGCATAAGGCTTGCATGAGGTTAATTCTAATGTTCCTTTGATGCATTTATTTCCTCCAAATCCATTTCTAACACATAAGGAAAATTAAACTCACTTCAGATGTATAAGTGAGCCACCTTTAGCTGGATTTGCACAGCAACGATATTAAAAATATTTGTGAAATGAATGCTTCTCTCATTCTGTTGAACATTTTACTTTGAAACCTACATATTCGTCCAAAAGTTATGGTTTTATCTTTAATTTCTGCTAGTATCACAAATATCGTTTTGCAGTTTCTTTATTCAAACCTCATCCAATAAATGTTACTTTAATACCACTATGAAACTATTACTTTTTTATTAATCTAGTACTACTAACAGCAATGCTGACTTCTGTTTACACAGCACCTAATGCTTTTAACATGCTCTCATCACGTACACAGCTGCTGTGGTTCTGACACCCTCCGAAACAGCCCTGTTCTTCCGAAGTCGGAAAGCAGTTAAATCTCTCTCTTCACTCTCATCACTTGCTTGCTCTGATAATCAGGCCACCGTGGTGTGAGCTCCCTTGTGAACAGGCCCACCTGGCACAAAATGAGAGTCACTCTCTGGCCAACAGGAAAGAGGTAATGGAAGCACTTCTCATAGAGCGAGAGCATGTGAAATGAATTGTGCCAGCAACCAAGTGTGGGAGCTGGGGGGCAGATCCTTCCTCGGCCAAGACTGAAGGAGCCTGTGGCTCCAGCTGACACTTTGATTGAAGTCTTGTGGGAGACCCCGAGCCACCAGACCTAGCTAAGCCATGCCCAGATTCCCAGAAAAACGGAAACTGGGGTAACAGATTGTTTTCTGACACTAAGCTTTGGGGTCATCTTATACGAAGAGAGTCGCTTATGAATAGTACCACTGATCTTCTGAATCTGAGTTTGAATTAGTTTTACACTGTGACTTATATCTCTACATGTCATTCAGCTGCTCACGTGACGCTCAACTACCATTTTCTGTGGATGCCCATTTTTATTACATACACGTGACACACAATTATCAAAGGACAGATGTAACGGATAGAAAATAAGTCTCGTTAAGACATTTATGTCCTCTGCAATGTTAAGGGGAATTACCATTCCCTCCAACCTCATGCCCCTTTACCTTTGAACAGAAAAATTATAAAAAGGATAATGGGGCTTCTTTCTTTGTCTTTTCAACTTTCTCTTTACCACTGGACCTGCTCTGAGGTTGAAGAGAGGTCAATTTAACTGGTGAAAGCCTAGTACCATTGGGTTACCTTGTCACTGGTGTCATGACCTGCTACAGGAATCTGGCTCTGACACTGGCTCTCTACATCGTGCTATGTGACGGATGGATGGAGAAAGTAGAACATCTTTTCCTATCCCTTGCTACCAGGTGGTCTGAACTGTGGAGGTCTCAGACCTCAGAACCTATCTTCTTGGTGTAGATATGCCATCTTTCCTCACATACTCTTTTTGGAAGATAACTAATTGGACAACCCAAAATGAAACATGAAGATGTCTTGTGAAATGGACTCTGAGACGGCCTGCAGAAGCAAACTGCTACAAACCCAGATGTCACTCATCCATCTGGGGCTTCTATTAGGAAAACCTTATTTGACTTGAGCTTGAATGTGTGTCCTGAGTCATACATTTCATGGAGAGTAAGGCTTTTTCCATTACTGGGGCAGCATAAATAAAGCCAAAAGATGATACCAGTGTGGTTCCCTGAACATCATGTCTAAATAGTAGAGACCAGTGATAAAGGGAGTTAAGTGATTGTATAAAAACTCCCCAAAGAATTCCAAAACCTATCACTTTATCTGTTTATGTTAGGCAAGTCATAACTTTTTGGATTCTTCAATGGTCACATTCAGTGACACACTGGCTCTTATAATCCCACAGAGATATGGGGATGACTAAGAGAATAATAGATGTGAATTGCTATGCTTAAATTACTACATGCTGCTCCAAGGAAAATCAATGATAAATATGAATTATTAATATGACATATAGCATTTGTCCAGTGTTTGCAAAGACATCAAATTCAAATCTCTAAAATGGGAATAAAGACACTGTAGTTATATCTGTCACATGTCAGGTCCCTTTCTTCCTGTTCTTATCACTCCGTACTCGAGCCCACAGTCCCTTTTTACACTACAAACAACTGCCCTCATGCCTAGGTCACGGCCTGTGTCCCTATTCTTCTACTGAAATGCTCTTCAATCTGATTGGACACAGTCCTTTGCAAAAAAAAAGAAAACAAACACCAACAAAAAGAAAACTACCTTTTGTCCATCTGGGGCAAGTTGCTCTTTAGAGAAGACTGTCCTGACTCTTCTTCATGAAAGCTTGGCTTGTCCTCATGTGTCACTCTGTGTCCCTTCACCCTGCCTTACGTTATAATATTGCACTTAACCACTACTGGATACTGTACTCTTATACTACTAATAGTTGTGCTTTAGTCCATTGTCTTTTGTGCTCCCTCACAAAGGAAAGCTTAACCTTACAAGGGTAATAATAATTTGTACAGATCCCCACACCTGATCCACCACCTCATATAGAGTGGCTGAGAAATATGTAAGGCCCCCCACATCATGATGAACGAATGTGTACAACTGTATCCTGACGAAAACGCAGGCACTGTAAGTTCTCAGGCTGAACACAGCCGGGAAAGACTGACAGACATCTGTGAAAACACAGAAAAATACATGCAGTCATGACGTGGGCACCTGTCAGGCAGTCATCTACTGAGCTTCACCTGCCCGACCTTCTAACACCCTCGCTTGAACATTAACCTACCATCCATCACAAGTTAACTCCACGGACGTGCCAGTCTGCACAGAGCCCCACACTCCCCACTCCCCTGCGTCAGCTGCCATTAAGCAATTTTGCACCTTCTTGTTGAGCCTTCTCAGTAAGAACGGCGGGAAGAGGGCCTCAGGAGGTCTCCAGGCCTTTGTCCTGCAAGATGGCCTCTCCCTCTGCCTCTTGGTCAAACTTTTGTGTCTTGAATAGTTTTTCCACACATTTCAGGTGAATCCCAGCTGGCTGGAGACTCACAATGATTTTACCAAATTTAATGGGTATTTCTACTGAAAAATCCGGAGTCTACATCCTACACAAAATTGCTGACACTATACACAGTGAACACATAAAACAACTTCATTTATTAGTAGACATGGGGTGAATAAATTATATCGTATGTCCAACTTCCGATTTACTCTGAACCTCAAGGTCAAACCAGGAGGAGAGAGTTGCTATAGCAATTAGTTGGTGGAGACATAGCAATACACTGGCGCCAGAAAAGTCAAAATAAGCACTGCAATTAATAAACTGATGGGTTCTAAATAAAAGAGGTCAGAGGTTAAGACAGTGTTATTAATCAACACACAAACTATCAAGAATATAAAGACATTATAGATTAACCTAAGGCAGAGAATTGCAAATACCGTAATATGTGGGTGAGCAAGAGGGTATAAAAGGCAAGGGAATCCGAAGTTCCTGTGAAGAAAGAGAAGAGACTTCATGAAACAACCGACAAAGAAAAGGACAGGGAAAGCAAAAGTGGAGAAAAATGGAGGGCAGAAGACAAGGGAAGGACAGCTAGTGATGCCAGGTAAAATCTATCTACCACTGGCAGCTGCTGACAAAAGAAGTCCCCGTCTCTTAGTAACTCAATAAAACTGGTGTAAGTTCACACACAGAATACTAAATGTATTGATCAAAGCCACTTTTATCCCTTACTTACCCCAGCTCTTGTCACAGTGTCTGGCATATTGTAGACACTCAAAAAAATGTTGACTTAATGATGGATAAACCCAACTTACTTTCACTTCTGATGCTAAAGAAATTTTATTTTTCTGAGATGTTATTTAAGAGTTGTTTAAAAGATATAAAATGAGGAATAAATGGAATGAAAATGTACTAAAGATTAAAATCCTTTATGAAAAAATAAATTATGACAGATGATTGTTTTTCAAATGAACTATCAAAAAAGTTTAACAGTGTTTCATTACATAGGGCATTTTATCTTTAATATTCTACTATGATCCAGAAGTTTCAGAATATATGTTCAACTTGAAAATAAAATAAAAAAGACTGAAATGCTAGCTTCCTGTAAAAATGATTATTCTGGCAATACTTTTGCCCCATTGTAGGTGAAAATAATAGCAAGGGTCTATGGTATGGCTGTTTTAAAATAAGTAAACTAGTAAAAAATAATGAAAGAATCCCACAGAACAACCTGGGGACCATAAAAATGAAAAGCAACAATAAAAATCTCAGGAAGACAAACACGTAAGATAGGTTTTACTAAAGTGAAAGAAAAGTGGAATTGAAGAAAAACCTCTGAGGTATGACCATGACCTTGAAAGTAGCTATAAAAGGAATACAATAAAAACAAGCACATATCCCATTAAGTATTTGATTTGCCTCCAAAAAGTGTGTGTGTGTGTGTGTGTGTGTGTGTGTGTGTGTGTGTGTCTGTACAAATGCAGGTATACCAGAAAACAGCTTCCCACTTGCCGTGTGTATGGTAAAATACACAAGACACCAGGTCACAGCAGTAGTCAGTCACCCTGGCTTTTATGATCAAAGTTTCATCATTATAAAAATGAAGGGTTGATGTAGAACATACAATTAAATACACCACTCTATTAATGCAAGTATGCATTTGCTTCCTGATACAGAGTACGTACTTTAAGGCCAAGATGTCATGCTTCATATACTGAGCGTCTAGTTTAGTATTTGGAACAAAGTTAAGTGTATAATAATGTTAATTTAATGGAAGAAAAAAATATGAAGCTTCAACAGTAATTGTCCTGATGTGTATCTTGATCACAGCACAGGGCTTGGCCCTAAAGAGCTGTGATCCTGACTATCGTGCCAGCAGTGACTCAACACATGCTGTTTGATTATCATGTATTTGCAAAACTGACAAGGTTAGCCAATAAATTTCAAAGTCAGGGAAAAAGAGAGAAAAGAGAAAAGTGAAATATCCCTATAAAACATTTTTTCCCTGAAATGGAGAGGAAAGATTAATATTTTTAAAATACCAAAAGAAATAAACATAAAAAAATAAACAGATGTAAACTGTGTGAATGCGGAACATAAGACTATTAATCAAGAAAAGTAAACACAATACAATGAAATATGAGACAAAATAGAGCGCTACCTGTGAAAAGCAAAGATTACCATTAAGGATTGAGATTGGAGAAATTTTGAGGTCACTAAGCTTTGCTTTTATGCAAACACACTGCCTCAAGAGCTTAAGTTTGTTTAAGTGTTATCCTTTTATTAAAAACTTAGAGTAAGTTTTACTTGGGATTCTGGAAATTAAAGATTTAATACTTTTTTATTTTTGCCTCATGCTTGTTTTTGCCAAAGATTTTTTAAAGTAAAATTGAATTCTCGTATTTTCTATTCCTACTGCATTTCCAGTTATGACTCCTTACTCCTTGGTAGAGAGAAATTCATCTGCTTTTCTCATAGTTCTATGGTACATTTGGTATATTTACATATTTGGTCCAAAAAGGAGAAATTTGGAAGTAAACTTGGTAGATAATGGGAAAATGTATCCAACATTACATGCCCCCCCAACATTGCTTTTTAGAATTCCACTTTTTCTGCTAATTTAAGATACTGTCTTTGCGGTGGACAATTTCCATTAGTCTCTCTGTTTGTGTTCCAACCTCTTTGTTCTTTTCCTGGGGCTTCCTGGATAACCTCACTTATCTGTTGTTCCAAGTAAATTTTCTAAGCAACTTGTGTAGCTCAGAGTTGGAAGCAGACTTGACACTGTTTTAATGGAAATTTTAAAACAGTCATAAATTATCTGAGGAATAGCTGAATTTTTGGCTCTTGGTTTTGAGTCTTTGTATCCAAGTAAATAATGTGTTTCCATTCTAAGTCTACTTTTGTGTCTATAAAAAATAGGTTTTATATTTATTTGTATAGGTTCTTTGATATTACCTAAGTTGATGCATAAGAATATTTCATTTTGCTTTCAAAGTATCTTTTTCAGTATTTCCTTTGAATTCTTTCTTTTTCTTGTTTATATCAATGAAGATTATTTGTTTTTAGTATGTTGATTATAGAACCAGACATTTCACCATATTATTTTAATATGTTTTCATTTTATAGTTAATTTTTGAGGAGATTCCCAGCTTCACATTCAGATTATTTGCTAATAGAGGTAATGCTATTATTTTTTCCAATTCTAATCATGCTCGTTGTTTTGTTGTACCTTATGGTAATAGCAAATATCTCCAAAACTATGTATCACAAACCGTGAAGGATTTCATATCCACCCTACTTGGAAGTTAGCAAAACGGACAGCCACAGTTCCAGGGATGCCGCATAAGACAGGAGATTCCTGGCTCACACACAAAGAATTTGATTACTCCAACAAAACAGGCAGCATCGGTTTTATTTTTCTATTGGGTCTCCTTGCTCTTCAAGTTCTACAGGGATGATGTGCAGCAGCCTGTGGAGATACTGTGCACACAGTGGGTTTGTGTCACAACTCCCAATTAGGGACACAAGCTCCCCAACCATGTAAGGAGAAAACAAGCAAACCCGTTCAACCTTTGTCCCAGAGGAAGACATTATCTTTACTATTCCTGGTTAATAAACGAATGTGCCCTCTGCTCTGCAGGGAGCCATTATGTCTGCATATTTTCCAATGGCTGTTTACTATACAAGCACAACTGAGAATGCTGATACACGGTTGAAAGATCAGAGGTGTGAATCGAAACACAACCAAATGACTAAAAAACAGTAAAAAACAGACTAGAGAAATAGATTCTCAGGTGATTCATATATTATAGTTATCTAAACATTAAATATAAAAATAAAGGTACCAGCAAGAAAATATCCTATTAATGTCGCGCCAATAAATTAATAAATAAAAGAAAAAGAAAATATCCTATTCCCCTCAGTTTGACTTCATGTAGTGCTTAACCTCTTCTGACTCCCAGAACCAAATTGAGTATTTAAAGGTATGTCTAGATTATAATATTCTGGCTATGAAAAAACTATCTATTTTTGAATTTCATTTTACATGTTTTCAGAATGTCCATAAAAGGCTGAACGCTGTTTTATTTGTTAAAATAAATTTCTTGCAAGTGACGTGTAAGAATTCTGATAATAGTGACTCAATCTGATAACTGAGGAAGTGGCGATGTCTCAGGTATCATCTCAAAGGAACAGAAAATGAAGCTGTTCTTTCCCACTGTCACCCTCCTGTGAGATACAAGTGACATCCCTTCCTTCACTATTCAAAGGTCTGAGTTGCTAATGAGACGGCATTCCTTCTCCTTTTATCATGGACACCACAACCTATAGAGCGATTTAGTCTAGCTTGCTGATTACATTACTTCCAGCTATTAAAGTGGCGAAGTGTTTATTTTCTGAAATGATTTGTTGTACATCTGGCTTTGGCAGATTAAAATATAATCTCATTTGAATTTGTTAGTGTTAATTAGAACAACTGAGAGATGAGACTACAGCCTTAAGAATATTTGTTATTTTTTTCTACAAAACTATTTTTCAAAAAAAAAATTACAAATTGTAAATCAATGTCAACTTAAAATAAATTGGCATTAAAATAGATGCCACTCCAGTGCCATCACTCTGACTATAATGATAGGTAAAGAAAGGTGTCTGAGGTTTTACCTTTTTAAAATGTAAATCCAGTAAGCAAGTAAATGAAAAAGACAACTGAAATAAATTATATTTGTTTTATATCAGTCACTTTTATATACAAAAAGAGTATAAAATCAAGCTTTCCAAAAAAACCTTTGGAAAAAATTCTAAAATCACTCTCTAAATATAACATGTATTTATACTTAAATCTTTTGAAGCCATACGGATGGTCTTTTTCTGAGTGTTTTGATTATACTTGTGTGTGTGCATGACGCTTTTACAGACAGCATAGTTTTGGATGATTAATAAAAAGATTACAACTAACAGATGCATCTGAATTGAAATAGAAATACAAGATTAAAAACACAAATATTTTTTAAAGGATCGACACCATAAGAAATAACCTCTTGAAATATAAGTTCGGTATACATGTTCCTTAAAAAGCTAAAGGACACTTATATCAATGGTCATGCTCCTTTTTCTTTACTTGAAAATATTTTTCTCAGGTGGTTTTTATAAATCTCCACTTTAAAAGGTTTTTATCACTAATGGAATTTAAAAGTTATGTTTTATTATGGTAGATACACTGTAACTTTAAGTTTTCAAGGGGCATTTTTACGGGAACAGCCTGACCTATCCGTAGCTCTCATTCATAGGTTAAGATTTCAGATAAGCTCACTTTTTTTGTTAATATTCAAGAGCCAGCTGTTATATATGTCATTTTCAAACAAAGATATCAAAATGAAAGAGGAAATTTCTGAGGACTGATCATTTTGTGGCTGGCCTGTTAGAAAAACTGATTTCCTTCCTCAAAATGTTATGTCAACTGGCTTAGGCTCCTGCCTGAAATAACTCAGCCCAGTCGATTGCAAGGCTCGGACACCGGGACTGTGGACTCCCACATCTGCTACCAAAGTGAAGGTTTGGTTCGTCTCCATGTAAGAAATCTGACGTGGTGAAGTCTGCCATTTGATAGCTCCAACATACAGTTGCAACCAAACGTTCCAGCAACGCCATAGAGAGGACTGATTCTTCCACTAAGCACCTAGGCTGACCTATCAGGATAACGCTGCAGCCATATTCTGACAAATCACGTCGTCGTTGTATCCTGGGCCCCGATCACAGGAGCAGAGGAATCTGCTCTTCTTTAACCAGAAAACTTCAAGTTCCTTAGCTCACAGGTTGGGTTCAACACTTCAAGAATTTCAGAATGCAATGAGCCAACTTGTTATTATTTTTCTTTTTTTAAGACAGTATCATATATCTTGACATCAAAATGTACTAGAAGCACTTCACGTAAGTAGCTTTGTAAAAATAATAATCATAAACTCAAACCTAAAGGAATACATTCCATAATAAAGAGAAACCAACTAATAACTTACCAAATGATAGATGTTAAACCTGCTTTATTAATTTGAATTAATTATTTTAGTAATGAAAACTGTGTTCTGTAATGTCCTAATGTTCTGCCAGTTCATTAATAAAAAAAGACATGCACGTATATTCATATACCCATACATAAGATATGTGTTTATATTCACATATACTATATAGTATTAACCAATGACTCTTCTTTGTCTTTATAAACAAAGTAGATTTACTTTCCATTGAGCTAGGTCAGATACTTCCAGAATACCTCATTAAAAGAAGAAAAATACAATAGATTTTTTCCAGCCAAGGGCTATTTTGTTATTCCAGACAACCCTTCGTATTGATCCTCCTCTATTTATTTCTAATTTTGTCGCCACTGATTGAGGTGAGCTCTATATCTTGTGATGGTTTACATGCTCTTAGGATGCTTCATTACTACCAAAAGAACAGGGTAGCAATGTTCTCATTTTAAACTCTAATTTAGTCTTATTTGCAGCAAATTAAGATGCTTGATGTAGCATTTCAGCACCAAAATGCATTATTATATGTCTTTCTTTACTCACCCTCACAGAAAACACAGTGTACCTGCTCGATACGACTTTGTGAATTAGAAACCCAGCACAGGAACTGTGAAGTGAACCAGGTAAACTAACAGAAATCCTCTAACAATATACCGAATGTTCATGGCAGATAATGTGTGCCTGTATGGTTATATTTCAAATTTTCTCCATTTAAACTTGCCAGAAAAGCATAATGTGATACGAAAAGGGTTGAAAGACACACTTATCTAAAAGATTTTCTTCTATTACACCCCTTGAACTCTCACATTTGGGTAAGTTTTGATCTAAAGTGCTCTGTCAATGAAAAACTATGCATGTTGTACATTTACTCGTGGACACACACTAAGAGGTGCTGATTTCTCACATTACCAAGTTTTAGATTATAAAAATTGAGGTAGTATAATTTATAAAAATAACAATTTAATGAGACAATAAAAAAATCTGGAAAGAGGACAGAATACAGACAAATGACATCAGTGTTTAGGTAAGGCTTCACGCATAAAAGGTGGTACAGGTATTTGCTAGGGAGAACACTGAACAGGGGAAAATAATGTAGACATTTAGAGTACAGAAAATATAATTAAATATATATTATGAAAAACTGCTTGTACATTTTGCCTTATGGTATGAAATATTATAAGGGCTGTATTAACTTTTTTAAAATCTCATTTCTTAGATTTCTTTTGGGATGTCCTTATCTTTTGTATAACCTTTATCAAACTCCGGTTTTTCATTGAGGCTAGGGGGTCATACCTTAAAAATTTTGTATTCTCAAAACTACAAGAATATTATTCCAAATCCATTCTACCTACACACACACACACACACACACATACACACACACACATATATATCATCTACTGGTCTTCTTGAGAAAAAAAACATTGGTGGTTTGTTAAAATTCCAGTTACATTTACTAAGTGTCTCAAGCCAACATGAGCATCCCACATTCATTATTCCAGAATAGTGATGAGTAAATTATTTTTGCCAAAAAAGATAACTCCTAACATACAACTTTCAGCAACAGAAGACTTCCTAATGCTCCTGCATGGCCCTCATTATGGCTTTAGTAACCATGTCATATTATAATTGTGGAAACTCAAGTTGGGAGAAGGCAAAATCCCAAAAAGAATTAACCTCTTTTTATCACCCTTATTGTTACCTCTAAATCTCATATCCACTTCCACTATCACCACATTACCTTCAGTGTGACCTTCTGGATGATTCCAGTCTATCAAAACCTATGGTGATGGGGAAAAGAACACCTCTTCAATAAACGGACCTGGGAAAACTGGAAAGCCATGGGCAAAAGAAATTAGGCTGCGATCTGTTACCATACACCAAAAATTAACTCAAAATGGACCGAAGACCTAAACATAAGAGCTAAACCATAAATTGCATAGAAGAAAGTATAGGTACTAACCTATGGACCTTGGGTTCAGAGAGGATTTTATTAATTTGACCTCAAAAGAAGGGACATAAAAGCAAAAATAAATGAATGGTACTGTAGGGAACTAAAAAGCTTCTCCACAAAAGAAAGCATCAACAAAACAAAGAGGCAACCAGCCTAAAGAGAGAAGATATTTGCAAACAACACCTCTGATAAAGGGTTAACATCCAAAATATATAAAGAATTCACAAAACTCAACAACAATAACAATCCAATTAAAAAATGGGTAGAGAACCTGAACAGACACTTCCACCAAGAAGATAACAAAGGAAAAACAAATATATTAAAAATGCTCAACTTCGCTAGCTTTTAGAGAAATGCAAATGAGAACCACAGTGAGATAGCACATCACACTTGTTAGAATGGCTATTATCAACAAGACAAGTATTACCAAGTGTTACAGAGGTTGTGGGAAAAAAAGAACCCTCATATACTGCTGGTGGAAATGTAAACTGGCACAACCACTATGGAAAAGAGTATGGAGGTTCCTCAAAAATTAAGAATAGAATTACCATATGACCCAGCATTTTCCTCTTTTGGTTATCTACCCAAAAAATCTGAAAACAGGGGAGAGAAGACAAGATGGCGACTGGAGAGGAGGTTCCTAAAGCCTCTCCCAGAAAACACAATTGAACGGCCGACCAGGAGCCAAGAAAGCGGACCCTGAGTGACAAACCGGCTGCTGAGAAATCCACAAATCGCAAGTAAACCTGAAGGCTGGCGAGAAAGGGGCGAGTCGGGGAGAGGGAAGGGAGCAGAGAC